>CM052135.1:9611322-9949514 GCA_028454255.1 Halictus ligatus | reverse complement strand
GTTTTTGGGTTTTTGGGTTTTTGAGTTTTTGGGTTTTTGGGTTTTTGGGTTTTTGGGTTTTTGGATTTTTGGTAGAGAGACCATGAGCTGCGAGCATAGTTGGGAATAGTGAAGAGAGCATTTTTTAAATGGAACCATGGTTACCCAAGGGTTTGGGGTTCATGATGGAAACAGGGGGTGGGAGTAGAAATTGAAGTGTGAAATGTGGATTTTCGAGGCTCGTAAGCTCGAGAAGGTAGTAAGTGGATGCCAAGGTTTTTTTTCGGGGGATTTCGAGAGGGTCGGAGTTGTGAGATGGGGTGGTTTTCGATGATTTTCGAAGGGACGAAGTATGATTTCGATGAAATAAAGTGCGAGATACGATGGTTGTGGGGTTTGGTTATTGTAAGTTTGTGAGGGAGTAAAGTAAATGGGGTATTTTTCGAGTTGGAAGATGGATGGAGCAGCCTCGAACACACGTGGAGCTTGTTTGGGGAGGATAGTGGAGGCTTGAAGAGGAGCAGTAGGGACGATGGAGTTGTGACCAGACTGGTTTTGGATCGGACAGGCTACTTTTGGATGGTGGAGGCTGATTTTGGATGGTCACGCCGAGTTTCGGGGAGATTCAGGTTTGTTCATTCTGCCTTGTGTGCGAGTGTGATTGCATGACGAATGGTTCTCATGAGGAAACTGTTTGGTTGCATCAAGAAAATTAATAAAACTAATGGAAATATTTTCGAAGCTAAATCCCTGGCTTCACACAAAATTCAGTCTTTTCTATCTCCCTTTGGCAAATCTCTTCCGGCACAGAAAGTGTGCTTTATTAAAAATTGGAGTCCAGAAAATTGACTGAGAAGTTCTACGAGTACTAGAAACAAAATTTCTTACTCTTCGTTGAAATGGGGATTGTTATCCTGTTATGGAAGATTTTTAAAAGTTTATACCGGTGTCTGGCTACTAGAATTCAGTTCTCCGAAGATATCTTCTTCTTTACGTTAAGGGTTGTTACCCCTGTGAATATTTTTTAGCTAAGAAAATAGTTTGTATTTCGAGTTCAGACATTGGGGTTGATGACAGAGTCCAGACAATTTAGTCTGAGCGAATATCAACTTCGTTATCCTGTTACAGAAGATTTTTGCTGGTGCTTTATTGCGGTAAAAATTATAGTTTTCATAGCAATGTATAAATAAAAATTGTGATCTTTCGTTTCCAAGAAGAATTATCTCCCAAATCGAAAAGGTATGGTGTCCTCTATTAACGTGTAAGCAGACACCGAAGTTCAGAAAGTCATTTTGTCTTTTGTCTGAGGACTTTTGTTATTTTATCTTTTCTCTTGTCCAGTAAATTGCTTGTCTTTCATCAATGTCCTCTCGTGACAGAAAGTTGATATTGGTGTCCAGAAAATTCGTTCCAAGGAAATACCATGATCTTTGTAAGACCGTAGTCCCGAAAGCACCCTGTGGTTCGTTGGATCGGGAATATTGCTGTTCTCTTACGACAGCTCAGACATTTATTAGAGTCCGGAAAATTTGTTCGATGAAAATACCCTGTTTTTCATTGGACTGAAAATATTGCTGTTCTTTCTTGTCAGAAAGTTGCTATCGGAGTCTAGAAAATTTATTTCGCCCCTGATTTTCATTGGATCAAAAATTATATTTTAAACTCGCGATGCCACATTTATGAAAATTATTTTTTTGATAAGCTGAATCCTTCGGTGCATTACTATCCTATGGCGGGTGATCTTCGGGAGAGTTATTATAATAGAAAAGTTCAAGAAAATATTATCCTTCGTTTAGCACGCTTGTTTCTCTCTCGATCCAATGATTTTCTAGTATCTTGGCTTTCGGAAAACATAATAACAAAAGTCTCATGTAAAATTCATAACAGTGACAGTCTCCATAATTAACCATAAATAATCGTTCTTCCTGTTTAATCAAACGATCGCGTTTAATCGAAATGGTAACGAAATCCCCGAAATCAATACTGAGGTTGAATAAAATGTAATCTGCATATTGATAACGACGAGTCGACTGCGACTGTTTATTCAGTTGTGATTTGCTTGCTGCAATTGTTAATTGTAACTCGCTGCAATTGATTACAGGTCCGGTATTGTTAATTGCGTTCGCCGCAATCGACCGTGACTGCTCTTTAAATACATTAACGGCAGCTTTTAATTACAAAGCGTGCAGGGTAAATCGCGATCGAGTTACCCTCATTTTTATGCAAATTGGAAAATCTGAAGCGTAATTTAACGACGAGAGAAGTTACACGGAAGCCCGTTATCGTAACAAAATTGTTACGTATTCGTTCAAATGTATTTTATTGCACTCCGAGCAGTAATATTTTTAAAGGTTCTCAAAATGGCGTGTTCCGGAAACGTATAAAGATCGTTCGTCGAACAACGCGTAAGTAGATTATATTTTGCTAAGAAATTCCGCCTCGACCAGTTTAGTAATTCCTAATAATCCCCGACAATTTTAAACTGAAAATAACTGGTACAAGCTAGTTCGTCAGCTAACTACGGAACCCGGACCTTAATTTGCAGTTTACGAGAAAAACTTAGAAAGCAGGTCAAACTTTCTTCATTACAGCATACCACCCTCTACCCTCAATTTTTCCGAAAGGGTTTCTTCAGGCACTCACCTTCTCATTAAAAATAGACTCTAATTGTACACAGACTCGATTCAAAAATAAAATTCGAAGAACTTTGAAAAAATAAAATGTAGCTCTGCCACTATAACCCTAACAATCAAAGAAATTCAGTATAATACTTTAGGAAGAAATCGCAATCCCAATTTAATAGGGAAAAAGAAATCATCATTTACAATCGTCATATTCTCAGTGAAGCAATTTCAGAGAGTCAGTAATCAGTGTTATCATTCAACAATAGATCAGTGGATCTGACAAGAAACTAAAAATATTATATCCGAAATAACCAATAGACCTATACAGAAAAGATTTAATCTAGCCCCAATAGACCTAATCTACCGCTGCCCTAATTCAGAAAATAATTCTTTGAACTCAATAACATTGTAGTATCACCGACTGCTTTGCAAATAAATTCTGACAGAAGTCCATCGTTAGCGTAGATAAGTCTAGCCACAGTTGTCATTTTTCCAATTTAGCAAACATTTTCAAAAAATCAACCCCTAGCTGATCTGATAAGAATACTAGTTAGGAGGTAGCTCCGGTAGGAGTATCGGAATAAAGTATCGGGTCAGTTGGTCCATTTCATTCTCGATTAGGCAACGTTCGTCTCGAATCGAACGTGTAACGGGGTAAACGGACACAATATCGCAATATTTCAGTATTGTAGAGACTCTTCCGGTTCTTTCGCCACCGAAATTCACCCTCGCGCGGGTTCTTTTGTGTGTCGATATTTACGGTACTACGTACGCAGCCCCTCCGCCTCTTTATCCGTGGCAACTCGCCTAATTACTCCTCCATCGACTGGCGATGAAGCCTGGTTAATCACCCTCGATCCTGTTCTAAATTAGTCGGACGGAGTCTGCAGTGTCCAAAAACTGGGAATGGGGTTTGACAGAGAGAAGGAGAGCGAGAGCGAGAGAGAGAAAGAGGGAAGAGGAGCACCTTCCGAGGTTTTCGTGGAATTTTTCGACAAATAAAGGGTAAGTTTGGTGTTTCTTTTAGTTCAGCTTGGGACTTTGATTGAGTTAGCGATTTACTGTGTGTCAGTAAAATCAAAATTATCGTGCAATCTTTTTAGATTTCCGGGTAATATTTTGCAGAATATTTCAGAGAAATTTTGATTCATATCTGGATCAGAGGTTTTCTAATCCATTTTCAGAGAATTCCTAAGGTCAATTCGAAACGAATCCGGGCTGAATCCTCGTAAAATCAAAGTTAGGTCCCATACAGAACCTTGTTGTCGCTTTTGATTTGGATTCCCAATTTTATTGAATCAGATTTTCCGAGTTAAAGGAATTCCCAATCCTTTCAGACAGGTCCTGCATGTGGTCTGTATAGATGTTCCGTTGAATCTGTGTTAAATGTAAATTAAGTTTCGTTAAACTTTCATACAAATTTAAAATGAAATTTCCAATTCTTTTTCAGACAGATTTTGAAATTGTGAAGCCTGAATTGAAGGTTTCCCAACCTTTTCAGACAATCTTTCAGTTACATCTCATAGGCTTTTAGGTCATGTGACCTAAATTTGACTTGCATGCCACAAGCTCCTAGCTTCAGCTTAGATTTTCTAAATTTTTCAGAAAAATTCTGAGATAGATTCCCTCTCAGATGAAACCGTCAGACAGTTCTCCAAATCGTCTAAGATCAATTTTAGATTAATCTGAAGATAATTTTCAGTCACTTTCCACTGTGTGTTCTGATACGTTCTGATCAGTATTCTCTTTTCGAGTCCTCCCACTAAATTTTCAGACAGATTTTGGGAGACCTCATTCAGACATACTTTGTCTAGTGAGCATTAACTTATCTTTGAACAGGCTTGGGCCCATGCAGTCTACTTTATCATAACTCTTTCTGACAAGTTCTGGTCTCCAAATTCTTTTTGACAAGTTCTGGTCTCCCAATTCTTTCTGACAAGTTCTGGTCTCCCAATTCTTTCTGACAGACTTTACGCTAAACCCAAGTTAAGTTTTAAATACCCCTCACACTATTTCGATACAACTTTCTTTTAGCTGGGTATAAAATAGATCGAAACTAATTTTTGTAGAGCTTTCAGACAGATTCTGGTCTCCCAATCTTTTCAGACAGACACTTACTAAATTCAGGTTAAGTTTCCGTTACCGATCACGCTACTTACAGACAAGCGTTCAACTTGTCTAGGCCGAAACAGATCTAGGTTAATCTCTAGACTTTCAGACAGGGTGTGGTACCGCAATCCTTTCCGACATCTAAACTATCTCCCACAGCTTCTTCAGACAGATCCACCAATCATTTGAGAGAGATATTTTACCGAATCTAGCCTAGCTTTCCCGCTAATCTCATTTTGTCTCTTGCGGGTAACTCAGCTCCAAGATGTCTCACAAACTTCCTCAGACGAACTCCATTATTCAGACTCCCTTCAGACAAGTCCTCTGAAAGCACCGCGTGCTGATCATTTCCCCAACGTTTTTCGATAAGCTTGGCTTAGACTTTCTTCTAACACTACTTCTGAACTATTCCTCGTAGCTCCTTCGAACGGACTCTGATCCGCCAATCCTTTCAGACAGATATTTCACGGGTCTAGCTTAAGTGTCCCGGCTCGTTCTTTGTCTCACCTATCCCAGAATCAGTTTCTAGCTATTGCGCCCACATCTCAGCACAAACTCGCATTTATAGAGTCCCTTTAGACGGGTCCTACGAAAACACCGCAAACTTTCCGCAAGCGCCATCGCTCCGGATATAGGCCGGCCGATGGACAGGGTCCACCACCCCTCTCGTAGTCTCTCTCGTTCTTTCGTACGTCTCTCGTTGGTCCCGCGGCATCCTCTTCAACTCGCGCGACCAAAATACCGTCCGCGGCGGAGGAACGCGCGGATAGCCGCCGTCCGACGGCGCTCTCGGTCCTCGGTTTCACGGGAAAAAATCCGCCGAATCGCAGACTCTAGTCGAGATGAAGTTCAAGGGGAGCGAAGGGGACGCACGGCGGCGTTGCATAATTTCGCCTAAAAATACGCGAAGTCGGGGCCGGTTGCGCGAGCGGCCAGAATATTCGCGAGAGGCGATCGACGGAACAGTGAAGTGTGGCGGCTGAAAGCGCGTTTTAGTGAGCAGAATATCGTTTGAGGGACAACAGTGAGCATTAATCGGAGGAGAGGATTCGTACGGTGCAGGGACTTGGTTTAGTGACTATGTGCCTTCTGTCAGTGGATCGAAGATGATGCACGATGACCGTCGTTGTCATCACTGGCTGCCTCAGGCTGAGCCGATTGAGGTAGGTTTCCTTTTTCCATGGTCTTGGTGCAGTGATGGTATGCCTGGCTTGATGTGGGTTGACTTCCATGGTGGTGCATGGGAGTCTGGAGTATCGCCTAGTCTACTGTATGGTCACCGGTGACGTCTAGACCTCTTTGTTAAGTTCGAAGTATTTGGGAAATGAATTGTATGGATTTTTGTTGATCAGGAAGAGAATTATTGTTTGGAAATTGAAAGATTATTTAAGGATTGAGTATGTTCTTATATGAGGAAATCACTGAGAATAGATAAACGTCAGATGGATGTCAGAAGCTGATGTTATCTTGCTATTATGAGTTGATTGGTTTAGTTTGTTTTAGACTTTGCGTTAGAGTCACAAGTTTATTGTTAGACTTGGAACTTTGAATTATTTTTCTAAAAATTAATGAAGGTGTGGCTCTGGATTTAGGCATAGCTTGCGAGGTTGGGCAGAGTTGTTTGAATCTCAAAATTATTTTTCGTGATTTCTAAGGGGTTGCACTGAGACCTTAGTATTGTTCGAGGTCATCAGAGACGGTTGTACCTTGACATTATTTTTTTTTTAAATTGATGCTGGCCTGGATCTTAGCCTAGGCATAGACCATGAGTTCACCGGAGACGTTCAAATCTTGAAATTAGTTTTTTTAAAATTGATAAGCGTGTACTTAGTTGCAGACATAGCCTCCGAGGTTGTCAACGTATACGTTGAGGTCAGCAGAGACGTCTTATACGTAATAAATCTGGAAACGGTTTTTTAGAAAACTGATAATGGCCTAGACCTAGCCCTAGACTTCCGACACGGTCAAAGATGCTTCGACCTCAATATTAGTAGTTATTATTATTATTAAAAATATTATTTTAGAAAGACCTATATAGTCATCAGTGATATCCACACTTTGCAACTTTTTTTTTTAATTGCTAAATATTTGTATCTAAGCGAACCTTGAACTTTGAAGTCATCAGAGATGCTTAAACCTTGGAACTATTTTATTCAAAGTTGAGTAAGCTTTAAATATAATCTGACATATAGTCTCTGGCATTGCTAAAGACGTTTACACTTCTTCGAACTTCTTCGTTTAAAAACTGATAAACCCTTCTCGGTTATCGGCGACATCAAAACCTCCTTATTAGATTTGTAAAATAATACAACATTTTTAATTATAAATTGCAATATGTACTTAGATTTGAACTTGTGCGGTTGTCTAAATCTCGAAACAAATTTTTAGGGAACAGTTAAGTGTCTGAACCTGGCCCTGGCATACTTTTAGGTCATCAGAGAGTTCAAACCTTTGAAATAAATTTTCTTAAAAAATTCTAAGAACGTGTACCCTGTCTCGGACATGGCCCGTGATGGCAGAAGGGTCCTGCAAACCTGAGAATTATTTAAAAAAAAAAATAATTTTTAGAAATGCGAACCGCTGGCTAACCCGCCCTTGCTGTGTCCGTCAATCGACAGGAACCCGCCTAGAATCATAACGAAGCGTACACTCTCACTAGAACATACTCTAACAGGCCATCCGTCCGGCAGCCATGGCCTCCCGTAGGATAAATTTAAACTCTCAGCGTCTCGTGTTACTCGCGCATCGTGCCGAGCCGAGAATAGTTATCCACGCTCGCGGCCGCGTCATTCCTCGACTCTTTCCTCGACGACAGATCGTTCATTGAATCCGCTGAATTCCCGAACGGAAATCGGGCGGTCGAACCCTCCGAACACGCCACCCTAACTAGACAATAATGACCCCGATTTGTATCTATTTAAAAAATCTCGGATTCCTCGCGTTTCCAGAGTCCAGGGCTCGCGCGGGGGTGGATCGAGGCCGAGATTCCAGAGCGAGGGCTTGTGGGAGGGCGAGCACCGGGTGCTTCTGGGATCGAAAGGGGTCCATTGTTGCCGCCTTAATGCCCCTCTTCCTGCCAATAACCCCCGCGCACACAATGACACTCTTAATGGCCGCCCGGCGGGCTGCAGCATCACTTCGAGCCGCGACCCTGCCCTCTTCCTGCCTCCGTACGTGCCACCATCTACGCCATTGTCTACCGAAAGCCTAGTGTCACCGGGGAAATCCTGATCGATCAGGCCTCGCACCCTACTTTGCCTCTCGAATCGAAAAATCGACGTAACTAGACTCGAAACTCGATTCTGCCCGGACAGATTCGATTGTTTTGGGTCGCGTGGACTCTACATCGACTTCGACCAGCATCCTGGATGCCCACTTTGCTTTTGTCAACACCATTGCAATCGAAAAGTTCGGTTGGATAGACTCCAAACTGGATTTTGGATCGATACGAGTTACTTGTTTGTCTGCATGTTCATTTTGTCTCTACCTACGCCATTGTAGTCCTGAAATTCAGTCGGATAGATTCCGAGTTAGGATTAGAGTTAATTTGTTTGGATATGTGGACCTTAGATTTACTTGTTTAGATACTTGGCGAATTTTAGATTGATTCGGTGAACGATTTGGATGTGTGAGTGATTTGTTTTGCTGTTTTTGATGCTGTTTTGCTTCATACCTTTTTACTTTGCGTTCAGATAAATTTTAGATGCGTCTTCTGCTATTTTCTAGCTTATTTTGCTACGAGATCACTCTAGCCGTTAAATATTCGAGAGAAACAGCCCTAAAATGATTTTCAATTGATAGATTGATAGATTTATAGATTGATGCATTGATAGATCAATTTATAATAAATAATAAAATTAATTAATGGCTAAGTAGATGCATTGATAGATTTATATATTGATTGGTAAACAGATACATAGACGTATTTCTATTGATAGTTCACTAGGAAACTGTACAGACGGATAGAGGCAGAGAAAGTAGATAGATTTCTAGATAGATTTACACATAGACATACGTGTGGTTTCTTGAGTAGAGAGATTTGCAGATATATTTCTAAATAAATTGCATCTATCCAGACAGATCCATAGATTTCTAGAAAACTTTATAGTTCGCTTGGTACCGGTACAATGAAACTCAGTACTGATTATACTAAGATTCCGATCCAAGGCTAGCACATATAGATCCCAACCTATCATTGAAGTCTTCTCCCTGAAAATGCAACCAACAACCAAGTTCCTCCTGTCAAACATCTCCAAACGTTTCCCAGATAACTCGATTGTGTATTTCATCCTAAAACAATCTCCGAAACAGCGCCTAGCATAAACTGTACTAATTAGCCTCGGCTAGGAGGAGAGCCTGGTATCGGCTATTCCGGATCGCGGAGCACGAGACATCATCGACAGAGTCCGACAACGTCTCTGGAATCGACATTTTGCGGTCGGGACACGGGCACAACGAAGATCGAGAAGATAATGGCCGTCACCGCACAGCTTCCACCACACCGTCCCATTTCGGCCGGCGCGGCGAGAAAAAGCCTGAAGAAAAACCAACGGGGACACACACACCTGGCAAACGGCGAACGTAATGTTAAGCTTAGCTGGTTGAACTTGGGTCAAATATATAGCACGATAGACGCATTTGGTCCCCTTCAACCAGCTGTAGTTGACATTCGAATACAACGAGAAAGAAGACAGCGAGATATCCCGTGAAGAGTCTTTTTTCCTTTTATTTTCGTGAGAGATGTATGGTAACCGGACGATGCGACTCTGTTGACCGCGAGATAAACGCAAGGTCGATTGTCGTGGAGGTTGATGGTGAACCGACGAAGGTGAATGGGAAGGAGACACGGCTTTGATGGAGGATCGGGTGAGTAGTAAAATTGTAATGGGGCTCTTATTTCTTTCGGCTTGGGATCGAGGTTAATGGGCCACGTTGCGGGGATCTGGACGCTCTGACACGATATTCGTGGCAGACATGTTCCAGTTTCTTGATCATTCGATTATTCAATTTTTCAATTCTTCCTGTTTCCATTTCTCCCATTATACAATCATTCTTTCGTATTTCAACACCCAAATCCTCAATTTTCAATTATCCAGTTTTTAATTTTTCAGTTCTTCAATCCTGGATTCTCACAATTTTCCAGTTAATCAATTATTTTTCAACGTTCCAATTCTTCAATCCTCAAATTTCTCAATTCACCAATCATTCAATTATTCAGTTTTCAAGCCTTGAATCTTACAATTTTGTAATTCTCCGATCCTTCAGTTTCTCAATTCCCCAATCACTCAATTATTTAGTTTCAATTCTTTAATTCTTCAATTAAATTCTACAATTTGGTAATTCCTTGATCCTTCCATTTCTCAATTTCTCAGATTTTTATTTCTTAATACTTCATTTCTCAAATGTTCAATGCTCCAATTCTTCAATTTTTCAATTTCTCAGTTTCCCAACTTTTTGATTTTTCACTTCTGCAATTCTTCGATTCTTCAATTATTTAATTTTTTAATTCTTCAATTTCTCACTCTTCAACTTATTAAGTCTTCAATCTCAATTCCCCAATTCTTCAATTTCCTTAGTTTACAATTCTTTGATTTTTTAACCATTTATTTTTAATCAGTTTACTTTTCCCATGTCTCAATTCCATAATGTTTTAATGTTTTAAATATTTCGACTCTTCAATTTTTCTGCCAGTTACAGATGATTGTGGAGTTGCAACCATGCAGAAGATAATTTTCAGGTAAAGTGTTTGTAGTTCTTGACCGAAGGTTGTTTATAGTTGGCACGAGGATAGCTCTGAGATCGTGGATGTGGATTGTGAACTGTCAAAGATAAATGAGCATCGTCTAAGGCTTGGTTTTAATGAAGGATTAGGTACGTAGTAAAATTGTAATGGCGCCTTGCTTCTTTATGCTCAAGATCGAGGTTAATGGTGCACTTCGATTAACAGAGCTATTTCGAAGCTGCTTCTTCTTCATGGTGTCGGGTGCATGCTGTGCTTCAAAACATAAAATACTTAAGACAACGATCTAAAATGTCGATATTAAATTTTATGCTAGAATTCTATATCTTCGTTTAGTTACACTGTGTATACTGGGTCTTCCAGTGAGATTCTGAATTTTTATTGGTCCACTTTACTTTAGATTAGCAGGGTAGCACAATTTGTAATAGATAGCTATAAAAAATTCTATGATTAATATAGCAATTTACAAGATTTATTTTAACACAGCAATTTATAATAGTAATCAATAAGATGTTTTTTAAGTTTTTAAATTTTGGTGACAAATAACAAAGAAAGTATTTAAGACAGATTAAAATTTTAAATAATGGAAATTATTTCGTTTGTGATTAAAGAAGAAATGTGCATTTCTCATTTATAATCAAACTGATTTTTTGCAATTATGCATATATGGTACTTGCAGCTTTGTATTATAAATTGTAGGAAAATAATTACAGTGACAGAAAGATTATGGTTATTACGTTAATTTTGTCACGAGACTACTTTTTAGTCAACAAATTTATTTATTATGTTCCATTTGTTATACTTCTTTCTGGCTCGATATTGTAAAGCACTGGATCAGTATGTCTCAATGTTAGTGTGTCACAGTGACATCATAAACTAAACAATAAATAGTTTATCAACGAGTTTAATTAATATTCTGCTATTTATTAAATTTTTTCTATATTCTTGTTTGTCGGTACTATGTACTAATTAATTATGTCTACCAACTTGATCACGTTCAACGACCTAGAAGGAATCCGTGTCAATCGATTAACACTCTTGACACTGACAAGGGGAAATTGCGAATCTGATTAGAGCTTCGTAGATTTGACAGACACTATCGTTCAACGATTTAGAGGCAGCAAAATAAAAAATTCCTTAACAAATGGTTTAACGATTTGTCCTAAAAAAAGAATAAATTTTCTGCATCGTTACAACTCTTATTCAGTTTTTTAAAATGAGATCTAACTAACTAATAGATTGTTTCTTTAATTAATGTAAATAACAGAGATTATTTTTCTAATCATTATGCATCGCATAGATGTTTTAAAATTATTTTAATTTTTACAAATTGTTTTTTTAATTATAAAAAAGATTTTTTATAATTATGTAGATTGCATGAATTAATTTTTTAACCGCTACAAATTGCACAGATGTTTATGAAGTATTTCACATTCCACAGATTTTCAAGATTTCAGCAAAAATTTATTCGCTTAAATTAAAAAACATTTAATTATTATGTTAATACATATTTGTTTAACTTTAAAAAATCTTCCCATATCAATAAAAACCAAAACACGTATAATAGTTTACTTTAGTACGGAAAAGAAAAAATACTTCTTAAAATATAATCAGAAATTAAAAATATTAATATGAAATTTGTTAACTTGTGAAATTTTATTCTTTTTGCCATTTGAATTGAAAAAATATTTCGTTTAATTCTGCTTTCACTACAATCAAAAATAAAAATGATCTTATCATATACTGACTCCGAATAGAAATTTTGTTAATTAACAAGTCCAATTCACAAGTTCCCGTGAATCTTCATTAACAAATAGCAATTAGACAATGAAAATATTTTCCTGTGTTTGAAAGCAGGCTCTGCACCGTTTTAGATGCAGTTGCGCGGGTAGCGGGGAATTAAATCAAGTCGCAATTATTTTTAAATTATTCCTCCCGACAACAATTAAACGTACTCTAATTATTCCAACTGCAGCTTCACTTAATTGTATAAATTTGCAGCTGATGGATCGATTTAAACAATTCTTCATTCCGTCGTTTTATTAACGTGCACTTTTCGCGTTGTTGTTTTTTCTCTCCCTCTTCTCTCTCATTTTATTTTATTTTTTTTTTTCGCTGGCTTTCGAATAGATCACCGTCGTCACGGTGGCAATGGGAGCGGTGTTTGTAATTAGTCTCCCATCTAATTTTAGTTGCAATACATTCATGTATGCAGAAGGGGAATGGGTAAACACGGTTGGTGTTAATTGGAGCTGTGATTTATATTTAAGGACGCCGTGTAGTATAATTGGTCGGCCGGGTGTGTACAATGGAAGAGTCGGCGCTGATTGGAGGAGCACAACTCTGGAAATATTTATTGCTTCGAATATTCATTTTCAAGTAAGACCTTTTTTAAAAATTATTCTAGTTTATACAAATTAAAAAAAAAATTATTTTGTACTGCGACGATTCTTTGAATTATTTTAAGAATAATTTTAAATTGCATAGATTTTTTAAAATTATTTTGGATTGCAAAGATTTTTCAGATTATTTTAAGCGACATACATATTTTTAACTACTCCAATTTATATACATGTTTACAAAAATTATTTTCGATTCTACAAAGTTTTTTTTTTATTAATTACTGTAAATTCTACAGATGTTTAAAAAATTATTTTAGTTTGTACATGTTTTTTCCTCAATTATTATAAGTTGCATAGATTATTTTTCTAGCTAAATTCTCTTGCATAGATTTGTTATGCTCATAAGATGTGAAAGAATTTGAAATAGTTTGCCGTAGTTGATACATTTATTATGCATTGAAGACGAGAATGTTTTATATATGACCCCGACCAGCCGCAATTTATAAAAACAAATATTCTCATCACACGTTTGCCAGATTAAAGTGACTATGTTTATTTATTAGCGTATGAATATTTCTCATTTCTTTTAAATATGGTATCCTACAGTTAATTTTAGGGATGATTTTGTTTTAATTATATTTTTGATCATATGCATAAACTCTTTAATGCATACAGATTGTGAATGTGATCATAAGATTGCTGTGATTTCGTTCACTGTGAGAATCGTTACAATATGGCTAATAGTTATAGAATTTAAACAGTAAGATGTTATAAATATCAAATATTTAATATAGAAATTTAATGTACGATTGTATATTTTTAGATAAATTTATAGATTTGTTCAGATAGACATGTAGTATACATCTATTGTATATGTACAGATTTATAGATATTTTGGAATTTATGAATATATGGATTTATAGATACATAGATATACCATTATGCAATCAATTATAAATATATTTACAGATTTTACTGCGTGTATAGATTTATAAATAAGTTGGTAGGACGATTTACTGAGAGATTTATAGATAGTTTTGTAACTAGCTTGGTAGATAGCTTGGTAGATAGCTTGATAGGTAGCTTGATAGATAGCTTGATAGATAGCATTATAGACAGATTTGTAGACAGATTTATAAATAGATTTAGAGACAGATTTAGAGATAGAGTTAGAAATAGATTTAGAGATAGATTTAGAGATAGATTTAGAGATAGATATAGGGATACATTTAGGGATAGATTTGTAAATAGATTTAGAGATAGATCTAGAGATAGGTCTAAAGATAGATGTAGAGATAGATTTAGAAATAGATATGTAATTAGATTGAGCGATAGATTTATATATAGATTTAAAGATAGATTTAGAGATAAACTTAAAGATAGATTTAATAGATAGATATAGAGGTAGATTTAGAGATCGATTTGTAGATAGATTCAGATATAGATTAAGACATAAATTGAGAGATAGATTTAAAGATAGATTTATATATAGATTTAGAGATATGCTTGTAGATAGATATATACCTTGCTCGCTAAACATAATTGTCTAATAAGTAATGCATTTTCATCGGAGCCCATGAACATACTATCATTTCATAAACGCATGATTTAAAAATCTGGAATGACATTAGGAATGGAACGTTCAAGAAAATCGTGCCTGGGGCATCAGCTCCATGCTAAATTACAGAAGGAGATTCTCCAGGTGTGCATCAGCCAGTGGCAGTGGAGTAAAGTGCAATTAAACGGAGCCCGGTGCAGATTGCATCGATAGTTACGACCGTAATGTTTCATAAACACCGGCGATATTTTCCAACACGCCGTTTATTCATTGGTTACGCGGCGCCGCCGTTATTGGAGATTACCCGGAGTATCAGATAAAACTGAAAGATGGCACGGGCTTCCTCGCTTCAGAAAATACCCCCGCGACCACCAATCATTTATTGATAACGATTATAGGATTATGTGAATTACACCACGGCTCTGAATTTGTAACCCGCGGCCAGATTAAGTTCATCTGCCCCCTATTTTTAACAATATATACAACTCGCGAGAGGCCAGTGAATTAAAACGAAAAATTCGCCTCGTTTTTCATTTGGATTATGCGATACCTACACCCCTCAAACGATAACGCTAAATCTGCTTTAGGATTTTCGTTTTTTTTTTGTTTAATCTTTGCAACATTGCGTCGTGTGTCTGGCTCGCCTAACTATGTGCAGCAGAATCTCTTTTATCCAAACTAGAGTGCGGATTTCATGTACTTACAACAAAAATGTAAAATTATTAAAGAACAGAAAATGCTCTTTTGAGATTTTTCCAATTGACATCAGACGTTTTAGTAAAAATTCAGCATTGTGTGATGTAGAGTATGGAAAATTATGGGAGGTTTAAGCCATCACTTTGCAGATTTCCAGTTTGTTTAAAAGGTACAAGACTCCAATGTTTACCATCTTCACTGCTTATACTTTCCTGGAGGTTAATCAATTTTAAATAAAAATTTTTCTCACGGATTTCAGAGACTTTGGTAAAAATTAACTACTGTATAATGTAATATATGAAACATTAAAGGGGGTTTAAGTCATTACCTTACTAATTTTCATTTTATTTAAAAGGTAAAACACTTCCAAATTCGTAGTTTGTAAAAACAGAGCGTGTAACCAGTTGTTAAAAATCGAGATTTTTCTGATCAATATCGAGGATTTTGATCAAAATTGAAAATCGCATGACTCGAATTTGTTTATAGAATGTAAGCCTATAAATAATTTCGATTTCTTTTCATGAAGAACGTTCTATGATTGCACCTGGGAATTTTGTATCTCAGAAGCTAAGAATAGAGATGTTCCGAGGGATGAGATATTACAAGGTCGACGCTCGATTATGCCAGCCATGATTTTAATTTACTGACTCGTTACGCGGCAAAGAATGTTCATAACTCGATCCGGGAGAGTCGATGATTGATCGAGAAACTTGGACGACGTGTCAGCGGATCTGTTTTAATCGGTTCTGGTTCGGGCAAGGGCTAATTTAATTCACGATGATCGGTTTAGTATTTATAATTACGGGAAAGTAACCAGCTACCGCAATGCTTACGCAGACGGTCAATCAAGAAAATTCTTATACCTGACGATGAGAATATTTTTAATAAGATATCTTATATTTCTTCGAATCAAAGGAATTTTTATTTACCAAAAGAGAAGGGCAGAAATATATTTAGAGTACCTAATATTTTTAAATATCTGACAGAAAATTGCAGAAACGTTACCAGCATCAAAATGCAAGACGCACATAGACACGTTGCAGCACCGATTTTCGAACTTACCATGATTTAATAGCGGCTTCCACTGCACCAGTTTCCCTCAGCCATTGCAACTAAGCACTGTTTTAGCCGGCACGTTCCGATTTCCTCGAAATACATAGTAATTTCGCGTCCCATCGCATCGACTATTTCGCTCATGCTTCTATAGTAACGTAGCGCCGTCTGAGTTGCGGGAACTGTCCTTGCGATTGGGAAAATCATCCGCGAATTTAAACGCAGTCGAACCTATGTAAACGTTCGCTTCTATCAGGATCAATAGAGAAATTTCGAGTTCGTTCCCGATTGGGCGAGGAGGCGTAGAATCGTTGGCGCCAGAAGGTTGGAAATTCGTTGCGAGTTGCTGTCTGGGGTACGACCCAGTTCTACAATAATTTATGTCAGTCGCGATAAGAGTGGTCCTTCTTTCTACCCGCGGGTAAGGGCGTACGGTGATTTACAGGGGAACGTGGCGAGAATCCTTTGATCATGACGATGATCTCGCGAAAGGAAAGAGGGATTTGTTTCTTTGCGGTCTGGATATCGTGTTGTTTAACATTCTGGTCTTGGGAAAAAATTAATTAATCTTTTTCAAGGAACATTGATCAACACTGAGAATTTTTGCAACCACAAGGCACCAAAATTGTAGAATTGAATCTTTCGGAATTCTTTGTGGAAAAATGAATGAATCTTTTTTAATGAGCGCTCGTGGATATTATAAAATGTATATTTTGGTAACATTCAAGAATTTTTGCAACCACTAGCTATCAAGATTGTAGAAGATCTAATATTTTACAAATTATCCTCAGAAATGTGATTGTATTGAATCTTTCGGAATTCTTTGTAGAAAAATGAATGAATCTTTTTTAATGAGCGTTAGTGGATATAATAAAATGCATCTTTTGGTAACATTGACGAATTTTTGCAACCACTAGCTATAAAGATTGTAGAAGATCAGCTATTTTACATATTACCTATAGAAATATGATTGGATTGTTTCTCTCGGAATTTTTTGTGGAAAAACGAATAGATCTTTTTTACTGATCGTTCATGGATATTATAAAATGTATATTTTAGTAACATTGAAGAAATGTGAATGGATTGATCTTTCGGAATTTTTGGTGGAAAAACGAGTACATCTTTTTCAACGATCATTTATGGATCTTGTAAAATGCACGTTTTGCTAATATTGAGAATTTTTGTATCCATTAGGTACCAAAATTCCAGAAGTCGAGCCTCAATGTCGAGCCACGCTCGAGTCATTTTTTGGCGGAAACGATAGGCATCCCATTCCTGAGAATTTGCAGGCTTCAATTTTGAACCGACTGTAATTATTTTTCGCGGCCAGGAACAATTTCCGCGATTAGCGCGCTCGCCTTGGAAAACTCGCGGATTTCAGGAGAAAATTGCTGGACCGTATGATTCCTTATGTAGCGTGGGAGAGAGAGAGAGAGAGAGAGAGAGAGTGAGAGAAGGGAGAAAGGAGGGAGAGAGAGAGAGATAGAGCTCGTCGGGCGATATCAGCGTTCTTCAGGGTTTCTCGAGGGCCCATCAACGAACGAGTAAGCTTCCTTATGAGATTATACTCTTCTCGGAGGGCGGGCAATCGTGTACGGTGCAGTTCCCTTTAAGTTTCAATATCCTCAGACACCATTTGGGTGGTCTTAGTTGCCCTCGACTGGGTACGCGTCCGTTCATTATTGGCCGATTCAGGAAGGCTTTGGCCCGGAGCCTCGCCCGCCACCTTTTCAAACCTGCCGGATGGATGGATAGCGGAGCATCTGTATCACCGCAATACCTACTCAAGATTCGCAAATTGGCTGGCCACTTGCAACTTGAATCACCTGTCTTCCTATATGTCCGTCGAGGGCTGTCGTAACTGCTGCTCCGCTACCTGCCGCACAATCTCGCGGAATCGAGCGTCCTTCGACCGACCCCTCTTTCACCCCCATTCTACGAACCCCACCGGTGGCCTTGAAAACGTTCGAATCGGAGCCAGGCAATTAGGGCGATTAGGTGTGCTATTGTTCCGTACGTTCCTCTACGTTTATTCTGTTCGCAACCTTGAGATTCGTTCACAATTTCATGCATGACCGCCTGCACACAAACGCGCACAACGAGGTACGGTGAATTCTCGATATATGTCAACACGATACATGTCGTCAGGGAAGCATACCCGGGCCGTGTTATGTTTACAGTCCTTGGCGTCCGTGGCCCTCCACGGGGTATACCTCGCGGTAGTGGGGATAACATATACGTATATCGTTCAGGACTTGGCGACATGTATAGAGAGATCACTGTATTCCCATTCAGAGTCGTCGATTTCAAACAATGTATGTGTAAGACAAAAAATTTCGAAATTGGATGTACAGCTTCATGTTTCAAGATGATACATTTTTTAATTATTCCATGACTTCCAGAACATCTGCTATGATATTTTATTAATATTTTTTATGTCGATATTGTAGGGTTATGAATGAGACAGTATATTAGAGTGATTGTTTAGAGTGACTGTGGACGCGATATTGTGGCGCCGACGTATTTGGGTCTAGAATGAAAGAAAGTCTGTTTGGGCCGAAGTGTGAAAGAAGAGTGTTTGGGCCTCGGTGACAAGAATGAAGTGGCTAGGGGCGCCAAGAAACGATAAAGAGAGAATGAGAGTGCGAGAGAGGAAGAATGAGAGAGGGCATTATTATAAAAGGGATGAATGCGAAGAATGCCAGTTAGTTGTTAGTTGAGAGTCAGAGAGTCGGCAGTTGGGAGTCGGTAGAGAGTCAGTTAGTAGAGCGAGTTGTGGTTGTTGTTGTTATTGTTATTAAATAAAGTGTTTTATTGAGACCGACGTTCCTAAATCATTCCACCCGTTACGCCGCACCCTATACGTAGGAGTTCCATAAAATATTCCTACAATATCAACAACAGCTTTTCTTTTAGTGTTTGAAGAAGCTTAAATTTTAATGAAATTCTGATTTATACAACTGCAATTTTGTTAAAAATTTTGTTTGTAGTTCTGGTTCATGACTGTAGTTCCCAAGATAAAAAGATCTTTATAAAAAGAGAAGAGAAATCCCTGAAAAGGTCAAAATTCTGCAACGTTCGTAGCTCAGTGCAATGTTGACCGATTTAGATGAAATATTCATAATATGTATAGTCGATACAGACGTACAAAACGTATTTTTTACATTTTTAATATAAGCCCGCACAACAAATTTGCAAAATACAACTTTCAGTACTTTCTCTGCAATTTCGACCAATTGTAATTTTAATCAAACATTTTTTTCATGTTATGTAAGCGGCGAACTAATTGTTCCTAGTTCTCAAAAAAATTCAAGTAGTATACTACAATATTGACAATGTTATGTGATTTCTAAGAGTGCGCCAATATTAGTTGGAGTCACTGTAATACACCGAAACCGTTTCCGCGTTTCGAGCTGCGGACAGGCAGAGCTCGGCGAACCGAACAGGGAATTTTGATCAAGCGTACGAGACTCGCCCGGCGAGAATTTTCACAGGCATCGAACATTATATTTAACGAGTGCCCACCGGGGCTGGCGTTTTCCTCGAGGAGCCAGGAACAAGGCGAGGCGTCTGGCGGGTCTCCTCTCGTTATGTTACAACCGAGTTGTACCGACTTGGCTCTGTACAACGTGTCGAGAGAGGAAAGGCACGCCCGTGTCTTATCCGTCGCACCAATCCCTCGAGTCCCTCGACGATGTTCCAAGCGAAGAATCGTGTTCAACACGATTGTGCCGCGTTCCCTCGCAGCTGTGAAACTGACTGACCCTGTTCCCTTTTCCCTGACTAGAGAGAGCGAGAGAGAGAGAGAGCGATCGCCAGCCTCTAACTAATCAGCTGTGCTTTCGAACCGGTCCCCGAACATCCTAATACCCTAATGGTCCGCCCTACAATCTCGCCAGAGATGCTCCGGGATTCTTCGAGGTAAGCATTTTTCTCTATTGTTCGAGTTGCAAGCGATCTTGAAACTTTTTGGAAATCGGTAACTGGACAATTGATTGCACAAATTCGTGACAAAAATTGAAACAGTAGGAAAATCAGCATATTTTTCGGAAGCTTCTCTTGGACTTCGTGTGGGACTCGAGCAAAATCTAGAAAAATAAAATTTTCTCCCCGAAAGCTGTTCGAAAGCTGCCCAGGGATCTTTGAACGAATTTTTGTTATCGATCTGGTTCGCCGAGATTTCAATTGGCTCTACGTGACGCGAGGCCAGCAAGGCAAGCAAGCGAATCGTGTTCCACTGTTGTCTGGAGGACTCAATCCTCCGGTGGGCACGGTTTGTAGAATAGGTGGATCGGCGCAGGTTGTAAATGCCGACGTATTTAGGGAACCGATTCTCGAGGCAGCGGCCTGTGCCTGGGCTGGCAGGCTAGCAAGCTCGCGTGTCTAGACCGGAAGTGGTTCTCGTGTTAGGCGTGGCTCCTTGATATACAACCCCTTGTATCTCACGCAGCTACCGAGTACCCCCGCCTTGGTATGTGCCCGAGAACCCAAGCCCGAGAACCCAAGCCCGAGCTCCGTATACGGGGTGTCCAACAACCGAAGCCTCCTCTCCCCTCCCACGAAATCGATCGATCCTCTCCTCTCCCGGCTCGAAGCTTACCTCCAACCCAGTGATTTCTAGCTATCCGACGGCCATCTACCCAGTCACTTATTTCGGACGGCGATTCGGCTGCGTTTCGATGCATCTAGATGCTGCAGTTGCAACTTTTTTCAGAGAATTACACAGTCGGACACTGATCGACCGTTTCTTTTTTGTGATATCAAGATCTCTGATCGGAATTGAATTTCCTATACTGTTTCATACGGCAAATTAGGGGGAGTTTATGTCATTATTTTGTTCGTTTCGAATTTGCTTATAAAATAGAGGCTTTTGAAGACTGTTATATTCTAAGACTGTTAAATGTTGAACTGAACTGATAGGATTACTGGATTGAGTTGATGTTTTTTTTCTCGTTGTAATTCGAAGGTTTAGGTTTGTTGTAAACAATTTTTGTTTTGTTGACAAATTAATTTTTTAATATTGGAAAGTGCAAGCAAGTTCCTCTAAGCAAATTATTACAAAATTCGTTCAACTTTATATTTTTCAATATGGAAAGATTCATCTTTCAATGAACCAAAAAATTGTGTACAATAGATCAAACGTTACCGAATGTAACAAAAGAAGAATCAGGTAAATCGATTGAACAGTTTCCGAAATAAAAATTCATGAATACGACTTGCTCTTTTATAAGAATGAATGAAAATTGGAAACTTTGTGGGGCTTGTATTTTACGAACAAATTCGATACTAACAAAGTGATGACTTAAACTGGCTCTAATTGTCTCCACATTGTGTCATACAATATTCAAATTTTGTCTAATTTTGGCAATTATTAAAATAAATCACTAATATACATATTCATTCATATAACCATGCTTCTAAAGAAACTATAATATAAATCCAATAACAACAACCTACACTAGACATCAAAATTGTTTATAGTAAAATAAAATAAAACCAGGGAAATGAAATAAAAATTTACGATCAACATTCACACGACAAAAATCTTCTATAACAAAACAAAAAAATATAAATAACGATACTGGACCTTAACGATCACGAAAAGAAATTAGACAACAATTTTAACTGTTCAAAGAAATATTGACAAGATACTGAAATAATTCTCGCGTCACTGATACAGTTACGTTTAACCGTCGCAAGACGATGGCTTGATCTGCGGTAGTCGCTATGGGTCACGGAAGACCCAGTAACCGACATCTACGATCCCTCATGTGACAGTTAAAGAAACAAAGTCGCCGTAAAATTTCGAAAAAATTTTTTGCCCTTCCTGGAGTCATGCAGCTGTTGTGTCAAACAATTTTTCACTAATAGGCTGTGTACTTTTATGCAAAATAAAAATGATCTGCATTAATGATCAAGAACAGGAGTGACATATAGGACATTCTCTTTTTGAAAAATTTGAACGAGTTGCAAATAATGCTACAGTATGTTCAAATTCTTTAAATGTTTGTTCAGCAGTTTGATTTTATTCGGTGAAAAGATAATTGAAATGTTGGGAGTTGCAAGCTACCTAAATCATCCTGCAGAACAACGGAAAAACGGGGTATTTCGCACGGAGACGAACACAGACCAAAGGCAAAAACCATTCGCGATGCTAATCTGGAATAGATCGAGGAGATCGCAGATGGGGCATGCGCTCGGGGCAAACAATAAAGACGAATCGGGAATACGTACGTTCTTTTTGCTCGTTAAAGCGGCGTCCCCGAACGGATTACGCCGCCTCTTACACAGAGAGATAGAAACACATATCAATCGGGTGTCTTCTATTTGCAGAATCAAACCACTCCGCGCCCCCTTTCCCGGGGCCACTGGATCGCACAGTATGGTCCGTGGGGAGCTCTTTTATGGAGCTCGCTGCGACTGATGCTCTCCAAATAGTTTGGACGGCGATCCGAGCCGATAACGCCGGGAATCGAATCGAATGGAGGTCAGAGCCCACCTTCAAAATCGAGCTTGTTTCGAAAATTCATTGCCAGTTGCAACAGACAAAGTGTTCCACTCTCCTTTTTTCCCTCTGCCGAGCGGCTGCCCGGACGACGGGCATGCAACGGGTGTCCGGAAAATTTCTGAGAACAATATTACACTATACAATCATTAAATTACACATCTCCACAAAATTTATGCCGTTTCAAAGTGAAAACATGTCGATCCATTCCCGGGCTAATTTTATGAATCACTTTATGACAAATCGATGTTTTTAACGCCCATGTCAACGATTTTGAAGAAACTTGAGCATTCTATATTGTAGTTTATGGAAAAGTAGGGAGGGTTTAAGTCATCAAATTGCTCATCTCGAATCTGTTTATAGAATACGAAAACTTTGATTTATAGAACGTTTGAGTAACCTCTTGTTAACGAACATGTGCACATGAATTTTTATATTGGAAATTATTAGACTGATCGAGTCGATTCTTTTTTTATTACAAACAAGATGATTCCTTCTTTCGAATAACAATTTTTGTTTCACTAAAGAATAGTTTTGTAACGTTCCCTAACATTTAAGAATGTGGTTTGTCGAAAATAAGTTTCCATCAACATGATATTTGTAAAATACAAACTTAATTCGAAAAAAATTAATATGTTAATGAAAAAAATGGTTATCAATAGAATACATTTTTTCGATTATAATAAAAAAAGAATCATCTCGATCCAACCACTATTTCCCAAAATAAAAAGTCATACCTGCAACCTGCTATTTCAGGAGAAATAAATATTACATAATTCAAAGGTTTGTATTTCATAAATGAATTCGAAACGAACTAACCGATGACATAAATTCCTCCTAATTTTCCATATTCAACATTATACAATACATAAGTCTTACCACAATTCCCAATATTGACGTGAAAAACTGCTCGAACGACTAATATTTCGTTCTCGTTTTGTTTGCTTGCTGAAATTTGTGATTCAGAGGTAAATAAATGATTCAGGTTTGCAGTACTATAAATCTGAAATATGCAACGATTTTTTTAGCAGCTTTTGGTTGGTAGTTCAGTATTAGAAATTTGTATTTGAGAGCTATACTTACGTGGACGCTGGAAAATCGACAGTCGCACACTCGCGGCACGATTAATCACTTTTCGCCGAGAATAAAAAGAAGAGATATAATTTGCGGCGTAATCGATTAGTCGCCAGCCGACCGAAGCAGCTGGGGACCGTTGATGCGCGATGTCGTGCACGCTGCACCACATCGCGAGCACCCGAAGCAAACGGTGCACTCGAAAATCGCAATCGAATGACAAAATTTCAAGTCAATTTCAAACGAGTACTTCTTCAAATTCCTTCATTTTTAATTTGGTCCTTCGAGTGCTTAGCTGCGAAATTAATTGCATACAAAAAATTTCAATCCTTGCACAGTGCATCGAAGTACACTAGAAAAGAGATGTTACCCAGTAAGCAACAAGGGATATTTGTTTATATTCTTCAATATTAAAAAACTAATTTTGCAATTTAAAAAATATCTTTTGATAGTCTAAACGTTGCTGATTCTAATCGAAAAGAATCATAAGTACAGCTTGGATGTTAAATTATGCAATTATCTCCACGAAAATGTTCACTTATGAACAAGGATACACTTATAAATTTTTATCTCGAAAACCATTGGTTCGAACGATTTGATTCTTTATTTGTTTTTAGCAGAAAAGCTTAGACCGTCGAAAACCATTTCTTTTTATCAAAAAATTAATTTTATCATATTGAAAATTATTGGCAAGTTTCTATTTTGTATGTTTTGCCTTGAGATGTGTTTATTAATCATTTTCAATATTACCAAGTTAATCCTCCAATGATAAAAAATTATATACAATGGCTAAAATCTTACTGATTGTAACAAAAAAAGAATCAACTCAATGGAACAAATAGTTTCGGAGATAACAATTCACAAATACAGTCCTTTGAGTTTTGCAAAGTTTTGCTCATTTCACGAAAAAAAAATACCCTATAGTTATGAATTTTTCTGTCAAAAATTATTAGTCTGATCGCGTTGATATGTTTTTTTTTATTGAAATCTGAAAATCTCGGAATATCATAAACAATTTTTCTGTTTCGTAAAAATTTGGTTTTGGAGTAGTGTAAACTTCATTTTCTGATCTGGGTTAATTAAAGTTCAAGGGTGCAGGGTGCTGATGTTAGAAGATTGCTGATAGCAAAGAATTACAGTGTCAAGACACTCTCGTTAGCAAGTATTATTCAGGTAATCCGTGTGTCTGTTAGTCCACTTCCGTTCCACGGTAATACCGCGATAATTATGAAGTTTTCTGTGAAGCTTAAGCGTTTTATTGGGAAAACTTCACGCGGAAGATAACTACTTTGTTTTTCCTGCGACGACGTTATTATCAGGAGACTTCAATATAAATTTAATTAGTTGTTTACAAGTTTCGTTATCAGAAAATATGGCCCCTTAACTTTCCATACTTTCATTCTGATTTTGTAATGATGCAGTAACTTGATTATTGCATTAAACACAGATCAAAATTCATGATTCTAATTCCAATACAACTATAAACATTGAAACGCCAAAATTGGAATACAGGAATCAAAATTAAAAATTTGAATATTACATAAAATTTGAAATATAACAATTTCAGTAAAAATTGACTTTAGAAATGCCGATGGACCTATTGCAGCAAAATTTTTATTTTAAAATTTAACTTATTTTGAAATTTAACTATACATAAAATCTGAAGCACAGAGAATTGAAATTACATAAAATTCGAATGTAAGAATGTAAATGCAAATGCAACTGTAACCAGAGAAAATCCGTTACAAATCGGAATGCGGCGTAGAGCGAAATTAAATGAAAATTTTATGGTACGATAGGGAGGTTTTACCGCAACATTATGAAATGCATTTCGGTGTGCAAGAGGCGGTCGGCGAAATGCAAATGACAAGCCGCAATCAAGAGGCAGTCAGTCGATAAAATTGCCGTTTCAAGACGGGTCTCGCGGTCCGGGTTTACAAGCGATCGAACCCGTAAATGCGGAATTAGAGGGGACGTTGGGGTCGCATGTCGTCGGATAGCCCACGACTATAGTTTCTAGGCGCCATTCCCTTGCTCCCCGGAACACGGCCATGGGGGAGTGGCCACCTTTAAAACGTCAAGGAGCCCAGGTGGTCCCGAGGTATATCGCGCTAACTCAATCAATGCGCTATTCCTTTCGCGGCATCAGCGTTTCTTATCTGACGTCACTTTCTCGGCCGGGGATTCGAATCGAGATTAAACGTGCAGGTGCGGGAAACGTGGATAAAACTCATCGAATCTCTGCGAAAATAACTGCCATTGCAATAATATTCAGTGCTATTGGAGTGTGCTATTCTTTCATCCTTAATTCGGTGGTACAACTCTTTTGTTTTTAACAATTTTTTTACGGAACTTTTACCAACGTATTCGTTACATTTTTCTGATTAAAATGAGTACCAACATCATATAATTCGGAGCTTGTTTGCTCCTTTAATCCACGACACAGTAGAACCTCGAGAATTCAGATATAGGTACGGATAATCGAGGCTCTACTAAATCGTGGATTAAACACGTAAATATGATCCGAACTGTACTATGTTTGGACTCATTTCAATCAGAAGAACATCGCGAATATGTTGCCAAAGGTTTCATGAAAAAATAATTCAAAATGAAAGTATTTATTATTTATATAATAATACCTCCTCATTTTATTAGTATAGGAAATGCATTCGTCTATTATTTGCAATGTTACAATGTCAATTTTCTAATAACAAAAAACAAGAATTATCGCTTTCGAACAAATATTTCCTGAAATAAAAATTCGCAAATAGAATCTTTCATATTCACTCTGCACTAAAAAAATTTTTATCTCGAAAACTACTTGTTCGATCGATTTGACTCTTTTTTTAACTGAAAGAAGAAACTGTCCTCCATTAAACTATGAATTTTGTTATACTGAAAGATATAATCTGATTCACTACTTGACAATATTCTTGCTTTATGTTTCAGAATTATTTCCAGAGTTCGCTGAAATTGTACCGCGTATTCCTGGACCGAATAAAATTGACGAGGTCGTTAAATAATTATGAAAATAGTTTATAGGATGTGCGTGGGGTCGCCGGAGGCCGGCGTTGACAATCAAATCGGCCATAGTTCGCTCGGGAGTGAATTTTTAATAGGGCGCGAAAACAGACGTGCGATTCCGAGATTAAGGTAATTAAAATCCAATTAATAATTTAATCAACGGTACGGTCCCGGGCTGAGAAGGTGGTGAGAAACGAGGAAGGCGTCGTCGTCGTCGTTGCCGCCGCGAATCTTTACAGGCGGAACCGGAATACACGTACTTGACGCGTGACGAGATAATTCTTTGGGGATTTCGGGAAAAGTTTCTCGTGTTGGTGGGGGACGGAGGTGGAATGGTGGGGGGGGGGGGCATTTTAACAAAAAGTTATGCCCGGCCCAATTAAATCAACCGACGGGTCCAATTCTATCCCGGCCAGAGCCCGGCTATAATTAAATCTCCGGCGAATTAGCGAAAGATTTCGGCTCGACTGCAGTAAATTTCAGTTGAAATTAAATTTTTGACGAGTCAACAAAACTTTTCTCATCTCCGCCCTCCGGCCGCATTCTGCCGCTTCCGTTCTCGCTTTCCGCCGTGTTACACTGTCCCCGTCCACGGCTCACCTGCCCACGTGTGCAGCCCGAAA
Organism: Halictus ligatus; assembly: GCA_028454255.1. Classification (NCBI taxonomy): domain Eukaryota; kingdom Metazoa; phylum Arthropoda; class Insecta; order Hymenoptera; family Halictidae; genus Halictus; species Halictus ligatus. The sequence continues at coordinate 9,922,187 of CM052135.1, read as the reverse complement.
AAAGTTTGCCAGGAATCATACGAATACAGTATATCAAAGCGCCCTATGGTAAAATATACAATACACTCGTTCCTATTGATTCCGTTCCGTCCAACTGCACGCAACACTGACGACGGAAGTCCTTGATGCTCGAAAACGATTTTTATGAAATTTTTTTCCCTCTCAAATCGTCTACGTTCGTTTGCTTTTTACGCTGAAACGGCAGATGAATTTTGATCGTTCCTCTTACGCTCGAATTGTTACCGGTCCTCTTACATCTTTGTATTAATTATTTTCCATTGCAATTTTTTCATAAGATAGTTTTAGTACCGGCCACATTCACACAAATTTTCAACAGCATTCCTTCACTGGTAACATTATTAAAAATGTTTGAAACTTTTCCAATCATCGAATGAGAGTACACATTTGATAATATTTTTTGTACCCTCATGGCCATTATTTTTAATTGCAATTTTTTCCATAGTATAGTTTTACTAATGAACCATGTGCACACAAATTTTCAACAGTACTCGTTCGAGAATAACATTATAAAAAATCTTATAACAATTTTGAAAATTTTTTCACACCCTCATATTTATGATGCTGTTTCTAATTTTTGCCATGGGATAATTTTGGAACTAAATTATTTATCAGCAATTTTTCAGATCTATCGTCTCATTAATGACATTGGAAAAAATTGTCATATCTTAAAGCGATGACTATTGACAAATCAAGTCTTGTAGGTACAAATCAGTGGTTATGAATCACGTTCTAGTACATGTTTTGTTAATCACCAATGAAACAATGGATCGCCGCGTCTCGTGGATCAGTAATTAATCGTGGGCAACACGTAGTACTACGTCCTCGGATGAGCACCAGCTATAGATCACGTAGTACCGCGTGTTTTGTTAATTAGAGATGAACCACCACCGGCATACATCATTCGTTAACAGGTCTGGGTTCTGCAACCAGTGAACCCCTATTTTTCCTCGGTATCTTTCAACCATTTTTCATGTAGCCGTGACTATGTCACTTCGAAATCGTCACTCGAAGAACCAAATTCTATCAAAAACCTCAAAAACGTATACGTTTCTTCCTGTATTATTTAAATAAACATATTTGTTGCAAATCTATCTACACGGGTCAATAGGCCATTCAAACATACACAATTTATCTCAGTACAAAATTTCTGTATCTTTTATAGTTCTGGAGATATATATCAATCTTTCAATCAATCAATTTTTAATATCACAATTTTTTCAATATCAATTTTTCTAGGCAAAAAATGCTGTAGCATGTGTCATACATTTCATCGAATATTTGGAAAACTATTAGAGATAAAAAATTTTTGTACAAGGATAAATCGTGTGTTTTCAAACGAGGAATATGTTCGTGTAGATAAATTTGTAAAATATCCATTTGTTTAAATAATAAAATGAAATATATCAATATTGTCGACAAAAGTGTTAAATATCGTTATGGAAACTGTATCATAGGAATATTTGGACGCATTTTTTGGTATTCCGGATTTTTTCTTCGGGACCTGGAATCAAATTTCCGCCGACCCAGTGTCCCTTGCGATGTGGCAAGAGCGAAACAAGTTTCATCGCGGGCAAGCGAACAAATTGTTCGCCGAAAAACCTCGTTTCGTTGTTCTGGAAAATTCAGTTACTCACCGAGCGCGGCCCAGTGACGTCAACGTAAAGCTTCGCTGATGAATATGGTCGCCTTACTCACCTGGAAAACAGAAAGGAAGAAGAATGAAATAAAGCAACGTGAACAAACGAATGTTCAGCGGCTGGCAATTGCGAAGACGAGCCGCGATGGAATTCATTTGACAAAACTGGGACGATTTAATGGTGTTCCAGCCCGTGCACGCGATTGCGATATTGAAATACTTTCCTCGAGGATGCAAGTATCTGTGTGCCGCATTTTTAACGGATGCATTTCAATATTGCGACAACGTTTTATTTCAATGAATGCTCGCAAAAATATTAATTTTTCCTCTTTACAGAATTCTCTACACTCGGAACCAGGTAAAATATTAGCACCATTGATGTTTAATCCGTTTACTATATATTCATTGTTTATATTCGTTTTTGATATTGGTTGCCTTGCAAAAGCTATAGTATTTTAACAAATTAGTTTGTGTGATTCATGAGGGATTTTGGAGAAAATTAAACATTGAAAATGCTCTTAATGAACTTATGACGACAAATTGATCATCTCAAGAGACACAACTCTCGAGATATACGTAAACTCTTTAGCGTTAAGCGAAAACTGCTATAGTATGTGTCATACATTTTGTCAAATATCTCGATAACTATTATAGACAGAAAAATGTTGTGCCGACATAAATTGTGCATTTTTGACCAACGAATTTAACGACATGATCAGATTTCCAAAGACATGGTGTCTTACATTAACATCGCGGAGCGTGCCTGATCAAATCTCGCGGTCGGAATCAGCATATCGGTTTCATCGCGAAAACAATGGCAAAGGGCGTGGTTCGCGCAACGAAACTCAGTGGTGTATCAGATCTCGCACCTGCTACTGTCACACATACACACGCACATAGACGAGACCGCGACGCGTGTGTACGTACCATTACGCAATTCGTCGTAAGGTATTGACACAACGGCAAAATACATAATCTCCTGGCACGAACTTAGCTCGAGCGTTGCCAGATATTCAGGCGTGAGTCAATATTTGCGAACATCCTGGAATTTCTCCGGCAGCGCCCGGTACGTAGCCCGGCCTGGGCCGAATAGGTACGTGAGTGCGCACTCACTTTGTCGGGTGTACATATCACAGCGAACGATGTCCTGTGAACTGTGTAAGACGATCAGGTTGGGATTTAACCGACTACGTTTCCGGGGATACTGAATGGATTGATCCGATCGATGCGCCGCTGTTCGTATCGCGATCAACCGACGCCGTTCCCTTAACCGTCGATCCCGATACGCTTGAATTGCACCACCAACCGATTTAATACCGGTGCGAATCCCAAACGGCACGTACGAGCGAAAATTCTACGAAATTTTCCCTCCACCAGACTGCAGATTTTCGTACAAAATCCAAATCTTCTAAATCAATTATCACGAACAGAAAACGAAAAATGTACTTTTCACCGATATTTACGAATTTTTTTACAGACGAATCATTACACTTTTTGTATTAAGATTTTGCACACATACTCATGGGTATTTGAGGTGCATAAGTTATTTTTTTTTTAAGTAAAAATGATAAAAATGATCCCAATTGTATATTTTTATATAGAGTGTTTCAGTGAGGATTAGGGTCATCAACATGTGACCGACGCAATGTGTTAAACAATTTTCCTCTCCTTGGTGAAAGCAAAAAAAAAAAAACTAACGGAGATGAAGAAGGAGACTTGAAAATGAGCCTAAGTAGATTATTGTCAGATTTTTATTCACGAAGCTATTAAAAGTTGAATTCTCCAAGATGTTAAAATTTTTTATTTTTGGTAGAAGGAACAGTCCTCCAATTTTTTCTACAAAAGTGGTAGTAAAAAAAGGAATTTCAGGATGTTAAAACTAGAAGATTCACGCTATAAAAGGAATCTGAAAAGATTGTTATCAGACCTTTCCTCACGAAGTTATTACAGGTTGAATTTTTCAAGAAGTTTAAATTTTTAATTTTTGGTTGAAAGAGCGATCCTTCCTTTCCCGCTCAGTCTCTAGTGCAAAAGTGGTTCTACAAGAAGAAATATGAGGACGTTAAAAATGGAAAATTCACCCCTTAAAATGTGTCTAGATATATAGTTATGAGACCTTTTTGAAGAAGTTGTTACAGGTTGAATTTTTCGGGACATTTAGATTTTTGAGTGTTAGTAAAAACAACAGAGTAGGAACATTCATAAAACTCCAAAAAATGGTTCTAGCTATTTCTGAACAGTATTGGCACGACTGTATAAATTCGATTTGCAAGTCGCGCGACAAACATACGCTGGCAGCGTCATCTCGCCCGTTTTTCCTTTCGAGGGGCGATAACATCGCCGCAAGAAATTCGCGCGAAGCCCGCGTTCTCATCAATATGTCGGCGCAATCGCTTCCCCTTCGATCACTCGCTCGACCTACGCTGATTTTCCCGGCGCGTATTTTCGAGCCGCATTTCCAAGGAGCCCCGTATTTTTCGAGGCGTAGGCTGCCGCGAATACTTTGCATGCGATCGATGAGTACGTGGCCGGGTCACTCGAGTGCCCGTATGGTCAGCAAGGTCAGGGACGAGTTACGGACGTCAATTCCTCGAGGATACAACCCGGGGCGAGCTATCTTAAAAGTCGAGTGCCGAATACACAATAGAAGATCGACAAACCACGCCAGTCGCAATATTTAATCAAATCTTTCAATGTATTGTTTAAACAAATCGAGATTCCGCGATACCATGGGCATAGACGGATTCATCGCTCGAAAGTGAATAATTTGTGTCTTTACAGAATTCTTGTATCTCTAATAGTTCTCGAGGTATTCGACAAAATGTATGACACACACTATAGCACCTTCTTGTCTAACGCTAAAAGATTGACATATATCTCGGGAACGATGAAAGATACACACGTTTTGTACCGAGACGAATTGTGTATTTTTAAACGACGAATTTATTCATGTGAGTGTATTAGTAAAAAATCCATTGGTTGAAATAATAAATTAAAAATATATTAAAGTCTGAGGTTGCTCGCATGATGGGGGTTTCTTTGGGTAGCAGTGGGGTTCTAAAAACGACAGTTACACGGACCTCGCCTTAAGGCATGACGTCGGATGGAAATTGCGTCGTCATCGTTTCTTTTTCTAATTTTAACTATACAAAAAGTGGATCGTGCAGCCCTTAAGTAAAGAGAAACATTAATCTAAGCGAGGGATTGGTAGTTGGTTCGAGGGCAAGCGCGAAGAGTGTCAGCTGTGAGTGACACAGCTTCGGTTGCCCTTTCCACTGGCATTCCTGTCAACCCCCTTCAGCTTCACGCTATGCAAGATCTCGAAGTACAACTCCGCCCCATTTTTCGCGACTTCTTCTTCGTCGCGATTCGCTGCTCTTTAAAAACCCCTGGGCTCGAGACGCAGGGATGGAGGGCGTTTTTTGCCGGTGACACGTTCCTGTGAACTTTTACGATTCCTCTTTGATCACTTTTGCACTTGGAAATGGATGCATTGAGGACTGAAAATCAAGTCTCACTTCGCGGTATTTATCGTTTAATTAAAAAATTTCACGTGTCAAATCCATTGATTTTTATTGTCGATGTTTTGATTGTATTTGTCAATGTTCGTTTATGAATTTTTATATCGGAAACTAATTGTCGGATCGAGATGATTCTTTTTTTGTTATAATATGGAAAAGTTTGGGTTATTATGAACAATTTTTATTCATTGATAAGTTAATTTTATAACCTTGAAAAATATAAATTTCTATTCTGTAAATTTTGTCTTGAGGGAGTTTTGTTTATATTTTTAATATAAAAACATTAAATATGCAATAAACAAAAATAGTTTGTGATGGAAAAAACCTTTCTGATTTAAATAAAAGAAGAATCAGCTCAATCGGACAAATAGTTCCTGAGATAAAAATTCATAGGTATAACCGGATTCTGCATGAGGATAAGGAACTATTGCAAAACGACGAACAAAATGACGACTTAAACTATCCCTAAATTTTGTGTGTATTTCATTATGCAGTATTTAATTGTAATAAAAATTCCCGACATCGGGGTCCAAAATAGCAGAACTTATTAAGTAGTTAAGGTTGTGCTATGGTCAGACAAGTGATGCACTCGTACTTTTTGTCTTTCTACGATAAATTCTTAAATGCTTTCTTCAAAATCTCGATGAAATAAATACAAAGTAAACAAACTTTATGCAACTTCCTTACAATCGCTTTAATCAACCATTTTCTAACCAAATTCGTGTGCAACTGCATATATGTATAACTCTTGACGCACAATTACTACCGACATGACGTCGTGAATGTATGATACAGTGGCGTAACCTCGATCGTAAAACCTGTGGCGGTCCGGAAGCAAGAACGACAGTATCCACCGCGAAAGTATCGTAACCCGTCGAAGAGTATACCGCGTGAACCCTCACAAACATGTATGCCTTTTAATATATTGTTTAAACAAATGCATTGTTTGCAAACCTTTGTACACAGGCATAGTCTCCGTTCGAAAATACGCAAAGTATCTCTATGCAAAATTTTTCTATATCCAATACTGTTCAAGATATGCGACAAAGTAGGTGGCACACACTATAGCACCTTTTTGCTTTCAACCAAAAAATAAACGAATATCTCGAAAACTATTGGTGGTACAAAAATTCCGTAAAGAGACAAAATGCGTGTTTTCGAACGACAGATTCGCCCATGCACATAATTTTGCAAAATACCCATTTGCCTAAACAATACACGGAATTATGGTGGCCGATTCGACGTAGTTTGCGCTCGGCCCCATTGGCGCAGGCTCGTTCGTAAAACAAGAACGACAGGCGTCCACCGCAAAAGCATCATAACCCGGCGAAGAGTTTACCGCGTAATCTCTACCGATCAAACGTAAAGCAAACACGGCGGATGACAAAAGCCCGGGCGTTGGGACAGCCCTAAAGCAGCCTAGTTCTGGCCGATCCATATTTGTTCGGGAAATCCGCACCTGGCTCGTGTTCAGCGGCTGTGCAATCGCGCCGCAGTCAGGATGCACCGGCCATGGCCGTCGTGTTACCGCACTACGGCCATCAGACCTGCCGGATTAACGTTAGCGTTATTTATGAACGTGCTCACTCGTTTTGAATAATATTTTGCGGCTCCGCTCGGCCCTGTGCTCACGCGGTCACGAATTTTTCGCGGGTTCCCGGTCGATACACCGCTGCCCGACGTGCACTGTGCACCAAGGTGCAACCGTGTACCTGCGATCTGTCACCGGTGCATTCTGACCCCCTCCACCGCCCACCGGAAACCCCTGCATTCCATTTTATTGCGCGCTTTTGCACTAAAGTTCAACGATTTGCCTTTAGTCCTCGGTAACAGTCGACACAATTATATCATAATAACTAGACTGTGGATTTCTATGGAAAATAAAAATTATCGGTATTATATTGATATAGAAGCCACGTAGATATTTATTTCTTTTCTTAATAACTTTGATCAGTTATTAAACTACCCATTTTTATCACAAATACGCAAAATCCGCAGTCTAATAAACAAGTGGAGACAATCGCATAAAAGGCTGTAAAAATTTCTTTTTCTTTTTTGTAAAAATGACTCATTTTTATACAATAAAATGTAATAATTGGAATATCTATGAATATCTATCGTTGTATAAGTATTCTACTCTAATTCTACTTGTCGGACTACAGGCTTTCCTACTCTACTAGCGGCCGCGGAAATTTAGGCCGAGGAAAATTTAATAATGGCTAGACGACCTTCGCGACCGAATTTTTCGTTGAGAATTATGGCTTCATTTCTGCAAATGAATAGTTTAACCCAGTGTAACTTCGTGAAGCAGGGTTGGAGAATGATCTACCTAGACTCATTTTAAAGGCTGAAGCCCCTACTTTAAATTCCACTGACTAGTGCTCCATTTTTAGAAATTTCATTTGCCCTAGAAAATTAAAGGTAACAATGAATATTAAAAGTAATATGAATAGTTAACGTTAAACGCAATACATCATTTTTAGTATAAAACGTTTTTCGCAATATTGCAAGTAATTTACAACGCAGCGAGTTGAATTCTTGCATCGAAGCGTTCAGCACGTTAAGTATTAGCGCAAAACATTGCGTAATAACTTTTGATACGCGTGATATTCTGGAAACTGCTGCGTGTGAAAGTTATTTAGCTTCGTGTGTGCTATACGATCATATCAAATTTATACGGTATTCTATTAATAAACCTAAAGTTTCATGCGCTTGTAGCGCCGCACGCGTACCACGAATCCATTCTTTTCATTTGTCATATTAATGCAGAAAATATACAACTTCTGATACGAGGAGAATTTTACAAAACATTTCGTGTAAAAATTACTCAGTACTGTGTCGACTATAGTGCTTGCATAAAATTTCACCAATATTTCATTAAAAATTTCATGTTCTTTTAGTTGAAAGTGTCGCGTGTTTCGATCTCATTTGTACTACTGTTTTTCCATAGCGCAGAGAACTGCATAACTTTCGATACGGGCGTAGTTTTGAGAAATGGTTCAAATAAAAGTTATTTCGCGTAATCTGCACCACACGTTCACACAAGATATCACCAACAATTCATACAAAAATTTAAAGTTTGTCGCACTTGACCCACGGCGGTTGTGTTTCAAATCCATTAATTTTATTCTTTCCCAGTCTAACAGAAAATGACGTCTGAAAATGACTTCTGACGAGAGCACAATTTTGAAAAATATTTCCAATAAAAGTTGCTCTTCGCAGTGTACTCCACAAATCGATACAAATTTTCAATATCGTTATATTCAAAGATTTGATTAGCCTTAACAGTGTTACCATGTATCGATCTCATTTTACCGTTCCCCTAGCTCGGCGCAGAGAACTGCATAATAACTTTCGATGGGAGGGGCAGTTTCGAAAAATGTTTCGAATAAAAGATACTCCCTCGCAATACGCTCTACAAACCTGAATAAAATTTCTCGAGCATAACATTCAAAAGCCTGAAGTTTCTCGCGCTGGAACGACGGGGGTACGTGTTTCGAATTCATTCTTTTCAAGCCTCGGGAAAATATAGCGGGAAAGTAGGTTGGCATCGAAAAAAGCGAGCGTATCGCAGCGAGGTCGATATGTGTCCCGTGAGAAACGCGTCCCACGAAATTTTCGGTCGTTATAAAGTGTCCCGGGGAAGAGCGCGGCCGGGAAAATCGGTTCCTTAAATTGCCAATATGACTCCGTGCACGAGAATTTAGAGCGGCGATTTATCGGCGCCGTGCGCTCGCGCGAGCGCGCGCCACACCGTGGGCGTGTTTAAATCAACGCGCCTCGAAAGAAATTCGCTCGAGCGTGGAATGTCCCCATCGACGGTACAAATCCGATTCGAACGGCCGAATGGGGCGAAAGATAGACCGTATAAACCTCCATAAACGCGAGATTATGATATAAATACCGGGCCGAGCCGAAGAGTTACGTAACGCTACGGGAATTTTCGCGGGAACCGTTGACTTTCGCCTCTGGAACACCTGCATGCACGCTATCTCGAACCAGAATCGCAACCGCGGATCGATTAAGAAAGAATTGACCTACAAACCCCTCGGTTTCAAGCAAAACTGACGTAACCGGACCAGGCCCGAATCGTTAAAAATTGCTTTGCATCGCTTTCCGTTTAACAGCACGCGTTTGAACAACAATTACGTTTGTACGGTAAAAATCAATCACTGCATCATGTAGCATGCGGATAATCAGGGTGGGTTTAAGTCATCACTTTCCGAAATTCGAATTAGTATATAAAAAACTCTAATTTTTGCAATTTTTGTTTACCTTCCTCACAGGTTACAATCACGAATTTTTATTTCAGAAACTAGTTGTTGGATTCAGTTGATTCTTGTTTTGATTCAGTCTGAAAGATTTGGTTCGCTATAAACAATTTTTCTTCCATTGGAAAATTAATTTTGTGCTACAGAAAATTGTAAACAAATTCTCATTTCGTGTACTTTCACCTCACGGGGCATTTGTTTGTGTGTTCAATATCGGAAGATTAATTTTTTAAGAAAACCAAAAATTGTTTATCACGAAACAAGCCTGTGTAATTATAATAAAAAAAGAATCAAGTCGATTGGATAAATAGTTCCCCAGATAAAAATGAATAAATAGAACCAGTCTTTGCACAAGCTTATATAAAAGTTTGAAACTTCCAGGGAGTGTATTTGTTAAACAAATTAGAATCCAGCAAATTCATGACTTAAACCCGCTCTAAATTTGCACACAGTGTACTACGTAATCCCTTAATTTGTAATAAAATTCCGGTTATTCCACGTGGCAGGCGTCCACACACCACCGCTCCGCCTATTTGCCCGTTATTTATTCGAGTTTCTGTTCGTCCCACCTGTATAATAAATGTAGCCCAGTTCGTAGGCGATCATTCCGGTATAGGCATCGGCATCCCAGTGGAAAGTACGCCGGAATTCCGCCAAAAACGTTGCGAGCTATCGCGGCTAGCTACCGGGGTTATAAAGTGCACGGGGGAGCGGGCCCAGTGTGTTCGTGCGTGGCCGTACACGTGTGTTTACGATAGTTGTCGTGTACAGGGATTTCGTAGTTTGCTGGTCGCTATTACTGTCGCGCGGCCCGCTCGAATTATTGCGCTTATTGTGCTGCACACGGCAGCGTTGCAGCCCCCCGTGCACACTCGTGCTCGCCCACGGCCTGGACACGTGAGTAACGCCTGCGGTGAAAGATAACTTTTCCGAACGCTGCGTGACCCGACGGAAAATGCTGCCCCGTAAATTCCATGCTCTCGAAAATCATCCCTATGATCGCTCAATTCTGAAGCAATTAACCAAATCGCGCCAGAAAATCCATCTTTCCCTCCTCAAACATCAATTGGAGGAACATAAACGGTACAGCAATAATTATTCTCCCATGAAATCTTTACGGACATGTTTGTCACATTTTTCCGGATAAAACGAGTCCAAACACGATACAATTTGGATCATGTTTGCTCGTGCAACCCATGATACAGTGGAATCTCGCTTATCCGAACCGATGACGTTGGAATTCTTCATACTAATTGCGAGAAGCGCCATCTAGTGGTTTCAAGCTTTAAAATGAGCCCCAGCAGAACATTCTCCGACTATTTTCCACGCCATAAAAACAGTTCAAAATTCTCCGTTCAGATAATCGAGGTTCTACTGTATCCCGGATTAAACACGCAAATACAAACCGAAATGTGCCGTGTTTGGGCTCTTTTAAATCAGAAATATGTCAGGAATATTCAGCTAAAAGTTTTGTAAAATAAACAATCGAAAACAACGAGTTTGATCACGGAATTAGTATCGTCTCACCGACAAAGTGACATTTTGAACCCGAATCTTTCACACGTATCGGAACGCCACAGCGTTCCCACAATGGAACAGAGGCTCCTCTGACTATAATTTTCGATTAAATTGCAAAAAAAAAGAGAAAAAAATGCACACAGACAGACAGCAGATTCGTCAGGGAGAAGTATTGCGGAGGACCGTTTCCGTTTATTTTCGGGCAGGGATATCGCGTTTCCAATTTGTTTGCAAATATATTACACGTGTCGGCATAGTTAAATACTTTCGCAGCATTTTACAGTCCCTTTGCGTGTCCTCGGGTCTAGCCCGAGCCCTCTCTCGGGTTCTCGCTCGCGCGAGTCGCACGATAAAAACGATCATGCGAGCGTGAGCGGCAGATAGAAGAAGGATGAAAGGGCCCAGCGGGGAAAACGAGCAGCGCGGATCGCCCGACTATCCAGTTATCGTTCCCGCAGTCCAATTATTACATTGTAAATGGCGCGATGAAACCTCGACAACCGCGTTTTACCAAAACTGTCGCCGAGGGAGCAAGCGTGCTCGCTTCCATTCGGCCAGCAACGGAATATCGTTCTCCGCCGATAAGCCGCCGTCACGCGGCCGAGCGATACCATTTCTGGCCCGATCACAGTCCCAGAAATATTATTCACGACCGCTACGTGCCCTACCGATTACGCTAACATAACCGCTCAACGCTCTCGTTCCTACTTCGTCCGGTCGATCGCCCATTTCGAAAAATATAAGGTGTCGTCGGAAACGTGAAATGCGATTCAAAATAAATTAGATGATACTTTGGGGTATGGATTTTGGGGAGGAGATTGCAGAATGTGTGACTAATGGGCCTGCCAAATGGCGTTAGGTATGCTCTTTGTTTAATTCAGTTATGGTTGTTATACCAGGACAGTGTCTTGCGTCACATCTTGCAACTTTTGGTATGATACAAATGAATCACTTTTTCTTAACGATGACGAAGTTCTTGGGAAAAACCAAGTGTCTCATGGTGTAATATATAGCAAATTAGTGGGGGTTTATGTCATCACTTTGCAGGATCTTAATTTGTTTATAAGATAAAAATGATTGAATTTTGCTATTTTCATTTATTCTTTCCCATGCAAGTGTTGTGAATTTTTATTCTAGAAACTTTTGTGGTTGACATTAAGGTTTCTGTTCAGAATCAAGTATTTTATGGTGTAATATATGAGAGATTATCTAATCCTGCACGGATTAATTAATAGAGCCGTTGTAAATCAACTGAATCTCAGGTCGCAGGTATTTGTTTCGCCGACCGAACGATATGTTCATTTATTTACCGAGGTTCTATCTGTTTACATGGCAATCTATTTCTGGCCCTAATCTCTTCAGCTATCCGTCCGTTCACTTCTGTCTCTATTTAGTCATTCGTTTGCCCGTCCATTAACTGTACGCCTGTCTGTGCCTTAGTCGATCCACTGACAGCAGCATTGTCGGCGGCTGGGTCTGTCAGTCAGACGGCGAGCAAGTGATCCCGGTTGATATTGGTCGGGTGTGGCTACTTTATCGTTAAATTTACAACGAATGCGCGTTTAACGAACTATTCTATTTTTCTGAATGCGTTCACCTTTCCTTCACACCTGCATACAATTATTAAAACTACTTCGCAAGCTTTACAGTAATATAAATAAAAATCTATAGAAAATTGCTGAATTTTTTACCAAAAATCTTGTTGCACATGAAAGACTATATTCAGAAGAAACCCAAAAATTTTTCATTAAAGAATATTAATATTTACCGAAGATATAGCGTTATTTCTTGAAGGATTTTTCTCTTGAAAAATTAAAGAGGAGAAAAGTATTGTTTGAAAGACTTCGGCAGGTTTTTTTTAAATATTAATGTACGAGCGTACAGCGATGCGAAACAACAAATGTTGGTTAAAACGCGTTCCGGCCCATCAAGCCTGGCAATCGATAGAGGCGTTTGTAACGATGGAAGTTATTCAATAAAATTCGTTGCAGCTTCGACTCGTGGACAAAGTTGAAAGCTGACGTTGGAAAAGCGTGCTCTGACAGGAAGTTTTTATCGTCAACATTACCATTAATGTCGTATGGCCGCGGAGGGCCGGATAAACAGCAGAAAGTTTTCCTTTCCTGGCACAGGAACAACATAGCGTGGCAGAAATAATACTTCAATTATGACCCATTAATGGTGCCAATCTAACACGTCATTCTGTGATCCAAACGACCAGCTCTACACTTTTTCCAAATTTTAGGACTCGAGGCGAAAATTCATTTAAGTTAACGAGCTTCATCCGTGAATTTTTAGCACCTTGTATAAATTGAAACGCTCGTAAAATTAATTGAAGTTGACTAGTCTTGTCGGCGAATTTTCTCTATTTAATCTAAAATTGTTTTTACAAAAATGTAACGCCCTGTTTCAAAATTATATTTGAAGTTCGAAATTTTCTTCCTTTTATATAAAATTGTTTTACTCAATTTTTACAAATTTTATGTAAATAAAAAATGTCACGCCCTATTTAATATGATTTGAAGTTAGCAATTTTTGTCTGTCAATTTTCTTCATTTTACATACAAAAATTGTAAAACTCATATTAAAAAATTAATTAAAATTGGTGAGTTTTATCTGTGAATTTTCTTCATTTTATATAGAACTGGTGTACCGAATTTTTCCAAATTTGATACGATCAAAAAATATATGCTGACCTATTTAAAGTTAATTTAAGTTGGGGAGGTTCGTTAGCGATTTTGTTCGTTTCGTATAACATTGTTTTACAAGGTTTTTCGTTAAATTTCTGTGAAAATTGATAGTGACTGTGGGTTGATAAAAGTTCAGAGAATTTTTTGCGGGCTTATCGTTAATTAATGTTCAGTTTCGGTCAGCTGACCGCTAACAAGAGGTAATTGCTGCGGATAATCGGGACGCGGAGGATCAAACCGAGTTTCCAAGGAATAGTTTAATAATTGGTAGACATTACGCTTAAAGGTCTATCAACAACTGCATGTAACTAATGCTTTGCGTAAACTTCCACAGAAACTTCCGGTCCGATTGTGGGAGGATGTTAATTGAACGACTGACGTTCCCTGTGCTCTGCAACTTGCTCGACGCGTGCAATCTCAGCGGTTATGCTTCTCATTTGTAAACGCGATGCGCCGCGACTTGCGTAACGAATTTAGCTGTTACACCTACCACCTGACCGCGGATCTATGATATTATATTCGAATCTACAACACTCATTTTCGAATTATCGCTCTAAAACCTTACAATTTTGGAAACGAGGAAACTTTGGTCCTTGCAGCTTCCGGAGAAGGACCTCTGAGAAAATTGCCATGTCTTTTGCGATTTGTTAATATTTTTCAATGAAAAAATTAGGACGATTAGTCGAAAGTGTTCTCTTTTGGATGCAAAAAGTGTCATTACAAAATATTTGCAGGCTTCTCGATGAAAAATGTTTACTTTATATTGTGACCACAGAGAAAGGACCTACAAAGAAATCGTTACTGAATTCACAATTGTTAATATTCTTCAATGAAAAAATTAGAGCAATTGCACAAAAGTATACGCCATTGGACGAGAAAAGTTCCATTGAAAAATATTTATAGGTTTTTTCTTTTTTAAATGTTTACTTTTTATTGTGACCACAGAGGGCATTCAAAAAAGGACCTCCAAAGAAGTTGTTACAGCTTTCACAATTGTTAATATTCTTTAATGAAAAAATTAGAACAATTGCACAAAAGTATATGCCTTTGAACGATAAAAGTTTCATTGAAAAATATTTACATGTTGTTTTTTCAAAAATGTTTATATTTTATTGTCACCAGGAAGGACATCGGAAAAGGCGCTGCACGAAAAGCAAGCATAACTTCTACAAGGACGAACATTTTCCAAGAGAAGATTTACACCAATTATCCACATCACTAGCCGTTCTTCTCCATAAGTTCTACTCCATGGTGCCGCGCCAGAGATATCAAAGAGCGTTCTCGTTATCCCGTCGCGTTTGATGCCCGAGCAATTGATACCGGTCGGTCGGTTTCTCGATTCCGCATAATCTTCTAGCGACTTAAATATTTGATTAAAGAGCATCCTTTATTAAAAGGGGTCCGTGATTTCGCCGTGGTGGTGCGCGCGGTCCGGACCGGGCCGGGTCGGGCCGGGCTGGGTCGAGTCGGGCCGGGCCAGCGGTTCCGGTCGCGTGCTCCGAAATCCTCCTTTATCTCGCGTTTCGTGCAGCTAATATCGCATCAAAGGGCGTTGTTGCATCCATAATGTTCATGAGTTCTCCTCGTGGAGCGAGTAACGAGGCCGTGGCACGGTAACGAGCAGACGCGAACACACACGCCCTTGCAATCTCACCGACACACACACAAACAGACGTGTGCACATAACACACCGTTAAACAGCCCGACGGCGATCGGAGCAGGAAAAAAGTTACGATTGAAATACGATGAACGGGCCCGATCGGCTTTCCGATAGACGCTTCAAACTCCGCGCAAAGCTAATACCCATTCGTCACGTCCGTCCGAATGTTCGCGCACACGTGTACCCGGATTTTTCCGGCTTCCTTTTAACCCGTTCAAACCGCTTCTCCTTTCGTCTTTCGTTCGCTTTGTTCCGATCGTTCCTTCGACCGCGACCGATTTCGATGATTAAGCGGGTCCTCAACAGCCACTGGAAGTCTACAAAATGGCGACGGTGGCCCAAGGATTGTTAATTCCCTAGTGACGGAAAATCGGAAGACGCTGCCCTCCGGAACAGTTTTTACGACTTTTTGGAAAAAGAGTCCGAAAGGGTTTCCCAAATGAGAAGATGAGCCATGTTCGACAATTTTCTTTTCCGCAAGTTACAAACTGTTTGCTACAGTTCTCTCTTTGTTCGAAAGGGTATATCTTTGACCACTTGACGAAATGTTTTCATTGCAAAATGTCCATTCTTACAGAAGTTATGGTCGCTTTCCAGGAGGTTCTTTTTCGAAGTTCTTTAGCAATAAACGGTCTAATGTACACAAACGATACTTGTTTCGGTAAACTTGTTTCCGAAAATGGTCATACATTTGTGCAACCTCCACAACTTTTTCATTAAAAAATATTAACGCTTGCTAAAACAATTCCTTTTCAAAATAATTTTTGCGAAAGTCCTTTCTCCATGCAGCAGTAATCTTTTCATTTCGAAGAAGCCTGTAAAACTCCTCGATGAATACTTTTTCTAAACAATTTATTTAAAGAATTACGAAAACACACCTTCATCTATAACTCTATATCATTAATTCGCATATGCTCCCTTAGTTCAACGATCTAACCGATTATTACCATAACCCAAAATTCCTACTATAACCAATTACAATAACCAAAAACTATTAGCTAGAACCAATCTAGCGATGCTACCAAAACCTCTCAACTGAAATCCCGGAACATCCGGAATAGTGGAAAAGAAATCCGATCGGATCGGTATCGACAATTTTAATTAAATCCTTCGCCGATTGACCTAATTCCGGGATCCCATTCGCGGAATTGGCAACGCGTTAACACGGCCTGCGAACGCATAAATAATTCGTCGCGAAGACAGGGGCACGACCGCAGGTATCCGGAACCGGCAACGAAATTCAATTACAGTCTGGCGAAAGTGCGAGAGAAATAAAAAGGCGCAGCCGGTTCTTCCGCGAGCAGAAATGATTTTTATGGAAACCGGCCACGTTATGGCCGTGTGCACTCCCCCCCCCCCCCCTCCTTCTCTCCTCTCCGTTCCACCTTCGAACGAGTTTCCTCCTTTAATTTGCAAAGGCAAATTTCCGGAAGCCGGGTAACCTCGATACTGTCGTTTCGCCCTTACATCGGCGATATTATTCGTCAGATTGCGCAGCCGCGAAATTTAAATCAGCTCTCCTTCCCCGGGCCAGATGGGCTCTAATATATTTTCCTCGGCGCCCTGCACATGCACCCGGGCTGCAATCTGACGCTGGGAATGCTCCCGGCACACCGCGAATCTGCTTTCAAGCGAAATATTATTTCGTGCGCGAATTTAATCGCTGCTTGGAGAAATTGGATTTCTTTGCTCGACGTACCACTGTCTTCGACACGTTTGTCGAAGAGGGATTGATTTAGGATCGGTTTCTTCGACGACGCCGGGGATTCTGGGGGAAATAGATCGTTGCTCTGGGGAGAATATGGAAAATTAGGGAGGGTTTCAGTCATCGGTTTGCGCGTTTCGAATTTGTTTAGGAAACACAAAGCTTTGAAGTTATTGTGCATATTTCGCCAGCAGATTTTTCATTGGTTGCTGTTCTCTGCACATTGTCGAAGATTATAAGAAACATTAACTGTTGTACCGTGTAGAATATGGAAAATTGAGGCAGGTTTAAGTCATCAGTTCTCTTGCTTTGCATTTGTTTAGGGGATAAAAATCTTTGTATTGAGCTCCGCAGTAAGCATTTTGTGGGAATATATTTTTGGTGGTGGGAGAGTTTTCATAGATTGCTTTGCCCTGGACAATATCAGCGATTTTGAAGAAGAGTGATTGTTTCTCCACGTAGAGTATGGAAAATTACGAGGGGTTTAAGTCATCAGTTTGACGATTTTTAATTTGTTTACGAAACACAATTCTTCGAAGTCCACAGTGCTCGACCAAATGGTGCACTTACAAAAAAGTCTGTGCTTACCAATTTTTATCTCGGGAATTATTTATCCGATCGACTTGATTCTTCTTTTGTAATGATCGGAACACTCCACCCCATCACAAGCATAATTTTTCATTTACAAAATAACTTTCACGACATAGAAAATTAAAATCAAACATTACCATACTCCAACACATCATACAGTCAGAACTGCATTGGATTTAATATTTCACAATGACTAATCCTAATAATAATTTCAAAATACAGAGCTATCGATAGACAGAAATAGATAATGAGCATGCCTATGAAAAGGATCCACGAAGAGCTGGTCCAAATGCGTTTTGCTCATCAAGAATTTTGTAACAATAAAAAACGAGCCCAAAGATAGAAAAAGAGGGGGGGAGCGAGAGGGAGAGAGAAGATTGTGAATTGTTAGGTGGCCATAAAAATTTTGCGAGCAGCGCTGCCGGTTCCGCCTAAAAACAGGCAGCCTCGAAAAGGGGCGAGAGACTGGAACAGCGTACGAAATACATTTAAATAGAAGCCACCACTCACGGCAGTGGTAGTACAATGATGCTTCCGGTCAGCAAGTACCACAATGGGCACGACCCGTCCGCAGGATCCGTCCGCCTCCTTTCTCCAGCCATAATTTAACCTTGCTTTGCATATAAAAAGCAACAATGGGCCGCGGCCCCGCGCAGTCGGAGCGAAAATTTGATTTGTCGTCCCTGGCTGCACTTTTTGCAGCCTCCGACCCTCCAACCCACGTCCCCCCCCCCCCCCCCTTATTCTGCTCCTTCTTCCAGGACTATTTTCTCTTCCCTCATCGTGCCTTTTCGAAAAGCAATTTTTGTTTCATACACGGTCTACATCCTTTTTTCATCTCTCCGGAAAAACTTGAAAACGAACGAAACTTCTCGACGAAACTTCTTCCATCTGAGAGACAGTATCTTCACCCCTAACTTTCATTAGAACATATGGACGATTCACTGGCCGAATTTGTTTAATTGTCTTTCTCTGACATTTTACTGGCGAAGCTCTCCGGTTGATTAACTTTATTTAGAATAAATTTCCTTGATAATTGGAGTTAAGATTCCATTTTTATTTAGATGTCTTGTTACTGTCGTAGCAATATATGCAACTAGACTTACATTAGAATGGTGGAAGGAATTTATGGTTTAATTGTACAGAGGCTTTGTTAAGTTGTACGAGATACAAGGGTTTCGTAAATTATCGCGCAGTGAAGCCATTACATTTTGATAAGTGCTAACGAGCAGTATTAACAATCGAAACTCCGGAATGGAATATAATATATATCCTTGAGCATATAATCCGTTGTGCTACACACAAATTCGGTGTACTTGCGATGGGATATTATCCTGGGGCTCGTTAAACAATCCTAGAGCGCTTGGTCGTGGCTATTAACGGTGCCTCATTACATGGTGCAACATGGCAGCATCGAATTCAGGCCAAGGATTTTTATTTATTAGAATATAACATTTAAAAATAATGTTCTCTGGTGATTCCATGATCAAGATAAATATAAACTGAACATTCCCGATCGTAATGAATAAAGGTTCAACTCGATCCAATAATTACTATCCGAAATAAAAATTCCTCAAGCAACCTGTCATTGACAAAGTTTAAGGACTTGTATTTTATAAACAATTTAAAATTCGGCGAAGTGATGACTTAAACCTTCCTTAGTTTTCCAGATACCATCTCATACAATACTTAATTTTGTTCAAAATGGCCACCACTCGTCAGAAAAAGTGATCTATTTACCTATTAACCAGAAAGAACAGAACCTGTACTCATTTATTTAACATTTTCTGTATTTCAAAGTTAATTTTTCAACGAAAAAACCAATCTATACTATAAACTAAAACTTTCTGATTATAATAAAAAAGAATCCACTCGATCCGACAAACAATTTCTAAAATAAAAATTTCTGAACTCACTAGAAAATTGAAACGCTTGCATTTTATAAACACATTCGAATTCGATCAACTGATGACATAAACCCGCCCCCCTAATTTTTTACACTTTACGCCATGAAATACTTAATTTTGATAAAAATTCTCCACATTCGTTTTTCGTTGCACTTTATTATTTTGCTCAAAATCACCAAGATACGTTGACGTCGAGAACTTCGATTTATCACAAAAGAAACCAGGTTTTTTATAGAAAGAAATGCTCTTCAAGTTCGTCCAAGTTTCTTCGCGGACATTTCCTGCAAGATACAACGCCCTCGCTGTGTCAGCCGCATATCACGCTCTCGTTCTAGCTCGCTCTACTTGCCAGGAGAGCGCAACGCGCAATTAAACAGCGCGTCGCACGTGGTGACGCCCCGGTTTTAAGCTATTAATCAGCCCGGCCGGATGCAGGCATGCGTGCGCGACGTGCAGAGAATCTTTAATAACGGGATTATTAATTGTTTTTAGCCGTGACGGTCCCCGGCGTCTACCTCTGACCTCTTGATCTCCGACCGAGGACGCAAACTTCCACGCTGGCGGTTATAATGCGTCAGAAATCGAAAATTCCGACGATTACACGTGTCTTCCCTGTTCGACAGTCTTCGAGACACTGGTGTTTGTCGCTGAATCGCGACAAAATAAAATTAAAATAAACATTTTTTTTATCCGTGATTATCCGCCATACCTTGACTAAATAAAAGAAAATTGAAGAAAAGACTTTTGCACACGACTAACAATTTAATTATTTTTGTAAGTAAAAGAGTGAAACTATAATAAAGTGTAAAACGAATTAACGCTATAGCGAAGTGTGCAACCCCATGAATATAATCAATGCGATTTAATTTAATTTAATTTAATTTAATTTAATTTTAGGGGAAATATGGGCAGAATGTGGGAAAAGGAAGAAATAAATGATTGTTTATTGTGTTTTATGGGAAATACAGTTTGATCAGCGACGCATGTAATATACACAGATTACACATACTATAGAGCACACCCTGGAGCGTCGATGCGTTTCCTCAGGGGGATCGATACCATACATAATCCTTCTATATCGAAATACCGCAATTAACGTCAAGATAGAATTCTCCATTAGATGGTATCCCGACGATCTCGTATTTCCTCCGGATGTTTGGTCATGTAGGAGCCCACCGTTAGACGTAATATACTGTACTATTATCTGTTGAAGTTGGCATTGGCGTGCATTCATTGCATTCTCGTCGAATTTACCATTTCTTCCCTTATTAAATACCAGTACAACCAGTATACAAGTCACACTAAAGTGGACACGAACTGAGATTCAGAACGCAATTGATCAACTTTCGTGGTATTATTATTTTGGTTTGAAGTTTTCATATTACACCATACTGTACAAAAATGCACAGTGCACATGCACGTTCTCCACAACAATTTTTATTTCGCTTAAATTTCAAGTGTATTTTCTGCTTATCAAAATATATTAATCGTACAACGATGCATTTATGCAGCTAATGAAGCCTTAAAATTATCTAAACAAAATACCTATACAAGAGACCCCTGACTGTATGCACTTATTGCGCATAGAAAATTATATCAAAACTCAATGATAAGCTCTCTAAAAATATTTATTGTATTCGGTCCCTAATAAATATATCTCCGTAAAGGTGTATAATATACAGTGATCTCTCGGTATATGTCGCCAAGGCTTGGATGATAAACGTCATGAAGCCATGAAGCTCGAGAGGCCTCGGACGCTGAGTGTAAACATACTGTACGATACAAGACGCTGCCAAGATCCGTGTTGTTGACATATATCGAGTATCCACTTGCACATATACAATGTAAGAATATATTTTATGTCTGCCCCCCAAACTGTATACACACACAGAAAACAATACGAAAATTCAATAACAAGCAATTAAGAAACGACTGTGTGTTCGTTCCAGCACCGTTCCAGTAAAATGTTGAATATATTCGCGTAAGGATGCACCAGATCGGAAGACGCAACAATGCATTCATGACTCCGATAAAGACTCCAGTTCCCCTTTTAAATCCGCACAAACAGATTTCCGCATGGCTGGCGTCCATTTTCGAATTTGTTAGACATCGACGGATAAATTATCCGACGCGTTGATCAGTCATGCTTGAAATGCGCCAAGATATGCAGCGCAGAGGGTGTGGAACGTGTGCATGCCTCGGGCATATCATTGGCCTTCGGGAATGGCAGTGTGTTCCTTTCGGATATCACACTCGAGAATGTTCGCGTATATCCTTCTATTTTGCCACTTCATCCGAATAATTCGAATGGGATTTCTCGATGCGTATCGAGTCCTCGAAATTCCCGATTTCGTTCATCAAATGGTGCAAACTATAATATCACCGACTACGATCTTCGAACTCGATGCATACACCTCGAACAATGCAATTTCTGTTTTTGTTCCCATTGCGAGCTTTCATCTGCTACAATTTTATTATTTTACGAATTCAATGAATTACATAAATTTATTATACACGATTAAAAATAACGGGCAATAATAATCTAAACGACTTTTAATTTAATTATTAGCAACGTTATCAATTTTGTAAATAATTGAAAGCAACTATGCTTCTCTAAATTGTATTGATATTGTAAATAATATTTTAAATTTTATCAATAGCATCCTAAATCTTGTTAGCATGTACTGTATTAAATTTTTGTTAATAGGTAGATTAATAATTCATAGTATTCGTACATATTTTTAAATTTGACTAATGACATGAATAATATTCTACACTGAATAATTCATACACTAGTATCATGCAAATTTTATTAATAATAGTGTGAATTGTGTTAATATTCTGAAGTGCACTGACAGCACACTTCATTAATAATATTCTAAACTTCACTAGTGTACATTTAATTAGGTAGATATAAATCTCATTTTCATAAAATATTTCGTAAAAGTCAACAAGAAAAGAGCCAACATGATTTCTTGTCAATGAACATTTTATTGCATTATGCATTTGTAACTGCATATGATTGCTTGCGTACAAGTGCATAAAAATCCACACTCTATTTATGAAGATAAGAAAGTAAATTTATTATAGGAGTTAGTTCAAATATTAAAAATTCAATGTTAAAAAAAAGTCAACAAGAAAAACAGAATAAAAAGAGTGAATTCTGTATTTAAAAAAATGTAAATAAAAATAAAATATTTTCGGAACACTTTTGAAGGATATAATGTAACTGATGCAATTCTGATTGCGGACTGCAATGGCTGATGTCATTTCGATGTCATGTCGACATATCCCGATTCAGGATTTTTGGAATTGCAATCTATGCAGCTTGCGTAAGGTTAATTTCCGAACGTCGCTGATGCAGCAGCGGTGCAAAAAAGTCGGTGCAACGAGAGCGAACGTGACGATACGGTCGCGCTCGCGTGTGCAACGAATCTCGGCCGCATCGCCGGTGCATCTCACGTAGAGTCGATCGATATCGTAGATACTCCTCGAGGCGTGTCGTAATTCCGACTTGCGATTCGCAATATCGCGAACATTGCGGTTATCTTTTTACGCGTACAACCCGCTTTGCTCTGATAACGGACCGGTGTGTTCCAGATCAAGCTTGCGATTTATATACAATAAACGTAGTTTATAGGAAGATTAAAGTCAGTTTTAAACCTCGTTAAATCGCATTCTAAAATAAATTTTTATATTTATGCGTTTCCTCGATTTATACAAAGCACTCCATTTACCACGGGATATCGATTGCCGATTTTGTGGAAAGTGATATACGACGCGATATATGGAAAATTAAGGGGAGGTGGTGTCATCAATTTCATCGATACCAATTTATTTATTAAATACAAGCATTCGAGAATTTTACGTTTATTTATCTTCGAAAAGGCGCGGGTTGCAGTTATTGATTTTTATCTTGGAAGCCAGTTGTCGGATCTGGAAGATTCTTTTTTTATCACAATCAGAGAAATTCGGTCTGTTTCCAGCAATTTTTTCATTTTTATATTAATTCTGTAACATTGAAAGTTACAAATGTAGCACACGAATTCGCTGTTAGGTAGCTAAATTGGTCAAACGGATCGCTTGTTCCATCGAATGTTGGAAATTCCGAACGCAATAAAGTATCGCATGATTTAATATATTCAAAATTAGGACAGGTTTAAGTGATCAGTTTGTCGATTTTTAAATTGTTTAAAAATATACAAGTATTTAAACTTTGTAGTGCCTATTGATCCTTGTGAAAGGGTAGTTTGCACTTGGGAATTTTTCTCTCGAGAACTGTTTGTCCGATCGAGTCGATTCTTTTTTCATAATAATCAGGAGCACTCGACTCGTATTTTGTCATTTTTTTCTTTCACCGAAAAATTAGCCTCCTGATAAAGCGTGAATAACTAAATACAAATTCGAAACTACACGTGTTCGGAAATACATCCGGCGTCCAATGGCTTTGAAGGATCTGCCTGGATCCGTTTACGTGTTCCTAGTTGATCGTATTAACCGTTCTAATAACCGAGCGTTCGCTTCGTTTGATAAGACCGCAGGATGGAACTCCGAGCGTCTTGTTAAGACGAACCGATAACAAAGGCGTAGCATAGAATCGCGTAATCTATCAAACGTAACGCCTAATCGGCTCGATCGCATCTCGTATCGAGCCTAAAACTCTGTGGACCATTAGAAACTTCCATTTGAAGCGACAGAAAAATTGTCATAAATAAATCATGCCTATAAAAAGTGCCATACCTGCAAAAGCACTCGATATTTCGGGTTGAAATTTTAGCAACACGTAGGAGCTATCATTGTACAAAATACAGTGATTTCTCGATATATGTCGCCAAGGCCTGGACGATAAACGTCACGGAATTATCTCCACTGCCGCGGGGAGGATAGCACGGCTCGGGTATGTTTCCTGTATGATATACGACGCTTGCATGATCGATGTTGTTGACATATATCGAGAATTCACTGTACTGATATTTTTGCAACGTTTTAAACAGTGCTTAATTCGATATAACAATAGGAGAAATCAATGTTTGAAAAGATATGCATGTTACGTTTATTCTACATGCAGATACCTGGCTTGTTACAAATTTTTACTAATTATAACTAAGCAATTTCTTAAAAATAATATATAGAAGTTTTATTTTCAATTTCTTTAATTTAAAGCCGTGCTGAAATTCAACAAGTTTCTCGAAATATCTAGATTTCCGTGAAGCGTAGCATACTGTTCGATCAATTAAATTTAATTACGATAATACAGTGGCAGATTTCTAGCAAAATTAAAATTTACATAGTTCAATTGAAGCATCATAACCCAATTAATCTCGGAAAGATTGCTGCAGAATGTAACCAAAAGCTAAAAGTTTCTCCATCGATTGTTAAGCGCGACCGCATGCAACGAAATTAATTGAAGAAAATTCGCGAGCAATTAGCGCAGCGATTTTCTGTGCGATTGTCAGTCGGCTGAACGTAAACGAGAACGCGGAAAGGTGAAAAATGGCGTAACGCGAAATATCAATCGTCGGACGGTTCTTTTATTAACGGGGCGGGGAGGGGTGGGGGCGTAGCTATCATACGCGATGACTCTCAATCATCGATTCATTGGGAGGGGCAGCTCTGTAATCCTGGTTGAAACGGCGCGGATAATAATAGGGCTATAAAACGCTCCTCGCAATAATTGGCACATTGTAATCTCTCCGCGCTAGCAGTTCGGAACACTTCACTAATCGCTCGTAATCAATCCCCTGATTGCTGCCGTTTATATCATCGTTGTTGCCGCGCGCTCTGCGTCTTCCTGGATAGTGCTCGACCGACCCTGCAGTTGCACTGAACTCCGCCTCGGACACGGGCCGAATTATGCACCGCCTCGAGTGTGTTTCGGTGAAACTGCACGGTAATGAACTTTCAATTTCGATCGTCGCGCCGAGCTTCGGACTAGTGCCACTTATCCCAGGCCAGTGAAATACGACCTTTTTCTTATTCTATTTATCATTGATTGTTTAACGAAAATTCCATGAAAATTTTCATAAAAAATTTTGAAAATTGACGGAGTTCCAAAAAATTCAAAATTGCAGGTGAAGATTTCCTTTTAAATAATTGATTTTCTAGCATATCATTCCAAATTTCTGGAAAATTGTTAGTATGGTATTTAGAACAAACCTTTATGAGTTTAGTAAAAAAGAATCGATTCAATTGGACAAACAGTTTATGAGAGAAATATTTATAAACGCACAAACTTCGGCTTCTGTACAAAGATGAAAATTGTATGATTTTGGAAAGCTTGTATTTTATAAACTGGTTGGAATTCAGCAAAGTAATTTGCTATAAATTACGTCATGCAATATGTAATTTTGATCAGAATTACCGACAAAAAGCGGTTGATCGGCACGATTTTAACTATCCCTGACAAAAATACGTATTTAAGAGTTAACACAGTTAATTTTTAAATGAAAAAAATTATTTACTTTACAATACACCCTACTGATTATTATAAAAAAGAAAATAATTCAATCCAACAATCAGTCTCCAAAATAAAAATTCGCGAGCACAACCTACCGCTTCACAACGAGAAATGTAAATTGCAAAAGTTGAACGCGTGTACTTTATAAACAAATTGAAATCTACGAAACTGATGACATAAACTGCCCCTAATTATCCAGATACTACGTCATATTTAAAGCTCAACAACGTCTACGGCAGACTTCATGTGGATCCAGTGGGTTGTATTAGGACGGAAATTTTTGAATGAATTTTGGCACTTGCGTTGCTATATTGTTTCGAATCTGGAGACAAACATGGAACACCAGTGCAATTACGACGTATCAGTCGACTAACGCTGATTGAAAACGACGATCGCATCTAATCCGTTTACACGCTGGTCGTGTAAGTGTGTAATAAGGTGGTCGAGACCCCCTGTTCCTCTCTCATAAATTGCTGCTTATCTTGAGCGACGTGATCCACGCCGTGCCATTGTCATGCTAATTCACGATTACCTGTCCTCTACGCTTCCACTCGAGCCTATCTACATGGCGTCCTTCGAAAACGCGATTCTAACGCTTCAAAAAATCAAAATTTATTTAATCAACCACTATTACTAAAAGTTTCAACGGAAGAAATATTCTTTGCTTCGGAACGAAAAAAAACCATTTTTGCTTCGATGCTTATTACAGAAGCATGATTAAAAAATGTATAATTTAGTGGTGTTGAAAGTAGAGGGTTCCCGCTTTCAAATGAGCTTTGGTAGATTGTCACAATTTTGCTCCATACAGTTGTAATAAGTATTGTCACGGTAAGAAAACTATTTTTGCTTTTACCATTTACTGTTACTAATTATTTGCTTTACTAATTCACTTATTTTGAAAGTAGAAACTGCGACGTTTTGTTTGAAAAAGTTATAACGGTTCAGACGTCACCGAAAAAATTTTTAAAAAATCTCCGATTTCTCTGCTCGACTCCCGATTATCCAGGTTGCCGCGATAGTCTTTTGTCCGACAGAAAATAACAGGCGAAATGCGCAGCGAAAAAATTGGATGACGTAACGATATCTATTTTTCTACGAGGAAGTCCCTGCCACGGATGCAACGCTGCATCTACAGCGGCGGATTTTATTGCAAATGGGCGGTCCCGGTAATTGGGAGAAGTCGTGCCTTTTGTGCGACTGCAATTGGGAAAAAATTGACGCGGAAAATTCTCGGGTCACTGTATCTATTTTTTAATGACAAAATTCTCCTTGAACGGAACAATGAGTTTCCATAATTTTCAACAGGACGCTGAAGAGAGCCGACCTTTTTTATCCTCTTTGCAGTATAACTGAATAATATTTCGTCGAATAATTTCGAAGCGATTAATTACGTCTCGGGTAAGAGTGAGCCGAGATATTTACTTTGCGTTTACGATCGCGTGGAATGCCGGGAAATTTTAATGCGCTCCTCCACCCTAGCTTTAAAAGAAGCACGATATTTGCACTTTGTTCTCGGGAGAACGTGACGCCGGATTTTATGGCAGATTCGTCTGTCTAATAAAACGACGATAAAACGTCCGACACGTAACCGAATGGGGGCATAGCTGTTGTTCATTTCGCTCTTAATTGGCGATGCTAACGAACAGTCGATTCATTTGTTTAATTTATGTGCACGCGCCACGTTTTGATCGTCGACAAGGAAAGACGCGCCTTTAGAAATTAAAAGCAGGACAGAAAAATGAATTACCCGGCCAGAAAAGAGTCCGACACGTATATATCATTCGATATTTATTACTTCGATGTTTTCTTTAATTTTTAAAAGAGGTATTTGCAATGTTTTTTGCTGTGGGATCTGCCAGCGTTGCGGTTTGATTTCAAATCGGCATAGAATGGCGTGAAAAAATCGCACGGAAAGTTTTGAGGATTTACTGCGAAGTAGAAACTTCGGTCTTTAAACACGTAACGGTTTGCGAAAAAATTTTTTGAAACTTTGCAGAGACGTTCGAAATTGAAAAAGTTCTGGTGGATTGGAAATTTTCGAACTAGCAGAGATCTCAAACCCATTTCTGCTGTAATAACGCTGAGGATTGTAGAAAGGTCTCACAAAGTTTCGATACATTTGCTAAACATTATAGTGGTGTTTGAATAAAAAATTTTCAAAAATGGAACCACCAGAGATTCGACTTATTCGATTTTTGCATGTCTATAAGCAGACTCGTCAATTTTTAAGAAATATTACCTTGCATTTTCAATGCGATTTCTAGTAGAATTAAAGATTGTAAGAAAATAAATTAGTGGAGGTGAAAATACAGGCCAGGTCCATCAAATTAAGCCCACGTAGATCATTGTCTGATTTTTTTCACGGAGCTATAATTGGTTCAATTCTTTAACCCCCGCACACATTTAAGTATATCAAATTTTACGAAACGCTACCTTCCCTTTTTAACGTAATTTTTAGAACAAATGAAGGGTTGAAAAAAAAATTAGCGGAGGTGAAAAAGAGGTTTAGCCCTTTAAAATGAGCCCACGCAGATCATTGTACGATTTTTTTTTCACGGAGCTGCGATTGGTTCATTTTTTCAACCCCCGCAGATACATTCAAATGAGTAAAATCTCCAAAAATAGCTGCCGCTCGGTTTAGTGCGCATGCTATTGCAAAAGCAGGCTTGAAAAATATTGGATTAGGTATAGGTGAAAGTAGAAGCTTGGGCCTTCAAAATAAGCCTAGCTACACCATCCCCGAAACTTTTCCCTGAAAGTAGCAATAGCGCAAACATCGTCACCCAAGGTATCCCGAAAATGTTCGTTCAAAAGCTGCTCGAATCGCAGAAATAAATTATTTTCACGAACAAACGAACGTTGCAAACGACCTCGCCGGGCTTTCGGATTCAGTAAAAGGGCTGACAGAATTGGTAGGGAGCAAATTGCCCTTGTTCGGGCTGTTTACGTGACCTTTCACCCACGCCGAGTCTGGCAGTGCCGAAGAAGAAGGGGTCGTAAAGAATTTTAAAAATGGAGCAAAGACCGGGCTCGAACGGGTCTCCAGTCAGTCGTTCGAAGTCTGGCCGTCTTCTTTCTGAATAAATTCACGT
The DNA here is from genome assembly GCA_028454255.1 of Halictus ligatus. Classification (NCBI taxonomy): domain Eukaryota; kingdom Metazoa; phylum Arthropoda; class Insecta; order Hymenoptera; family Halictidae; genus Halictus; species Halictus ligatus. The sequence goes on along the minus strand of CM052135.1, from coordinate 9,893,118 downwards.
CCACTCGGGACGGAATACGGGAATAAACGTGGGTAAACAAATCAGAAGATAAAATTGCAAACGTGCTGCACATTTCTCGACGATCTAACCGCGCCGCCTCGGTATTATTTAATTCCTCGCGGGGAAACGTGCCCGCGCCTTCTAGCTCTCTTGCAACCCCCTTCCCCCCTACGCCCCACGTCCCTCTTTGCAGTCATAAGTCCGCGTTCCGACACGCACAGACCTCTCTGGGAAAATTGAATCAGTATTCCTCGAATCGGAAATTTATTCCCCACAGAAGAAAATTATTCTTCTTTTCATCAACCTTCAGAAATTATTTTTTTTCAGTCACTAGTAAGTGATATACAAATTTGGAAGTAATGGAGGAAATAGAGCGAAGTCGTAGCTATTTTATGGTCTTTGGTTTGTAGGTATAGCTTGCGTAGTTACAGAGGAAGATGCTTGCAAAGTTAGGGGGTTGTGTTCTTCTTACAACAGAAATTGAAACACTTAGAAAACCGCACTGAGGAAATGATTTTTTTCTTACTTCAACATGTGACCAAAAATTTTGAACAAAATAAAGAGCGTAAAACGAAAGTAGATCTACTATATGATTTTTAGTTCACATGAATATTTCACGTAGTTATCGAGAAACATGCTTCCAAAGATAGGGGTTGCGTTCTTCTTCCAAGGGAAGGTGTAATTCGTCATTTAGAAAACCACACTCAAGAAACGATTTTTTTTTACTTGAACAGATGACCAAAAATTTTGAAAAAATACAGGGAATATCTTACACAGTTATCGAGAAAAATATGTACAAAGTTAAGGGTGTACAGACCATGTGATTTTTTTCTTCCCGAAACGTCTGACCTAAAATTTTGAAAAAATTTTAGTACATAAAGTTTAAGTGCAGTTACAATATACTCTTTGGTGCATGCGAGCAGCTTGAATTGTTATCGAGATAAACGCTCGCAAAATGGGTGAAAAGACAGTCCCGAAAATTTTCAACAAAATTTCTTTGAAAACAGAGATTTCGAAAAATATTCTGACAAATGTTGGAGGAATGTAACCGGGGGTAGTGTAGCGAAACGTATCACGGTTCGACGAATAAATGGTATTTATGAATCCGATACGCCCCACGGAAAATATTTGTTCGCGATAATTTTCTGCGTTCCTATGCGTTCATTACAAGGTTCGTGATTAGGTATTGGTGACACGGACGAGGATGTCACGGTATGCTCGACTGAATTTCAGTTATTTATCCTTTTGAGAATATTTAAAAATACGAAATAAAATTCAATAAACCGTACTGTAAGTACATGAAATTCAAAATAAAAAAGAATATTGAGCACAAAATATTATAAATTAAACTCAATCAAATGAAAATCTATGGTGACTTACAATGAGAATTAAACAACAAACTTTAAAATAGCAATATTAATATTAAATCTTGTAACATAAAATTAATATTAAAATTAATACTGAATCTTTTAATTCAGCATTATTTTTTAAAAACATTGATCAAGAAAATTTACTCTGCATAAATTGAATACTATAAGCAATTTACATTAATTTTATTTTACAGAAAATAATTGAATGACAAGGCAAAATGAAATGGTAAGTAATCCTAGGTTGCCAAAAATAAAGTTTGTTGTTTATACAGCGTAAATATGTTAGTTGTTAATCATTAAATAGAAAGTTTACAGGAATTGACAGTTGCGGAAACGAATTTCTGAAAAAGAAAATGGAATAGTTTGGCTTGCCAGACACTTTGGCGCACGCGTAGCGTTAAACTCTGCAAAATCGGGTCTTGAAGTACTCGGCAAACATCGTTGGAGGAAAACCATAATTTACATCCTCGGATGGGATTAACACCGGGATTAGAACTGATTTCGAAGTTGCCGGAACTTCGGAAGCCGAAACTCTATTAGAATTTCTCACACTTAGAGCCATTAGAACTCGTCAGACTTGCGGATTGTGAAATATGCGTTGAATCAGAACTGTACAGATACTGTGCCGGCTCCCACGTTGCAAATAATGTCAGTTGCCAATGGAAACTTCCGAGTTGAACACTGTTTTTAATTACTAGGTAATTGATACGCCTCAGGTCGACGCTCGAAGAACGACTGAAGGCTTTCGAGGGATTATTATGGAGAACGACCCTTTTTGCATGGGGTAGGGAGGGTGGTGGGGGCTCGTAACAATTATCCCCACTTCGAAATTAGTATACCTGGCAATTCTTGATCCGTTCCTTACGCTTGATAGTGCTTTTCATAAAAATATTATGCCTGACGGCCGGCCCTCTTCGCCCCTCACCCAACCAATTCTGCGCCCTTATTTCATAAAAAAACGCTGAAAATCGCACGCTTTACACGCGCATAACTTTTGAACTACTGATCTCCTAGGATTAAAACTTGGATTTTCGACATTTTCTCGCCAAAATCTGCAGGATTACATTTAAACAAGTTGAAAATTTATTGTTTCCTGAAGTAAAGTTTAGCCGAAACACTGAATTGATAACATTGAACATTTTTTGCGTTTCAGCTGTAACAGCTACGTGAATACGCTTTCGTAAGACTATAAGCATTAGAATTTGTTTAAACCATTTCTAGAGCAAACGAAACATTTTTAGGCATTATTGATCTTCCTACTTCGATAACTTTTTTCCACTGCAATTACAAAAGCTACATAAACGTTTCTCACCTCAAAAAATTCTACAAATGCTCCCAAACAAGTATGTATATATTTTAACTACACTGTGACATTCTAAAAATGTTTAAATAATTTTCCGCCCCTATACTCCTACTGTAAAAAGTATCATTTTCTTTTGAACTATTTATAATGGTTACGACGAAGAAATACTAATAGCACATACCTTAAAAACAGTATAAAAACTATTAACCACGACATCATGTAATCAGATACGAGGGAACCGGTGGAAACATAACAAAATTTGGCTGAGACATTTTATGAAAGATACGATCGTCGCGGAAAGATCAAACAGAAGGTGAATTAAACCGTTTCTTTTACAGCTGTTGCGACATCGATAATGTGAAAATAAGACCGACACCCGACCTCGAGGATCATAAACGGACGGCTGTTAACCCTGGCATAGTAAAAAAAAAAAGAAAATCTGGATCGTGCATGCCAATCGTACACGATTCTCGTGTACATGTTACAGCAATAAACTGGCCAGATACGGACGACGAACGCGAAACGCGGATCGTATTTTCGTTTAACGACCCGATATTATGCAAATGGACATCGAGCCCTACGCTATCTTTCTGATTGGCCGCGATTGAACTTCGAATTGCCATTTTTTGCGCCGGTTATCGCTTGTTACGTGTGTTCGATTTTTCTTTTTCATCGCCACCTCTGCCATATTATTTATTTCTGTCTATAACACGACTGACCTAAAAATTTTTTGAGAAAAAAAAACGGAGGTAGAACTAGCATGCATCTCTTATTTACACTTGGGTTCATTCGTTTTTTTCAAATAATCGTCGAGAAAAATGATTATGAAGTTAGTTTCGACTATTTATGAAATGTCGATTCTATTGTTCTTTTCATCCCCACCTCTGACATATTATTTATTCCTGCCATTAACAATTAACTTAAAATTCTGAAAAAATGTGCGAGATAGAGCTAGGATGGATCTATAAATTGCAATTAGATTTATTCAAAAATCTGAAGTAGTCGCCGAGAAAAGGGATTGTGAAGTTAGAGGTTACAATTGGATGTTTCTTTTCGTCATGGTTCTCGGAAAACAATTTTTCTTTGTCGTTAAAAACTGATTTAAAATTTTTTAAAAATTATATAAAATACAGCACACATGTACTTGTTATTTTCATTTTGATTCGTTCAAATATCCTCAGTAGTCGCCACGAAAAACGCATACAAAGTTAGAGATTCTCTCATAAGAGAGTGTCATCCTTTGTTTCACAGAACCCACCTTAAAAAAAAACAATTTTTTTCTAGTTTTTTTCTTTAGTGAGTAACTGAAAATTTAAAAAAATGCACGAAGTACAACTAATATGCACTTTTCGTTGGCTTTTTGAATCATTCACATACCTCGCATAGTACTCAATAAACACGACTACAAAGTTTATATTATTTTCAAATTTCCAAAGTCTGTTTTAAAAATATAAATGGCGAAAGTGGTATCATGGATGTAATTGTCAGTGAACAAAGTTAGCAAATCACTGTCAGCGACATGAATGGTAGCCCATAGTAAGAGCAAGCACGTGATTAGAGTGGGGTAGCGCCGCGGACACGTAGACGGCGAGAAACCAAAGGAAATCAACTCACGTGTTTAAACAGAAAATATTTAATCCTTCGAGTGGAGATCGGTTTGGGCGACTTGTTCGAGTGCACTCGTTGCAATTGGAAGAGTATTGTTCGTAGGAATTGAAACCGGCGCGATTCTGCCATGAGTGGACTGCGTTCTTCACACGATCTCGGTGGAGACCACTATAGAAACTTCATACGTGTGGGTGTAACACGTGTTTGATCTAAAATTCTGTGCTCGGTAAGCAAATATGGTTCTGGTGTGCGATTCCTCGAGGTACTGAGAACTTCATTGTCTTACCGGTTCGTCTATACGTTTCCGTCGTGATGACAATACATATATACTTTGTGTATTCGATCGGGAAATTTTAACAAAATATAGCGTATGAATGAAAATGGACAAATTAAAAGTGCTGTGTTTTATAAACGAACGAGAAACTGACAAAGTAATGACATAAACCCACCCTAAAACAGGTTATACTACTTCATACAATACTTAACTATGACTAAAATTGACGGCAGCCACTGCAAAATACGATCAATTTGTCCAATTTGGGTGGATGATAGTGGAAATCTGTGACTAGAAATTCACATGAATATATTTATAATTTGCATCGAATACGAAATCAATTTTAAAGTAAAACAAAATTTGTTTATAATATACTGACTATCCCTGATCGCTATAAAAGAAGAACTGTCTTCTTGCGAGGAAGAACAAAAATTGACAAATTCGAATACTTGTATTCTTTAAACGAATTCAAATGAATCAATCTGATGACTTAAACCTCCCGCCCTCTCCCTTAATTACACGTATATTTTACTAACAAGGGAACATATTCAAGTGCGAAAATCCGATTTTGATGAAACTTATGGGAGCTTATAGTTCTTTGAAAAATATTTGACACGTGTTTTTTTTATCGGCAGACATCAAAACAGACATGTGAAAACAGCCCTCAAAGTTGGGGGTCAAAACCATATTTTTTGAGATATCTCGGAAACCAGAAGTCGAAAAAATTCAAATTTTTTTTTAAATTGTGTTTTTTTCAATGGGAAATGTACTCGCGCAAGAAAATTTTAACAAAAGTTTTTTGTTTAAACAATATATTAAAAATTTGACTTTTTTTGCAGTTTCTTTTATTTATTGGTAGTTCATTTTAATGTAAACTTGGGTGTGTGATCTTTGATCCAAAATAGGGGATACATGTTTCAGGATTTTCTTTTTTTTTGCCATTTAACAATAATTAAGCATAATGGAAGATAGTCTTGCACCTGGCGTGCGTAGGAAGGAATTCTGGCTTGTTCCATCGAAATATAAACATTTAGTATAAGCGTGTATAGTATTTTAAACAATACCACTGGGTTATGTGTCGTTTATTGTTTTATTAGTAGCTAAAGAAGGTGGCGCAGTTAGCAGCGTGACGCGGTGCTAATTACCGCGGTGGAGTAAGGGTACCGACTTTTAAAGCCAATTCGCCTATGAATTTCTGCAGTCGTTGGACCTTCGGTTAAAATATACTATCAGATTTATACAGATGGGAAGAACAAATTAATAAAGGCGGAAGTCGTTACGATAAACTTAAAGCAATTGCACGTGGTACACTTAAAAAATTTATTGTAGCAAGAAATAATAAAATTTTGGTACACGATATAGATTTGAGACGGTGGGCAATGAACGAAAATTTATCAATAAATTTTAGCAGGATTTCAGGCATCGTCCTTTTGGTTGTGGAAGTTTAAAGAAAACTATAATATAATATCAAGAAAAACGACGAAACTCGTTACCCGCCATCATAGTAAACATTTAACAGATTTGACCGCAGCAGCAGAAGATTTTGTGAAGCAAAACTTCAATACGTTCAAAATTTAACCCAATACATCAATCAGAAAACGAAAGGAAAGATTTTTAATTGAAAAACCTATGAGAAACATGGTGGAAAAAATGTGGGGAGATAGGTTTGAAAGAGCGCAGGAGGAGGCGTGGGAGGCTCGGTAACGACGAGAAAAATCAGAGAGAGCGTAGATTGTCGGAGGGTTACTTCTCGAAGCATTTGGTACACGAAGTGGTCTGTTCCCGGGCGAACGCGTGGCCATTCCGCTAATTAACCGGATTTAGGGTAACGTTGTTTTTACTGGGACCGGGGCGCGGCGCGACGCGGCGCCGAGAGCGGCGCATCTGCTGGTGCTTTTAATTTTCAGCGTCATACCGTGGATATTGGCCGACTGGCGGCGTTCCGCTTCGTTTCGTTTCGGCTCCCATTGTCTCGAGAAAGTGTCGGGCACGCGGCGAATACGCGTGCTCCTCGTTTCGCCCGGGATATTGCGGAAATAATGGCGATATTAATATTCCGTGGCACGGCGTTTTCACTGCAGCAAAAAAACTCTCTGTCTACTACGAATATTCCGCGGGATAATGCATCACACGAATACCGCGCTTCTTTCCTCTATCTCTCTCCCCCTACCTCTCTTTCCCCCGCGCAGGTTTTTAAATTGATTATCGACCTGCTGCCTCCTTTCTTTTTTTAATCGCGGTGAGCCGTTCAAGAGGTCGCTCGAAAAATCTGTCGATACTTTTGGTTTGCTGCATTGGTCTGTGAACAGTACAGAGGAAGAGTGTAGCAGCAGTCGATGAGAAAGTATTTGAAGGAGATGCCAATAATCTCGCTTGAATTATGTTGTTTCGGAAATGCATAGATTTATTGGCTAACGTCAGGGAGTTTAATCGGAGCTAAGTGCCGTACGATGTAGTACAAGGGAAATCAGGGCGGGTTTAAACCGTCACTTTGCTGATTCTGAATCTGTATAGAAGATACAAATCTTTGTAATTGTTCTGAACATTTTACGAGCATTTTTGACAGCAGTTGTTCGATTGATCGCTTTTTTCTTAACAACATTGAGAATTTTGCGGAAGATCGATTCTTGTTCCATGTAGAATATGGAAAATTAAGGGGGGGGGGGGTTAAGTCATCAGTTTGCCCGTTTCGAATTTGTTTATAAAATAGAACCATTACAATCTGCCCCCACTCAAACGAACACAGAAACTCAACATCATCCTCATTTCTCCAGTAATACCTCCAATCAAAAGAAAAGGAGAAAAATATAATAGCAGACAAAATTGTGCATCGAGTACGAATTAATACTTTTTTGCAGAGCGATAACCATAAGGGGGAAGGGAAAATGCAATTGAAAGTAGCAGTTCCAGGCAAGCTGTTATCGGCCGTTCGTTCCGAATAAAGATATCGAATGCTCCGGGTATTTGACGCTTCATTGTTACCGCTGTAATTGGCGGTGTAATGGTAACCATAAAAAGTTTATGGGGTCGTTACGGTACGGTTTACTAACGACATACCGCTGAGAACTTCAATTAATCGGTGAACGGGCGCGGCTTATCGGTGGAACCGCGTGCATCGGACGCTTCGAGGCACGAATTCCTGCAATTTACAATAATTTCAGAGTGTTCTGTTACAACGGTCCGATTTTTCCCGACTCGTAAACTGTGTTCCCTGTAACTTGAAAATTCACTTGAAATCCATTTTACACCTTACACCTTCGCACTCTGCTTTACGGTCGCAGATTTTACTCCCCTGGAAGTCTGACAGTAAAATTTAATGACAGTCGAACGATAGTTTCACTTTTTCCTACTTCATTCATTTTATATTAGGATTTGAGGGTCTGGGGTTACGCAGATCTGCATTTTTATGATCGACAATCCTGAGTAAAGATAGAATAAAATAATTTAACGCAAGTTATAATATTCCTAATAGAATGGGTCTTAAAAGTGACGCATCTTTGATTATACTTCGATGACGAAAATTTAATTGGTTCTTCAGGTGCATACGATGCTGCATCTCTGATTTTCTCAGCTAGCTTTCTTCGATATAATTTTTCAAACATTTAAACATGCTGGAAACGGTAATACAAAACTCGTTTAAATAGCTCAAAACAAATTCAATAGCATAGATTATTAAAAAGAAAATTAGAGAATTACATACAAAATTAATAGAATATTAATAGAGATAACGAATTAATACAAAGTTAAATGTATGAAGAGGGTCTAAGAGAACAATCGAGTGTAAAATTGAAAGGAATCAGAAAAATGCAATTTCAACGTCGCACCAAACGCACGATTTTCTTCGCACGACTGAAGATTGTGGATTCTAGCATTCAGAAATCTTCTCGTATCCCCTCGAACATACCCCAGACACCGTTATTTAATTCCCCGATGCACAGAAAATGCAAAATCAAGATTTCCCACGTATCCGTGCTAGTTTATCGCCGAGATAAACGCGACTCCCACGCGACATAGATTCCCGCGTTATCGCCTACATAAGAATCCACTGTCGCGACCTATTCTCCTTCGAAAACCGATAGCAAACACACCCCCTTATTCTCGCATTTTCGACCCAGATTTTTCTTCGAAGAGGTGTGCGTGCGCCGCCGAGGAACTGATTGCACGAGGCGCCCCTCGTCTATCCCCTTTGTCTCGCTCTTTCTCCCCCTACTGCAATAACCGAGCACTTTTTCCCCGATAGCGTTCTAACGTATTCTGTGTCGAATCAATCATCGGACAGCCTCGATATGTATTTTCTCTGCTGCAACTTCGATTCTTTTTTGCTTCGTTCAGCAAACCCCGAGAAAAAGTGGAATAGCGACATCATCGCGATGCCATAATTTTTTTCACGTGACTGCACTCAAATGATTTCAATTGAGGCGATATTTTATTCCGTCAATGAGAAACCGATTATTCCCTGAAAAATATACAACGTGAAGACAGCAAGAGAAACTGAACGAAATAAAAGGACTATGATAGCATCAAAGGTGAAGTCTAAAAGATTTATATCTATTCTTAAAATTATTATTCTATGGTTTTTCACATACAAATTTTACATTTTTGCTATTCAACACAGCAAGCATTAAATACGCGTAGTAAAAACTGAAGAAACCAATAATGGCTCTAGTGGTCCGCAAAAAAGGTTAATCTTCAGCTAGACAACCCAGAGATTTTTAACTTTTTAATATATAATCCTGTTTCTATTCCAAAAATAGAAGTTTTCCGGCGAGGGATTCACTGGTTCAGAAGTTATGTAGCTAACAGACTAAAAATTGTCGATTTTAATCTACTCCTACTTTCTCCATTTTATATATAAAAATTGAACAAATATGGTGGAACAAAAATAGCTTAGAAAATCGTTGGAACAGGTTTGAGGGAGGTGCATAAACTCTGAAAGCAATTTTACCAGAGCATCGAGCTCAACTCGTTCCTCAGTTTTCCCAAAAATTCTGGCAATACTGGAAGACTCCCTCACGAGCGAACACACATGAGGTTTCGTGTAGGCGGTAGGTCACTGCCTCGCTCATTTTCCGGGTAACCTGTTGTACAGCCACCTAGGAACCCCGGATAAAAGCAGCGGAAAGAGGATAGCTTCGGCGTCATGCAGGGTTATCGAGGAGTGATCAATTTTACGAGCTGATCATCTTTTATGAGCTCCCATAGCCGACTTCCTCGGCCTTGCTCGGCTCGTTCCTCTACCGCCAGCAGCCCACCCACCTCTCCCCCCCCCCTGCGATTGTCATTCATGGCAGACCTTGCTCGTAAAGTATCCGCTCGCTGCCGATGCGGGTCGTCGCGCGTCTTCCGCTTCTTTACACTTATCGGGCGCACTGCGTCAGCGTTTGTCAGCGTTTTCCCGATGGCAGAGGCGTCGTTTCAATCATGGAGATCCGGGACATGTGAACCAAGCTAGCCAACTGGCCAGAAACCCGACGTGACGCTCTTCGAGGCTACCCGTTCGGCTTCTTGCGATTTAAGCCGCCAACGCCGCCGCCGCCGAAGCTGAAAGCGGATCCGCTTTGCTATATTCGAGGAAATTGCGCTCTCTGGCCTTTGATCCGCAATGGAAATGGCTGACAGACGTTCCCGGTGCCCGGCGAGATTATTTTCTGATTCTTAGTTGCGAGACGACACCGGTTTCGAGGTTGGAAATCGCGATTTTTGGGTGGAAATGATTATCTGTGTTAAACGCACTCTCAGCAACTTTCGGAACATAACCTATTCGTACTCATTTTAAAGGGTAAAGCTTGCACTTTTATGTCTATAAAGTACGTTAGGTTTGTTTTGCTCCAAGTGTGTCGGATTGTGAGAATAGGCTTATTTAAAATTTTACAAAAGCGAACTTCCTCCGTGGGGATTGAAAATTTGAATGTATTGCAACGTTGAGAAAAAAAAAATCGTAGCATGACCTACTTAGGCTCACTTCAAAGGGCAAAGTCTATATTTTTAACAATGTTTGCGACTCTTTTTCTCAAAGATTTCTCTGCACTAGAATATTAAATATCGTGCTATATGTTGGCGATCAAAGTTGCAGGATCGTTAAATCGTTGTTTGAGAATTGTTAATGTTTGATTTATTGTAACTTTGTGGAAAACAATCGAATGATCGTCTACCCTAAGTTCATTTCAAAGCGTGGAGCTTCCACTTTCAGCTACCCTAATTTATTTTTTTGTTTTCGAGGTTGCTAGAAAGAATTGGAACACGTACTGGATTTTGAAGACGTAACGTTCGCAGAACTCATATACATATGTCTGCAGGGGTTGAAAAATTGAATTCATTATAACTTTACAGAAAAAAATCGTGGAACGTTCTACCTTTTTGCATTTTAATGCGCGAAGCCTCTACTGTCATCTCCGCTGAGTTACTCATTTTTCCAAGATTGCACTACAACATTTAACATTGCCTTGTAAGTCAACGATCAAAATTAAAGCGTTGCTAAATCGTGGTTTAAAAATAGCTGAGGTTTCACCGATTGCAATTTTGTGGGAAACAAAGGAATATACTACCTCTAGGTTGATTTTAATGGACAGGGTTTCTGTTTGCAGAACCTTCAATTATATTCTTTTTCAGGTCACGTTGGCAATAGAGAACGGATTTCAAAGCGAAGACGGCTCCATTTAAAAAGCAAATATAAAAGGACAAAAAACTTGTTGTAGTGCAGGGTTCGCTTATCTTTCCACAGACAATGGATCGGCCATTACAGGGTGCAGAATCGGCTGTGCATAATTCACGTATACCTCGCATCGTTGCATCGGGCACAGCCCGTAAAGTGCCGGAAGTCGAGGCTTACAGCGCCGGTAATAGTCGACGGGACACTCGTTTCGCGGGGTCTGGGCTTAATCGCTTATAACTATCTCAATTTTCATTTTTCTTTTGTTTAAAAATTCGTCGATATAGCGGTGACGTCAACAAAACGGCACCGCGAAGTCCCGTAACAAATAGTTTTACAATTTTCTAATAAAAAGTCCCGAAGTTGAACCAAAATGGAACTCAACCGCTTACTTTTAGCTAGTAGTTAAACATTTGCATTTCGATTGTGTTATTTAAAAATTCGTAGAGATAAATCATGTATGAAAGACTTTGGTCCCAAAGGAAATGATTTTATTGCTCCACAATAACAAAAAAATACCAGAGTTACAATGTAATCGCTTCTATAGAGGAGTGTATTCAAAGTTATAGTTAATTACTGATAATAACTTCAATTTTGATTTTTTCTTCATCTAAAAATTCGGAAAAATTCGGCTAGGCTTTACCTCAGGAAACCAGATATTTTCAACTTCTTTTATGTAATCCTGTAGATTTTGGAAACCGAAAATCGAAATGTGTTTAAAATCGCTCAACTTTAAGCGCGCATAACTTTCGAACTACTGATCTCCTAGGATGCAAACTTGGATTTTCGGTATTTTCTCGTAAAAATCTACAAAAGTACTTTTCCTGAGGCAAAGTTTAACGGAAAATTGTACGAAAATCCATACTAAGGGTATGTAAGATAGCCTAAAATATAATCCTACCTATTTGTACCCCTGCTTTCAAGGCTGCACATAATCGCTGACAACAAACTCAATTCTGACCATTCCGTTGTTTAAAAATCCATGAATATAGTAGAAACATGTCTGAAAATCTTCACTAAGGTCCCATGTCAATCAGATGTGTCGTTCCACAGAAAACAATTCCAGACTTACCGTTTGATTCCATATTTTTTCCATCTATACATACTCGTTCCAATAACAACCTCAATTTCACAATTTCCGCGATATAAAAATTCGCGATTAAATCGAGAGGGGGATTAAAAAGTGCAGCAAAGTTTCGAAACACACAGATTTACCGTTTCCGGAACAAAAAAAATAAAATCTCGAAACTTGGCCGACAATGAAAGCCTCTTAGGACGATATGAATGAACGGCGTCCAAACGAGAGCTAATAATGATCCGAAATCAGGCTTCGGCTGGTAGTTTTCGCTCGGATTGAACAATAACTCGTTTTTCTAGCCGAGAGGGTTCGACGGTGGATCAATTGATTCGCGTTTGAAGTGTTCATTGTGCGGCGTCCGCGGAGCGCGGCCTCTTTACAGCATTCGGGAATCAATAGACGGAAGGATACGGTGAGAACGGGGCTCTCTGTGTCCGCGCGTAACAATATCCATAAATTTTCAGCAGCAGCAGGGGGACGAGGGGAGGGGGAACAAACGGAGATCCGAAATCGAGAAGTTTCCACACGTAGAAGGAGCCTCGGACCACGCCGGACTCTGAAAAATCGAGCTCTCGATCGAGCCCCTTTCATTTCCCTGACCTCCCCCCCTCCCCTCCCGACGATAGTCGCGAGAATGCCTCTCGCGATTTTTCTTCTTCTTCCGGCAATCCATTTCTGTCCCGCCGCCCTTCAATCAGCTCGCAGATAAGTGCCGAACCCGGCCCTCGAACGACGACAGCCGAGAAACGCACGACAATGCTAATGGACCGCCGATTCTACCCTCCAATTAACTTCATTAAGTAAATTGTCCACGGGATGCCGGTTTACAATTCGGCAACAGTCGCTGACAAGCTGACCCTTTGCCTACAGCTACTTGTCCATGTAAGTAAACGATCAGACATTCTAGGTTGACTTCGACATTTTTTTATTTGGAAACTACAAGAGCCATTCTCGTGAAATTTTGTTGCTCACTTTTGTTCGAGGTTCGGCTATGTTCAAGAAATTTTTGATGAAGGAATCGTAGAAATTCTGTTTTTTATAAGAGATTAAGTTTAAGCTAAAAATAAGTGAGCTGAAGGGGTTGTTCTGCATTGGCTTAAATTTGGAATTTTCTTACGACGAAGCTAGAAAAGCAATTTCGGTGGAACTTGATTGCTTATTTTTGTTTATGGTTCGGCTGTGTTCACGAATTTTTGGACGAAGAAATTGTAAACATTTTGTTTTTTGTAAGCGACTAAGTACAAGCTAAAAATAAGCGAACCGAAGGGGTTGTTCTGCTTTGGCTTAAATTTGGAATTTTCTTATGACGAAACTAGAAAAGCAATTGCGGTGGAACTTGATTGCTTATTTTTGTTTATGATTCGGCTGTGTTCACGAATTTTTGGATGAAGAAATTGTAAACATTCTGTTTTTTGTAAGCGATTAAGTACAAGATGAAAATAAGCGAACCGAACGGGTTGTTCTGCTTTAGGTTGATTTTGGGATTTTTTGTGGAGAAACTACAAAACTGATTATTATGAGATTTTGTTATTTATGTTTATTTGTGATTCGCCTGTGTTCAGGAATTTTTGGATGACAGATCAATGAGGATTCAGATTTTTATAAGCGATTAACCACAAGCTGAAAATCAGTTATTGCGGTATAACAAAACCATTTCTTATGGGAGCCTAATGTAGATTATTATAAATTTGAAAAATATACGAATTTTTACTTATAAAAAAAAAATGAAAATTATGATATCAGTAATTGAGTACACCCTTAAGTATTCAAAATCACTTTATTTTGCTAAAATTTTTATTCTTTTTCTAACAAACCAAGCAAAATCAATTATCATAGATTTTTATCAAAGTCTCGGCTGCTCCTAAAAACTTTTAGACCTAAGAACAATGAAAACTGGATCGATCATAAGCGATCGCAGGCTCAATGAACACAATCATCCCGGAAAGCTTAATGGCTCAATAAAGAAATCCTGGTGAGCGTAATCGAGGCACTTTTTAAAGAGAATTTGCAGGAATTCCTGGGTGTTCCACGCTGGAAAACAATGCTGGCCCTAGGGGGCTTTCGTTTTGCGGGGCAATGAGTAAATTCCAAAGCTCCTTTCGCGCGTGAATAACGATTTTGTAATTCTTGTCGGACGGCCGCGAAGAATGCCGGAAAACACACACGTGAATTTCCACGCAACGCTCCCAGACACTTCAGGAATACTTGGAGCTGATATTCCGACCGGTCGACTTGTCGACATCTCTGGAATCCGTAGAATTCCCGGCCGTTTCTTTGACAAACGCTCAAAATGTGCCGACGGTAATGGCGAGAATTACTTTCATCGGCCCTGCGTAATTTCCGGTCCAGAAACTTTCGCGATCCGAGCCATTCGACGCAAACAAACGTTTCCTACACTTTTGTTCACAGAAATCGTGGGGAACAGCTGTATTTCATTTTTAAACAAATTCTGCTCGAACTTATGTATCTTCATATACTTATGTATCTGAAATTAAGCAAAAAGGCCTATCAGTCCTAGAGGCTTACCATTTTTAGTTCTTTTTCCCCTTAATCTTCTCTTCTTTTCAGTTTCATAGGCAATTTTTCGAGAATCTTGTGTTCCAACTATATACAGAACTTTTTAGACACATGAAAAATCAAAATTGAAATTGTTACACGTGATTATGTACATCATTGGAACTAAGTAGTCAACTAGATATTATTTATTACACTTTCTCCATTTTTTATTATGAAACTACAAAACTGTTCATTATGAGACATAAATGTAAATTTTCACCTTTGTTTCAGCTACGTCCACCAATTTTTAGATCTCGAAAAAACCAGTATTGAGTTTGCTATAAGCGATTAGGTGCAGCCTTAAAGAGAAGTACTCAAAGGGATGATTTTATTTCAGCCTAATTTTGAAAATTTGTTAGAATAAAACTGCAGAACCTTTTATTATACAATTTTTATATAGCTCCGAAACTTTTCATTTGTCTTGCAATTATATCTAAAAAATTTTGGAAATATTCAAAATGGAGTAATTTCAGACTTGAAAAAGGATTTCCAGATATGGTTTTATATAAATCTAATTCTACTATTTTTACAGTATGCAACTATAAAACCTTCAATCATGGTACCATAATTTTTCGTGCATATGTCAACTATGTTTACAAATTTTTTGACGCAGAGAAGTTAAAAATTGAGCTCGCAATTTGCAACTAACATACAAGAAAGAATATAATTATCTTCACGTACCATTCAAAATCCCAATAATCATTAAACTACTGCATTACTAAACAACACCACCTGACAATTGCAAAAAATGCAGAAAATCTACAATCTACTTTCGACAGCGCTCAAAAGATAAAACACGAAATTTTCTCGAACAAAAACAAATTGAATCGGAAATAATCTACCGAAATTAATTACTAGGTTTTACACAGCATTACACGATTCGATTACATTCGAATTACATGAAATTACATTCGAGTTCGTGTTCGGAGCTATGAACACGACAAAATTGCCTGCTCAAATACACCGGCCTCGTCGGCGCAGGTGCACGATCAAGCGAATATCTGCCGATTAAATAATTTATTCGTTACACGCGATTGTGTGCACCGCCGTTATCAATTTACGCCGATATTTATTATAACTCAATATTTTAATTTCCGGCCGCAGTGTGTGTTAAATAATAAACGGAGGCAGACGGCCGAGCGTTTTAAAGCAGATGCTCATGAAGACTGCGGTCTGCAGCAGCCAGGGAAATGTGTCATGCGATATTGGATGCATCAATCAGATGCATCGAAACGCCCCGTTGTGAATCGACACACCTGGAACTTTGACGCTAATCGCTTGAAACCCGTTTCGAATCATTCCAATATATATTTTAATCTCCTGCTTCGGGTTTCGTACCCCTCAATCAACGTAAATTGGTCTGCGAAAAGACAGCTCCAATAGGAACCGTGATTAAAAAGTTCATGTTTCAATATCACACTAAACGCCTGCTAATAACTATAGAATAACAGTTAATAAAACTTTAATTTCTGTATTAATTAACACAATTTATTGCAAGTTCACTGAACCGGATTTATATTTTAATGGATGAGGAACATAATCTATACCAGTGAAAAAATTTTTGCAACAACACTGGATGCCTAGGAATAAATATTAAACAATTAAGATCAAGTTACATCCAGTATTTTGTAAATTTAAATTCAAAACGAATTTTTTGAAAGGCTTGAAACGTAATTTACATAATTAAAATTATAGAAGATTCAATACATAGGAGTAGATACAGAATAGTTATTATAAAATATTAGCTCCTACACTAATTATTATAATTGCTCGTTGAAATCAGAATTTCGCAATTTGGTGTAAAGCGAATATTGAATATTGAAAGTATAATTTACATGGCCAAAAAGTTTGTACACGTGCCTAAGAATAACTATAGAATAATCATTATAAAATATGAACAGCTCCGTTACTAATTATGCTTGGTATAATGAAGTTATTTCAGTATTTTACGAATTAATGTTCAAAATCAATTTCATGGTCCACATCATCCAAAAAGTGTTAGACAAACCATTAAATACTTGAAAGTAGACGTAGCAGAAATGTCACAAAATATCAACAACTATAACATTTATTATAATTGCTGTAAGTTCGTTGAAAGCAGTATTTTGATGCTCAAACTGAAATTCGAAAGCTGAGAACATGGTTTGCATATCCAAAATAAATATTTGCAGAGCTTTTAATAACTGAGAATAAATTTTGCACACGTGAAATAAAATATCCATTTTAATATTAAATATTGCTTTACAGAACCTAGTTTTGGAATATTCAGTACCAAAAAAAAGCTTGTCAGAGTCATTTGTGGATTGAAAAACGCGAGAAGTTTTTTATTATCATATGAATTGCACCAAATTGCAATTTTGCATTCAAGGACATTACTGTTACATATTTTCAGTACATTTTGCAACATTCTTAAATGTGAGGTTCTTTCAAAAGCAGTGTAAATATGAACCCACCACCCTGAAACTCTCATGCAGAACCATAATCTCTGCTTAGCACTGGCCACCAACTATCAAAAAGTGAGAAACTACAAAATTATCCCTTAGCACTCGAATGGTGTCTGTAAAGCACCAATAAAAATTGCTGTATCATTATTCAAAATATTTTTTACATTATTAAATTCGTTTGTATTTAATAAATAACTAAACATTGCATTATTGAACGAGTAAATTGTGCCATTTTTGTATGTATAACATGACAAAAAATATATAGACGGGCAATATTCTAGGTCGGAAGAAATGTTTCATTTTGGAGTTAAAATAGCTTCGAATGCAAAGGGTTAATAATGTTTAACGTGATTTTTATACTGAACAGTATACGTCTAAGGTTATAATTCTTTTTTCTTTCTTCATTGAATTTAGAAACACCACCAACAGTGGCACAAAAAATTATGCACTCCTTCATAAAAATAAGAGAGACGCACTTGCCCACATTTCGAACAATCTTGGTGACAGTATACCATATGTCCAAAGAGATAAGTTCATCGAATAAAAATGTGTTTCCAATGAGTAAAAGTAAATTAAAAAATTTGAGATCCGTCAATTGGACAGGTCCCGGTGTTAAACGAGTTCGGTGGCGATGTCGTATGGAACTGTCCCTCATAAACCGTAATCGTTTACAATCGCGAACCCATTAACCATCCAGGTGCGAGTCTCGGAACCGAACCCGGCTCTCGCCGATGCCTGCCGGGTAAGAGGCTCGCGCATTTCTAATATTTGTCTGCGATCGGCGGCTCCTTCTCGTTCCCGTTCGAGTATCGGTCTATCCTCTCTCTCCTGGAGCTCTGGAGGCTCCTCTTTTTGCCCAGTCCGCACACACTGGGATCAATAATGCACCAACCACTCGCCCCTCTCCTTCTCTTTCCTCTTGAAAACCGTACCAGCGGCCACCCACCCACGCCTGCTGGCGCCCCTACCATCACCCAACTCTCCCACCCCTTTCCATTTCATCCCCTCCCCTTGTCATTCCAGCTATCTATCTCCCTCTCCCCCGTTGGCAACCCCTGCCAGTGCACTGTGTCCTCTTTGTTCAACTATGTTCCCTGTCCCCCTCGCACCTCCCAGTTCAGGGTACACCCATCTCCGTCGTCCTTGGTTTAGGTGCTCCTAGGTCCCTCACTGTTGGATCCACAGTAGGATACTATGTTCCTCTTGCTCCAGCCTAGATACCCTCCTCTTTGTCTCGCTGGGCTCGCCGTTTCCGTCGCTCCGGGAGCATCGGCGTTGCGTCTTTCTTGGACTCGGAGGAACACAGAACCGTGCTCTTCTCGCCTCGTGCTCCTCTTTCTTCAGCCGAGTTCTCCGTTTCTGTTCTACCGCGTGCACCGGCTCCGTTGCTCTTAATATCAATGAGGTAGTAGCCTCTTTCTTCAACCGTACCCTCTATTTCTGTTCTAGCTCCCTTACTCTTAAATTCAGTAGGGTACAGCCGGTGCGGGCTCCTCTTTCTCCCGCTGAACAGTCCTCTTTCTCCAACTAGACCCTTCGGTCCTCTTCTACCAGCTACCCTAGCTCACTTATTCTCAATACCAGCAAGGCATCCTCTTTCTTCGGTATAAACGCTCTGTTCCTCTTGCGCTAGGCAGCTCGGGGTCCTCTTCTTTCAACCTGATGTACTCTTTCTCTTGCTCTAAGACCCCCCTAGCTCCTTCGCCCTCATTATCAGAGCTCTCTGTTCATCCGACGCGGGGTACCCTCCTTTGCCGAGGGTACTGGTCTCTTCTGTTTCTGTTCGGCTACGCAGCCTCGGTAAGTTCTCTCTGTTTAAGCTCCTCACTCTCCCTCCCGTAGAAGTTGTCATAGTCGTCCCTACAGGACTGGAGGATGTGCAGGTTTTTGTTTAACCCTCCGTTGTTGTTTTGTTGCTCGCGAACAGTTTTCTTGTTGTAGCTGATAGCTTCTGGCTTCAACTGGCCCCGACTCCCTTAATTAAGCCTTCTCTTTCTCCTCAACGAAACGCTCCGTGTTCTCGCGCCGGTATGCATCTGCGGATTCGTTGTTAGTTTCTATTTAGCCCACTTCAGGCTCGGGTTGGAACTACTCGCTACAAACGTGTCTCTTCTCCTACAAATTTTCCGTTTGTCTTGCACTTGCTCGTTCATTCTTACACTCTTGGGCGCAATCTTCACGGTTCTAAACGATCCTCTGTTTTCCCTTCACTGGATACACCGGTTCTCTGCTTTGAGGGATCCTCGCTTTAAAAATTTCTGCTCCTCTTCGGCTACCCTGCCGAAGGTACAGTTTTGAATTGTACGGACAGCCTAGTGCTCCATAGTCTACCGCAAGGCTAGATGGCTCAAGGGAGAACATGATGCAGTTTCAGGTTAGGAAAACTTGGCTAATAACTTGCTGGTATTGAGGACACGGGTTAGCTAGTGAAAGCAAGATAGAAGAGTAGCCTAGTGAAGTTGAAAGTGAGGCTCGGGTGCAACAGGACAAAGACAGTGCCCGGGTGATCTTGAGAGTGAGGATACCAAGCTGGTTGTTGAAACAGAGAAATAGAGTAGTCTACGAAAGCTCAGATCATATACACAGTGGGAGATGAACGTAGATGACGAAAGAGGAGTTGCCTAGTGAAGCCTGATTCAAGTTGCCGAGGTGGCTCGTGGTAGAGGAGCAGAGGAGTTAGTTGGAAGAAGGCTGTACAGTCTGAGGAAGTTCAGGTAACTAGTGCAGAGGAAACACGGGGTCTAATTGTAGCAAGAAAGCAGCGAAACCTGCTGAAGCTAGCAGTGGGGGAGCTAGGATAGCTGGTGAAAGAGGTACAAGGGTTGTTATTGGAATGAAAATATAGCACCTTGACTATGTTTACAGCGAGGGAGCTAAGTATTGGAAAAGAAATGGAGTATCTTTGTGAAGCTAAGCTGCAACAAAGGACCTAGTTGTAGAACCAGTATTAGAACTATGATTGAGACAGCTAGGGTAATCAGTGCAAGAACATAATCCTGAATGATGATAGTAGTTAGTGGAACAGAAAGAGAGGGTCCAGTAAAAAGATTAGGGGAAAAGAACTGTATTGAGGGATCTAGAGTAGCTAGTGGAAGAGAAGAGAGCAGTATCCTAGAAAAACCAAGAACGAGGCAGCTGTGTCAGCTGCTAGACCAAAACCGAAGGCTCCGGGTGTAAAATAAATAAACAATCTACTCGAGGAGACATCCTAGCAAACCCCAACTAAGGAACCCGGGGTATAAAAGAAACAGCCCATCCCTAGAAATCCTGGCCCACCCCTAAATCCAGGAGCAAGCGAGCCAGGGAGCATCCCCTATACCCGCGTCTGTCTCGTCGCTCTTCACAGCCGAACATCAGCCAGAGCAAGCTAGCTTTATCCTCCCTCCTGCTCGCAACTCTCCTCCCATATCCCAGCCTCTCCTCCTCACCCTCTGCCTAGCTCCTCTCACCCCTACCAACCCTTTCCCGGCACACGCAACGTCCCTCTCATTCCAGCCCCGTCTCTCTCCAGCCCCTCCCCTCTCGAATGTCTCTGCGTCCTCCTTCTCGTTACCTTGTCCAAAGCTCCCCCATTCAGACTCCGCCACCTTGCGTCGTCCTCTCTCTGTTCCTTCAGGACCCTAGCTCTCTCCTCCCAAAGAAAGAAAGCACCCTCTTTCTCCCGCTCACCCCCTCCAGCCCTCATCTGGGCTACAGAGCGAGGAACACCGGCCCTCCCTCGACGGAATTCAAGCTTTGATGAAATCCACGGCTTGCTCTGATATCGAAAAGCATTTAAACGCTGTCCACCCCTTCTTTCAGCCCCCCTCCCTCCCTCCTGCCCCTGCCATCTCACCGAGTCCACTTTTTTTTTCTTATTCTTCGTGCACTCCATCCCTGACACAATACTTTTTCCATTTTCCTTTGTTGGCTCGTGCTACCGGCGCCGCATACCTCAGGATCCGTGTTTACACGGTTTTATGGTATACTCGCACCCCTCAAACTGGCCAGCCCGAGATCACCCGCTGCCTCTTTTATGGGAATTTCGATGCAAGAGGGTTGACGCTGATTTTTTTAGAATTGTTTGCGATGCAGTTTTTTGGCTGCAGCTGGATTTCAGTGGAGAGACTTCTGCGTCGAGACTGTTAGAGGGCAATAGTGGTACCAGGAAACCGATTCTGGTGCATGGAATCGTTAACATAGTACTTTCTGGGGTACCGAATGGCTTAGATTCTTTGTTTTGGGGAGATTGAATTGGTTTTTGAAATTCTTTTTTTATTTTGAAAATAGTAATCGGTTTTTGCAGTAAAATCAATCAGTCCTGAGAGACTTTTAGCAGCAGTTTGGTTCGGAATTGTGGTTTGCATATTCGCAGACGAATAATTATAGCCACTGTCATATCCGAGTTTGATACTCAACAAACTTATGCTTCGTTAGCTAAAGTGTTGACAAGTTTTGTGCGAAAAATTGCATATTGATATCTGTTTTCCATTCGTGGGAAAAAATTCACAAACTTGTCCGAATAAAATTTCAGTAAATATCCCAATTTTGTTACACGGACTTTTAACATTGCTTGTTTTATTGTTTGAATGCACAGGTTGGAAGCAAAAAATGTGAATGTAAAAATATGATTTTCATCGCAATGTAAAGGATGTACACACCGTGATGACCCCAAAATTATAAAAATTACGAACTGGCTACGCCCCTGTCTCATCTTTCAGTAAACTTTGTCTTGCAATTATGTAAACGCGGCCTTAAAGGCAAGTTCATTATCCGTGCTGATAAAATTTCACCGGAAAATTACAAAGTACATTCTTCGCTGACAGAAAAATTAATACACAGGTTCGTATGTCTCGAGAAAAATCCCTACCTTCTTTTTAGTCGTCTTTGTAAATTTGCTTAGCTTGGCAGGAAGCAGATATCAATGTGCAATTTTTTGCATAAAACTTGTTGATGCTTTGGCCAGTACAAAATAATATCTTGAAATGAAGAATTTAAAAAGCGCTATCCACAAAAATTGTTTAAAAATTAAGTTTCGCTGAGAACTTACTAAATTTAGCATTTCTGAAAAATTTTTTTGCACGTAAAGGAAGCAGATATTAGTATGCAATTTTTTTACAAAAATTTGTCAATCCTTCAGCTACTAGAATATAATTTTTTAGAATAAAGAATTCCAAAATCGAGACCACTGCAATTATTAGTCTATGGTAGTGCAAACTATTGGATATTGGATTCTGCAATTAATTAATTATTTTGTAGCATTTAATTCAATATTGTCGGAAGAGATCAAATTAAGTGGAAGTTAATAGCTAATTTCATTCCGCATTTAATTTCTTCAAATATTGTATCGAGCATTGCTGAATATGTTCTGGCTACGTAATTTTTAATTGACATAGCGTAATAACCATTTGTGGCGATAGAAAGTAGTATGCAATTATTGTGTACATTACAGTGACCGACATACGCGTAGCGAATGTTTTGTCAATATGGAGGATCAGGCTTTAATATCGACTAAACTGAGCCCAACTCGGTTACGAACGTTTTAAAGCAACCCTGCACCGTCCCGCAATATAAACAATTGCATATCGCTCACCAACATCAACGCATCCATTCGTGGGAATATGGTTTTCCAGTTTCTTACCTGCAACAAAAGAAAAAGTAATAGGTTAATACAAAAATTTTACAAAATCTTTCATTTCTGTGTGTTCAAAATCCTTATAAATTTCCTATAAACAAAATCACTCGAATCTGATTATTGAATTGAACATACAATTTCATAGAACCATAAAATAAAACTGTTTAAAAGCCATCTTTTATATTATTTTTATTTTCCAAGAATTTGGTAAGCTTTTTACTTTGAAGATTCTTTGCACCGTAATTATAATAGCTACGAGAATGATTTTTACTGGAAAAAATTCTGCAGACTGTACCGAGACAGTACATTTTTTTTTAAAGAATATTTAGACACATCTGAAGGAATTATATTCTCTAAAACTTTCAATTTCGCAACTTATTTTGCAAGCGAAGCCTGTTTCAACGGTGCATTGATAAGATCAGAATGCAATTTCTTATGCGAAAATATCCGATAGAGACCGAGAGACACGACTGTTTTCGCTGGAAATACAAACGAGTATGTTCCTCCCACGGGCATGTAACACCACGAAAATAGTAACAACATTTACCAGTGTATATTCCATTTCTCCGGCAAGACGCCCGGGGCGATCGACTAACTAGCTCCCAGCAGATCCTTCAGTAGCCCAAGTATTATTGTACAAAATGGAGGCTCCATGCCAGAACATGCTCGTTACTACCGATCGACATTCATAAGCTGCTCGAAATACGAATTCCAGCCTCGATTGCCCGGAAACCAGCTGATTATTGCGAAACCGAAACGCTTTGCTACTTTCACGAATGCATGCCTTTCTTTCAAAATTCGTATCTACAAAACTAATTAACGCATCGAGCTGATTCTTTTCCCGTCTTAATCGGGAAACTTTACTTCATTGCAAAAAAGTTATCTCGGATCGATCAATTCATTTTGTAACATTGAAAATGTTAATAAAGTTTGCGTCCATTAATAGCTTGAGAGGGTGCAGAATTTAAGGAACCACTCCGCCATTTCGTATCATTTTTACATTCGAAAAATTGGTATGCGATGCTGAAGGTTGTGTTTGTACAGCACAGGAATCGAGAATATGTTATTCAATATTTATGTATATACAAAAATTCTTGAACCCGGGGCAGCAATGGTTTCCGTTTAATCATCAATGTTCCATGCAACGAGAGCTCGAAAGGTGGAAATATCTCCGGCATTTCACAATATTTTCAATTATACAAAATTGACGTATAAAGCTGAATAAATAACTCATAGAAATATTGGAATTTTTTATTCAGTATTCATTTGTTCAAAAATGTTTAAATTTCAAAATGTGTCAGAAATGTTTACATACCTTTATTCGAGAATTTTTATCTCAGAAACTGTTTACCCTACAGGCTTGAAATCTTCTTTTGTCTGAATGTAAAAGATTTGCTTTATCGATTTTCGTAAACCTAATTGATAAATGTTTAAACAAATTAATAACTGTTGCTAGAGAGTAGGACAAATTCATATTAAAAGAATTCCAGGTTAGAAGGCCACGTTTTTCGTGTTCCCAGGCATAACAGGACTATTGATCCCGCCAGAAAACGTTGCGTATGGCGTGCTAAAGTTGTTCGGCAGCAATGTAGACAGTTTTCGAATTTTTCCAACGATTTACGGCGCTCGCGTCGTTGATTTCCCGGGCGTAGCTCGTTCGAAACCGCATTTTTGCGAGGATCGAGCGTAATTAATGTTACACGGAGGAAAATTTGAATGTATGCGAGGGGGCTGGGGGCGCGTGGCGGGGAAGTTGTTGTTGAAACCGTGCACGGAACGAAACGCGGAAACAACGTCTCGTTAATCGTAGGACGCATTATTCGGGGCTCCGTCGTTTCCTCGCAGTTATTGCGGATAGAACACGGGAGAAATGTGTGCCGTAATTTCGGATATTGCGCCTCACTTTTCGGATTAATCGCGCAGCATCGAAAGCCCAGATATTTCGCCCGACAATTCCTGAAATGCAAGTGGTGGCCCACCCCCGTCCACCCCCTCTTGGCGAATCTCCGAAATTAACAATTATAATTGCAACCTCGGCTGATCGACGATGTCCGATTATGGCACGCTTCTCGTTCAAAGTTGTATTTGCAAAACCGGCGAAGGGGAATCTCGACTTCTAAGGGGCGGCTTTGAGAACGCGGAAAAAATGTTTGGAACTCCGTGGAGATGTTGGAAGTTGGAGAAGGTGTATTGAGTTCGGTATTTTTAAGAAGAAACGCGATCTTTGCCTTGCTGCTCGATTGCTTAAAAATAAGCCACTTAGGGCTGTTGAAAGTAGAGGCTTCAATCTTTGAAATGCGCCTCGGGAGACTGTCGTACGATTTTTGTAGACGAAGTTAAAATAGTTTGAATTTCCGAAACTTTGTAAAGACCTTTGGATCAAAAGTTTTGAGGGTGGCCGCAATCTTCGGTGTGTTAAAATTGCAAAAGACAGTACCGAAAAAATATGATTCAGTGGAGATGAGAGTAGAGGTTTCAATCTTTGAAATGAGGCTAGGTAGAATGTTGTACTTTTTTTTACAAGATTACAACAGTTTGAATTTTTTAGCTTTACAGGAACGTTTCTCATATCTCGATTGCCGAGCAACGGGATTCATTGATTTTTTTCGCAGGTAATTACTGAACAGAAAATTCCATTTTTAACGTAAAATAAACGCATCTCTGAGCTCTGCATACCAATTTTAATTTGAAAAATCTCATGAAACAGCGACAGGAAAAATGTTTATTTACACACAGATTCCTTTGCTCGCGTAAACTTTCCTTCGTCGCGAGCCCACCGCACAAACCTTGTTGCATTAGGCCACCCCGAAGGCTAAGAACAAAAACAGACTTCTCCAAGCATCCTACAGCTGCGACAATATTATTCCTCGCCTCTGATTAGCAGGTATTGACGCAGGATCCCGTAAGTCTCGACAAACGGCCTCCTCTTACGGAAACCGCTGCACAGAAGAGACAAAAATAAAATACAAATCACGGAAGAAAAGGTGCGCCAATTATCATAATCGAGGTTCTACCGCATCGTAGATAAAATGCGTGAATATACAATTCAGGGGTGTCAAAGGTAGAGGTTTCAAGCTTGAAAATGAGCCCAAGCAGAACGTCCTCCGACTTTTTTCCACGAAGTTATAACAGTTCAAATTTCTCGGTTCGGATGATTATCTGTATTGTTATACAGTATCGTGGATTAAACGCGACAATGCGAACCAAAGTATATCATGTTTGTACTCATTTTAACCGGAAAAATTCCGCGAATATGTTGGTAAAAGTTTCACGAATGAACGATTGAAAACAAAAAGGTTTCATCATTGTATTTCTACTTTTCTACGCGAGCGGTGAGAGGTCGAGGAATAATTTCTGTATCTTACAACGTAAGGGGCATTTCAGTTCCGATGTTTCCACATGTATCGTGTCATTCCTGTACTTTCTATCGGGTAGAAATGCGTCTGAATAATTATGCTGTTTGTAATGCCGGGGAAAAAAGTAATCTCCGTGACTGTCGACGCTAATATCGATACATCTCGTCGGCAGCAATCCCACAGGTTCCCCTGAACTCGTGAGATACCTACCTGCCGCCACTTTCACGACTGTCGAGCCGCTGCTGCGTTCCATCCAACTTTCTGCTGACAGCTCATCACGATTCCCGAAGTAGAACGATCTTCGCGACGCGAGCCGTCGGGTTTGCTCGCGTCAGAAGCGTCGATCGCGGCAGAAAATTAAATGCGGGCGACTACAGACTTTGCAGCATGACTATATATATACGGCTCCATCTAATGCTGGAAACTTGGGCCTCTTGACTTTTGAATGGTTCTTTTGAATGGATCTTTATTTCGATATGTGGATCTGCTAATTCTAAGACATGATAACTTTATGATTTTCTTTTTCGGCGACTATGCAAGATATTCGCGTGAAACCAACGGCGAATGATATGTACATATTACCTATATTTTAGAGATTTTTCTCAAATTTCTTTACCATTAATTAGGAACAGAAAAAATTATTTATGGAGGATCGTTTTCAAAAAGAGAAACTAGACTGACACGAAGATTGCTATCTTTGAGGACATGTTTTTCGAAGTCTATGCAAGATATTCGCGTGAAACCAACAGCAAATGATAGGTGCATGTTACCTTTATTTTAGAGATTTTTTTCAAATTTCTTGACCATTCATTAGGAACAGAAAAATTTATTCATGGAGGATCGTTTTCGAAAAGAGAAACTAGACTGACACGAAGATTGCTATCTTTGAGGACATGTTTTTCGAAGACTATGCAAGATATTCGCGTGAAACCAACGGCGAATGATATGTACATATTACCTATATTTTAGATATTTTTCCCGAAATTTTTTACCGTTTGTGAAGGGCAGAAAAAATTATTTATTTACAGTGACATAAGGAACTACTTTTCGGATCTAATTCCTATTTAATGGACGAGCATCGTAAAAGGCAAGTGAAAACCGTGGCGGCAACCTTTTTGTTGATTGAAGCTCTGGTCCCATTGTTTACCAGATCGCGTCCCGCGAGCTCGATCGACAGTCGATGTTTCCCGCAATCCACTTCTCCGCAATCAATTTCCCAGGAAGTCATAGCCGCGCGTGGGCACAGGCACGGGCACGGGCGCGGGCGCGGACGGCCCGGTAAAAAACGAGAATAAAGCAAACGATTAATTAAAGCGGCATCTCCCCCAAAAAGTTAATTAAACCCGGCACGTTCCCGGGGTCTCCTACGACTATCGGAGCGAAAGCAAAGCCAACAAGAACCGGCTGGAACGGTTCTCGGGGGCGAATTCTCTGCTTGCTTATCCGTCGCGTCGTTCGAGAATGTGAGAACAGTCAGCTGTGGACTCGGCGCTGGGAATAAGTCGATATACGTGTTGCGACAACATCCGGGGACAGGACGAGGCTGCCGGGACCAGGATAACGGTTCAGGACGAGTCCAGATCAAACGATTTTTTCCTCCAGAGAGTGTAAACAAATCGGATAAGAAGCGGGAAAGAACACAGTCAGGGGCAAAACGATAGGAAATTACGTTCCTTCGTGTTTCCAAGAAAACATACATTTTATCTTTTAGAAATTCGTTACTCAAATTTTTTAACAAATTGTTTAAATGCTGAAATATTTCAGAATTGCAGTTATTTGCCAATTTCAAAATTAAACTGTCTGATGTCAAAGTTTGGAGCATTTGCAAATTTTTTTCAGAAATGGAAGGTGAATATAAAAATTCTAGTTTTGTAGAAATACGACCTGCCGCTTTGCACATAAATTTTTTAAACCCAGAAATGTTGCATAATGGCGGAGATGTGCGCAGATTTCGCAAGCAGCTCGTAAAAATTTGTCCCAGCTTTTGATGAATTTTTAACACGGTTAATTACGGAATAACAAATCAGATTTTTATTTAAATTTTGAGGGAGTCGTGCGGATGATTGCAGCAGGGACATTTAGAAGCCGCAGTTAACGTCGCTACTTATCAGCGGAATAAATCAATCGGTAAATTTATGTAACGCGTTTTACGAGGGTTGTAAAATTTGGGAACCATTTTGAATACGTTAAACGAATATAGGATAGGCTACGCGCAGCTGTATTTTATTAAATAGAGGTTGCTCTCGTAAAAGAGGAACAGTAAAAGAGGAGACTTTCAAATTCTACTGGGGCGGGCTTGTGGGGGGGGGGGGGGATTAATTCGTTTCTACATACGCTAATAAAAATTCTCTTAACTTCTTTACAGCACGAGTCCTGGATGTCTAGTTATCTCTGTTACGACTCTATGGTTCCGTTTCTACTAGGGTATTTATCACTTTTATCGCACTTTTCTGCTCAACCTAGTTTCGCGCCCTAATCAGAAATCTCGGCGAGGCTCATTTTGACAGTTAACGTAACCGACAATATCCTACCCCTTCAAAAATTTCCATTTCTAAAAGAAAATACCTGTATTTATAACAACTTAATTTATTTGCGTTCTCTTTTCCTGAAACATTCAGTTTTCATTTTCAAAAATTTTGATAAACATTATTAACAGAATCATGTTGTTCGACATTTTTTAACATATAGGTCAGTATTAAAAATATACTGTAAAAAAGTTTCGAATAAAAATACCATACACAAGCGTGCCAAAAAATATGTGTAAAGTTCTCTTCTAATTTAAGAAATGGAGAATTTTAATTGCATTTTTAATAACGTTATTAGCGAAAATATGTTGTTGAATATTTTTGGACAGGCAACTCAGTATTAAAACTATATTCTTATAAATTTTCAAATAAAAATATACACAAGAGTGTCAAAAAGCTGCCCAAAGTTCTCATTCCATAATGAATGACATATGTTCAAAAAATCATTGAAATCCCATTTCTATTTAGGGGGCCTATTTTAATAACATTTTTAGTAACGCTATTAATAGGAGGATTTTATTAGAACTTGTTCTATATAAAACTCAACAACGTATCGTTTAAAAAAATTCTGGACAAAAATAATAACTTTAAGGGTTTTAAAAAATCATCAATGGGAACAATAGCACGTGATAGATGCACAAAATGTAACATAAAAGAGTCACGTTCGACACGGTATTGTAGGGTTACTAGAGCGATTTTAAAAAAAGGAAAAATATTATGTTTCTCTCCAGACTATGGATCTGAACAAGGTATACCCATTTTATCATATCGTTTTTTTCAGAAAAATAGAACAGTTTTAGCAAGAAAATAAAATTTTCTCCCTAAGAAAACATATTTTTTCCATTCTTTTTTGTGCCCTCGCGTCAACTGTACCCAGTGATTCACGAATTTTGTTCCAGCCTATACATCAATATTTCAGCAAAAACAAGTTTTAGTTAAATATTAATAATAAAAATAAATAAATGAAAAACAAATTGCAGACGTTAGAAGAATTTCAGAAAATATTGTTACGTTATTTTCAACTTGTTACAATGATTGAATTTGTAAAGTTATTATTTTGCAGAAAACCAGCAGGCTATTAATTAATCCACAACCGAGAGCAGCATAACGAGCACCTTATCGATCACACGTTGAATCCTTAACCCCGTAATCAACGATCCATTCAATTACTGTTTGTTTAGTAGCTGTTGCACGCTATAGGACGAGGCACGGCAGCTAATATCACGAGCAGAGGAAGATAATCGGCTTTCCTGTCCTAAGTAAATGACATTCAGCTTGATAATTAGTATTCAGACGGTTTTATCAGAGAAAGGATTTAATTACGCACCGGGCGATATCGATAGATCGCGGAGATCTCGCTTGTCGCTATCAAGATCTGCTCGGCTATCAATCGTGGCCGGGTCACTGCTAAGATATACTGCCTGAAGCGTTATGTTAGAACGGACATAATGAATGACGTAAATCACCGTCATGATACGCGGACGTGATTTAGCGAGCCCCGGAGACGGGGGACAAAAAACAGGGATCGATTAATTGGGTCGGTCCAAGGATTTTAATAATGCATCAATTATTATCGGCGCACGAGATTTATCACGCGAGCTCTGTTTTCATTCTTTTCGACTTTAACGAGATTCTGAGCTCGACGGAAGTTTTTGCTGTAATAATCGTTACGGACACGATTTCTTCAGGAAAAAAATTTATCGTGAAACTTGATGAGTAAACTACTTATTGGACGCCTGTTAATGTAACTCTCAATAACCAGATTATTTTTAATAAAACTTAAGAGTCTTAGTTTAAAAAATAATTTTAGGAAAGACTGATTGCATTACCTTCTAAAGAGTGGTTTGTTCATTTCCGAAATTGTCACTGATATTAAATAATTTTTTAAGAAATTCTCGCCTGTATGACCGTTTAGTGACTGGTAAGAAATACTGTAATTTTTTATACAGGATTTTGCAACAGATTATTCAAAAAATTTTGCATGTATAGTCTGAGAATAATTAGAAAATTCAAATTCGTTTTCAAAATACAAGCTTCCAAATCTCAATTTGGCGAGCAAGAGTAAAAGGTTAAATTAGATTGAGTGATTCGAAAACTTGTATTTTGGAAACTAATTTGAATTTGGCAAAGCGATTACTTAAACTCGCCTTAATTTTCTACTCACTATAACGTGCAGTAATTACTTTTCGAAAGAATCTGTAATATCGACCTCAAAAAGTTTAATTTCCAACGATTCCGTAGCAAAAAATATGTGTTCGGAGTTTACACAAATTTGTTCATAATTATCAATGTTACAGACTTACATTTTCAACGAGCAAAAAATTGCATATGACATGAAAAATCTTCCCGATTATAATAATAAAAAAAAAAAAATCAACTCGATACGACGAATAATTTCCACGA
Source organism: Halictus ligatus (assembly GCA_028454255.1). NCBI lineage: Eukaryota > Metazoa > Arthropoda > Insecta > Hymenoptera > Halictidae > Halictus > Halictus ligatus. The sequence goes on along the minus strand of CM052135.1, from coordinate 9,861,938 downwards.
TAAAAATTCATAAGCATAACACCTCTATTGTTATGGAGATGAGTATAAATTAATAAAAATCGAAAATCTGTATTTCCTAAACAAACTAAAAATCGGCAAAGTAATGACATAGACCCCCCCCCTCCCTAATTTTTCCCATACTACACAATGTTATACTTCATTTCGACCAAAGCTCTTGACATCGTCCGGAAAAAGTAATTATTTTAACATAACCTGGTAAAAACTATGATAACACGTTTAACCCTTTCAGTGTCGACCTAAATACATATCGGTGACGCATATAAGTTAGATTTCAGGTATCTAAGCCCGTTTAAAGAATTTTCAAACGTGCAGCACGGCCCCGTCTCTGTCACGCGCTGCAAAAAGTCCTTTCCGCTTCTCGAGGGACCGTCCGCAAGTGACAATCGGCGATTCTCATGAAATTTTGCAGCAAGCGGAACGCTGAAACATATTTGACACGTATTTCCTTTATCGGCAATCGTCCGCATCGACGGGGTGGATGGGGTGGGAACAGCCCCCAAAGGTGTTCGAGACAACCCATTTCGCTGAATGTCTCTGGCTCTGTCGCAGGCTAGACAAAGAATAATCATTGCAAAATCAGAAAGCCCCTCGGCCATACGTTTGCAATGCTTTCGCCGTGGTGTTTTCTTCGCAAGATATTTTTCGAGCTATTTAAATTGGACTGAACGAGAATTACGAGTCCTCGGAGGCCTCGAGCAGCCCTTCCGCAGCACGTATCCTGCGGAAGGAATAGCAGTCTTGGATTATTTAGCATGAAATGGACATCTTCTGGCCCGGTACGTAATATTAATATGGTCTCCAGCACTCGCCGTTCCGGAGACAATGGCGGAGATTGTGTTGAATGCAGTAATCAGAGGGCAGACTGCGTCCTGAGGGACTTTACCGAGGCTCCTCTCCTCTTCCTTGGCTTACTTCTCCCTTCGTGTTGATCCTGCGGCGTCGTGGGACTCTCCCCTTTCCGCGCGATAGCTTTCCCTCCCCTGCAACACGCTCTTCCAGTGTTTTTTTTTCTTGATTTTTAATGAGCACGACGGGAAACGTCCTTTTTCAGAAAGTTCTAACGTCGCATTGTGGAAAATTTATTCCCACTGCCACGCGAGCCTCGATTGCCAACAGACGTACCATGGATAGACTGCGGATTTTATGCGTTCATGACGAAAATCGTGTAACTTAAAACAGTGAAAACACGAGAAGAATTTAAAAATACTGCTACATTATTTCCGATCCATTAAACATATTACAAAAGAAAATAAATTTCTTTTTCACCCCAGTTCGTTGTCATTCAGGTAGAAAATTTTTATTTTGCATAATTACCTGACTTCGATATAAGGAGCAGGAGCTAAGTGACAGCGTGTTTCTTCTTGAAATATTTTAAATATATTGAGAATATCTTGGAAGGGGGAATGAGCCTGAAACACGCATAATGTAGGGTTATGAATGAGACAGTATATTAGAGTGATTGTTTAGAGTAACTGTGGACGCGATATTGTGGCGTCGACGTGTTTGGGTCCAGCGTAAAAGAAAGTCTGTTTGGGCCGGGGTGTGAAAGAAGAGTGTTTGGGTCTTGATGACAGGAGTGAAGTGTGACTGTTTGGGTTTTCCGAATGGATGAGAAACTGATAAAGAGAGAATGAGAGTGCGAGAGAGGAAGAATGAGAGAGGGCATTATTATAAAAGGGACCAATGCGAAGAAAGTCTGGCAGTTGATAATCGGTAGAGAGAGAGTCGGTAGAGAGAGTCAGTTAGTAGAGCGAGTTGTTGTTGTTGTTAAATAAAGTGTTTTATCGATACCGACGTTTTAAAATCATTTCTACAATAACTTTTGGACCAGTGAATTCCTGACGTTAAAACATGGATTTTTGCCATTTTCTCGTCAAAATCTAGAGGACTGTATAAAAAAAAAGTTAAAAATTTCTGGGTTGCCAAGGTGAAGTTGAACCTTGTGATTTATCGTTTTGTGATATGGTGCGTATAAGAAAACCAAAGAAGATAGGAAAAAGTGGTTTCGAAATTCGAACTGCACCGGAATGGTACAATGTTCCGAAAGCGTCCCCGGAAATGGAACATGGTAGCCGGTGCACGGAGTTCCGGATGCAGTTTTGTGTGGCCGAGTGCAGCGTCTCGTAATCTGCCCGCGTAATTAACGCGGCGGACGTTAGCGCGGATCGTCGGGAAGCCTCAGGTGAAACGGAATGGGATATTTACGAGGTAACAATCTAAGCACGCGTCCGAGTGTGCGGCCGACAGCGGCGTGTGCGCGTAGGGTTTTGTGTTCCAGGCGTTGCACCGGGTTCGGTGCATCGCACAGTTGCACATCCCCCCGTGCGCGATGCAACTGTGTGCGCGAGAGCGGTAACAAGAACAGCCTTCGGGGAGTTGTTGCAGCCCCCCGAGGCTGCCGGTGCGACTTTATTGCAGCAATAAGAGTTATCACCTGGTGATAACTGCCCCCATAACGCCCCCGCGCGATGAATACATTTTCCACCCCTTTTGTCTTTCGCCACGGTATCCGCCGCCTTATCCACACCATCGCTACCCTATTCTGTTCTTTGTCCTCCCCTCGCGGCACGCCCCCTCCCTACGCACCGCCGAGCACCATCTCTCTCGTTCCCGACAAGTCACTTTTCGTTTTATGCTCTTCAACGTCTTTCTGCCTGTTTGTTTCCTTCGATGCTCTTTGCGCCGCTGCACAATGGACGCGACGCAGAATTTTGGAAAAATTCGAGGGGAAACCGGTACGCTATTACACGCCCGCCTCTATGCATAATCATTCTGCTTCTTCAAATTTAGCATCGTCTTAGATCTTGAGACTTGTGATTTTCCTATTTTTCTATTGTAGAGAAGACAAATTATAATTAGGAATTTTTATTTTGAAAATTATTCGTTCGGTTAAATTAATTCCCTTCTCTTGGGAATTAAAAATGTTCGTTCCATAGTACCAACAATTTTCCAATAAAGAAATTCGTTTCCTAAGATTGACAAAAATTTAAATGCTTACAAAATGTACATCTTCTGTGAAATTTACCAAAAATCTCTACGCGAAGTACAAGTTGTTTCTGTGAATTTTTATATCGCAAACAACTTGCTTCGTCGAGTTCATTCGTATTTTGTTATACTGTGATCAACAAGGTTTGATTTACTGTAAAAATATTTCTTACTCAAATACCATTTTGTTGGTATCCAAAAGTTCATCAAGATGTGGTCATATTGCTCCAAAATCCCTGTTACGAAACTTCTATAGTTCCACAGGAAGTCAATTATGGATTTCGTTGAAAGTTATTAGATTTGCACTTTTTGCAATCCCGCCAAAAGTGGTACGCGGCCCAAAAACCGTTATGGAGGACGCAGCGAACGCACTGTATGGGCGCATTTCCAACAAAAGCAATAATAAATAAATCTGAAATCCTCAGATTCAATGTTTCATACTTTCGTACCATATCTGTAAGTTTGGTGCATCGATGTACCCACGAAAGTGCATCGGCAAAATGCACTGCATTCAGAATAATTTCTTGGGGAACGTTCGATTTCGCGACGCAACATCGACGCGAAACAGTGTGCAAGGAAGATTGCGAAGATAAATGCACCGAAATTGATTCGCAGCGGAGATGCAACCCGTTAGGATGCAACTGCAGTTGTGTTACACGGAAGAAATTACGGCGACGTTCGCCGACGACGCGATGAGCGGCTATAAAATAATACACGGTTTGTTATGAAACGTTAATTAAAACGCGGGGATATTAATTAAAGTCCGCGTTTTGAGCACACACGTCTACTACCCAGGTGTCCCTGGGAGACTGCAACATTCCGTTGAGAAATTCCGGATTTGTCGACGGCGGTGCTGCTAATTGAAATGTAAACAACGACGTTTGTTTGTTTATTGCTGAGCACTGTCTACCGCGGATACCGTTGTCTTTTGCGGGAGGAATTTGACGACGACTGTTTCCCGAAAATAACCATTGATTATTCAGAATTAGTATAATTGATTCTCAACAGTTTTAATTTGCAATTAAGTAGTAATTGTTGGCAATTGTGATGAGAACGTTTATTAATTCATTGAATATTAATATGTTTAATGATACCTGTTTTCCTTTAAAATTAAATGTTTTGAAAGTGAATACGATACAAAAACAACAGTTGGATATGTTGCACAACAATTTTGGAAACATTTATTTTTAACGATCAGGGTTCGCAGAGACCGGTAAAGTTTCGACCAAATAAATGTGCGAATGAAAACATTTCGCGCGGGATTATTACTAATATTTATTCACCGGGACCGACTACTTTATGAAATTTTCGATCACGCGATATGAAATATAATGCTCTTGCATAATTATCGTTCCGATAATATAATGTATGCCAGGTGAGAAGATATATAAACCGGCTTTTGAATTATTGTACGGAACTCTTTGCGCAGTAAATATTTGTTGAATGTTATTCATAATACGTGCTGCGGAAGGAAATCTTCTTTCAATTATGAAAATCAATATTTCATTAATTAATAACTCACGCTGGAAATAAGCGTAAAACTCTTTTCCATAAAACAATGTGGATAATATAACTTTCCCTCGTTGATCTCGCGAATTGTACATTCGAAATTTGTTTAATAAATAAAGCTTTTCTATTAAGTAACTTTTATTCGTCTTTGTGAAAAGTATATATAAAGAGGTTATTTTTATGAATTTTTATTTCGAACACTAGTTTTCCTGGATCAAGCTGAATTTTTTTTTTGTTTCAAGAAGAAATATTTGTTGTATTACAAACCATTTTTTTCGTTGATAAAATAATTTTGTAATATTGAGAATCATAAATGAAAAGCGACTCGGGTTTTTCAGAGTGACACTTACAAAATAGTAAATTATTTTCAATGTTGCAAAACCAACTTTTCGAGCAACATTAAAGCTTCACGTCATTGTTAAACATTCTCGATTATAATAAAAAATAATCATGTCGATCCAATAACCAGCTTCCCTAATAAAAATTCTTGACTATAACTATATAATACGTAAAAATTGCTAGCTTCAAATTGTAGTCTTAAATCCTCCCTAATTTTGTATACTCTAAGCCCTCTATAGTGGTCTGGGTTAGCGTAAAACTAACAGGTTTAAACAAAGTGGTTTATTTAGTAAGTCCAATATTGTTACAGTTCAATCAATCTTTATAGTTTATTGCAAAATTTTTATTTTATTCTGAGATTTTCATTAATGAGTAAATAAATAAAATTGACGGTTGTTTCAAGAGTGGTGCAGCTTTTTTAAGGATTCAATTGTAGAGAGGTTAGGTAGTCCAGTGAGTAATGCTCTTTTGTAGGTAATAGTTCTTGCTCCTTGAGTGCAACGATGCAGGTGCAATTTAAATGCTGTGCTACTTTAAATGGAACCATTAGTATCGTTTCTACAGAAGGTCGTTTTGCTGTTTACGTATGAAATACGTTAAATATGTTTTCAGAGGAACATGCGCAGGAGCTACACACAGTACCAGATGAAACATGAAAATTGCAGATATTGCATTATATAATTTGTACAAAAATCTGTGTGATGGTAGATTTTTATAAGAGTATTGAAGACATTTTGTCAGAGGAACCAGAAATTTTCTCTGACAAAAATAAAAGAAGAATACTGTTGATTTTTGTTTATGAATGAAGCAATGAATGTTTATGATTGAATCCCTAATAAAGGTATAGAAGCATTATGTGATTTTGTTGAAAAGTACGTATGGTATAATGTAGTATAGGAAGTCAACACTTTACTGAATAGGAATTTGTTTAAAAATTACACATCTTTGAAATCTCCACTTTCCTGAAAGGATGTATTCATAAACAGGACTTATGAATTTGTATCTCCAAATTAACGGCATTAAAACATTAATTTCCTAGAATTAAACTAATTTTTCAAAATTTCAGTATTATAAAATATTTTTCAAAATTCATTTGTTGTAAACCAGACCTTCTAGATTACATTAAAAGAGTGTGAACTCAATCTAATAAATAATTTTCAAGATAAAAATTCTTAAGCGCAATCTGTGTCGTGATCAAGACAGATAAATAATTAAAAATTTAAAAGCTTGTATTTCATAAACAAATTCGAATCCATCGAAACGATGACTCAAACTCCCCCTGATTTTCCTTACGCTACATGTAAATATATACGCTACGCGTATATTATTCTGCAAACAAACTTCATCTCGACGAAATAACTTTGAACGGACATCTTCCCTTTATTAACAGAAACGAATATTTCTCTCACAAGGGTGAATATAGCGAAAGCATGATAGCATAGTTCCGATGTTTCACGACCGCGCCGTCTCGCGAAACGATTGATAATAGCAGCGCCACAAGCCCGCGTCCCTTGGTGCAGTCTATTGCATACGGTATGATTCGATTCCGTGAAGTGGCAAATAGCAAGACAATTCGGTTGCTTGATTATACAGCACATTTACTTCGGATAATGCCGAGCAGTTAAGTATGTTTGTGTACCGAATGAACGCTGGCGTTTGAACAAATAGCGCGTATGATGCAACAACGTTCGCTTGCAGTTATAGCTGCAACGGCAGCAGCTGCGCTTCCACCGGCTGTTTGCGAATTCATGCGTCGCGGAAGGATGCAGTAAACGGCATCCAGAAACGAACGGGAATATCGTTCTACCCTATATAAGTTCTGTCTTGTGTAATCGCGTTGATTAACCGAGCTCTGCGGCCTCTCGAGCGCATAATGCTCCGCAATAACGCATCCTACGAAGATGCACAAACTCCACCTCGAGCCGAACAATATTTATTCAATATTACCTCGGAATTCTTACACAATCAGTTCCGTGTCTAAACAATACCACTTTACCAGCAAACGAAACGTAATTTTGCAATGGGAAAAGTCGTGAGTAGAAACATTGCTACGCAGACGCTTTTGGAAATCATTTTTGCTGCAGGGTCTTTCGAAATGAAACTTTTGACAAACAATTTTTTACATATCAAAATTGATTCTGTAATATGAAGATTAATCTTTTATAGGTTTATTCTAAACCTCCTCAAGGCAAACTATAGAAACTAAGTACTCCATACGGTTTGAAAATTATTTATCGTTTGAATAAATAATTTCTGAGACAGAGAATTACTAGAGTATGTTATGTGGCGACCTGCTAGGTGCAATGGACGAGTATACGAAGCACAATGAATTGTTTTTTGTTTTGTTTTGAAAGAGTTTACTCTGTTCGAAGCCAGACTGTGTCCGAGGTAAAACGCGATTCGCTCGCGATCGGCAGGTGCATCCCGGCTGATTTGTTGCTCGCCTTATCGCCGGGGGCTACAGGCCTTCGATACCAGTGATCGTTTCCTATATTTTACAGCGGCCGTGATTTATCGTCCGTTTCGCGAGTTCCCTGCTACAATTATCAGTAACTCGCTCCCGCTGGGCGAGAGATTAGAAGCCGATCCCGCTCTCGCAGTGTTTTATCGGCTCTGACTGACGATTTAACCAGCTTTGTCCATTCTGCGTCCCATTGGAACCTACACGATCCAACAAGACTGTCATTCCGTCCCAAAGCCACTCCCAAGAACCACAATTCTCGAAAAATGATTACCGAAAATATTTTACATGACCGTCTTTCAATCCAGCTATCAATATCGAGATGTTCCAGTCGATATTAGACGTCTCGACGAAAATTAATCATTCTGCGACATACTTTCTGGAAAACTGGGAGGAGTTTAAGTCATCATTTTGACGGATTTGAATTTTTCATTATATATGTTTCTTCGTATAGACAGGGTTCATGAATTCTTGAAAACTTATCAATTTTTATCTTAGGAACTCGATCCTGATTTACAGGATCGAGTTGAACTTTTCTCACTTGTAATTTAGAAAGTTTAGTTTATTGTAAGTGACTTGTTTTACATTGAAAAAATTAAATTTTAATGCTGAAAATGAATCACGCATTAAATTTGGTAAGTAACATTGTGAATTAGTCTAGATTTTCTTGGATGTATCTTCTAAACGAATTGATAACCACCAAACTGATGACTTAAACCCCCCCCCCCCCTAATTTCTCCTGCATTTCGTTATGTAATAACTGATTCTCAACAAAATTGTTGACACTGACCAGAAAAGCCAAACGATTTCGAATAATCATAAAATTAGCCTTTTACGAATATGTGAGATAACTTGGATGTATGTTCTAAACGAATTGATAACCATCAAACTGATGACTTAAACCCCCCTAATTTCCCGTGTATAACACGACGCGATGTTTGATTTCCATCGAGGTGATATCCTCCGGCTGGAATTTTTGAGAGATACGTTCGACAACTGGTTCGTGGGCTCGTCACGAGGCAAATGCCACGTGCTGCCTAGTCGCAACTGGGAAAAGCAACGAACGCCGGCGGGACGGTTCATATGGAAATTCTTTGCGGGGGTGGCTGGCGAGCAACGGCTCCGGGGAGCCACGAGGGATGGGGCGGGGGGGTCGGTGGCATTATCTATGTAAAGGGGTGGAGAGAGGTCGTTATGGAATTGTGGCGCGCGGCTGGTTCGTCCCTACCGTTCTCCCATACCAAAGAGAATGTTACTGCCGTCGAGCTGCCACCCCCCACCCCCGCTCCTCGAGGCCCGTGGATCCCGTGGCAACCCCTACCAGCCACTCTTTCGCCGACAGGGGTAGCTTTAAAGTATCTAGATGGCTCCGTGGCGTGATGCCGTGATCAGCGGGGCGGACTTATCTGTCGGAGACCAGTGGCTCTCATTTGGATCACCGTTTCAAGGTCACCCAGATTGCCAATGGGACACAGATGTCATTGCAACTGCTATTTTTGCGGTGGTAAAAAATAGCAACGGTGGAAAATTGCGGTGGTAATTTTACGGTTCAGCCTAAAAGTTTATAAGAGAACTTAAAATTAGGGTGAGTTTAAGTCATCAGTTTTCAAAATTCGAATTTATTCACGAAATATAATTTTTCGAATTTTGAACTCGTTGATTCGACGTTGGATATTTATTGCAAATATTTGCGATGTTCAAGTTGCCGTAAATATTTTCTAGGTTACACCGCGCACCTCGGCTAGCCTAGGTGAAAATTCCTGACATCACGAGCCGCTGGAAATTCCGCTTGAACCGACGTCGAATTCTATCGCGGGAATATTTTCTGCACTGCTTGACAAGCATCTCGGTTAGTAACCTCTTTATATGCTCGAGGAGATTGCGAATTATTACTTGCACAATCGTTTATGTTTCCCTGGAAATCCTACCTCTGATATCACATACTATTTCATAAACGTTTCCGCTCGCTCCTCTCAATTTTTATAATTATTAAAATATTTTATAACTGTACTGAATATATATTGTTAATAAGTCTTTTCCAGGAAATATATTTTGCAATTGAATGTTCCACAAAAATGTATCGTATTGTTTAGTGTTACCTAAAAATATATTTTGACGTCCAGTATTCGTCAAAAATATATTTTATCGGTTAATGCTCTTTGAAAACATATTTTTGCAGTTTAACAGCTTGCCATTCAGTTCTCGCAAATTTGGTGGAATAAATCACGAAAATTAAAGATTAAATTATGTGTATAATTTGAGAAATCAAATGATAGTACTCGGTTGGAAATCTGAGAGAAAAAAGTGGACGATCGCGCGATAATCAATCGAGACTTTTGCTACGTGAAATTTCTCTCGTTAGCAGCGAGCAATTCGCATGCGGAGCACGTCGCTTTAATCACGTGTTTTAAGCAAAGCCGACCCGATAGAAATAATGCAATCGGCAGACTACAATTAAAACTTTCACGACATCATCGATTCGACAATTTTAAAATACTGTTAAAAATATCTCTCTCGTTCGACATCCGTACACCGGAAATAGTCGACACCGAACGAAATCCTCCATTTCTCCAGCGAGGCAGCCCCGATAATCCAAAAATAATTCGTTTCTACCTTTAAAAAAAAAAAAGGAACACTTTGCAATGAAATTATTACTTTCTAGTAAACATCTTTCTTTCCTAATCAAATAAATCTGTAAACCTTTTATAACAAGAACTTTTTTATATAAAAATATATATTATAAAAAGAAAAATGCGCCCAAAAATGTAAGAAAACAGTACAAGGGCTTTTACATAATTGTAATAAGTAAAGTATGCAAGCACTTTGCCCGGAGCACGGCAGTGTTCAACGAAAATTCAAATTAATGAAATTGGACAGCATAATGAGATGTTATTATCGCTACTACAGCTGCAACTGCAACGGCAGCATTATGATTATACAAAATTAAAACGTCAGCCCATAACTCGCTAAAATCCGATTGCAGCGTCAGGAACCGAATTTAATTTCGACACACTTACCAAATTTTGCGACATCTCCAGTCCCATATAAATTAATTTAGTCTCGCCTTACCTGAAACAAGACAACAAAAACAGTCATTAATAACAGCTGTTAAAATTCGTGCGCTACGCTTGCTGCAAAAATTATTTAAACAAATAGAAGCGTTCGTAATATTTCAAAAATATACCAATTCATTCGGGAGAGTTTGCAGAATTTTTTCGCCTAAGAAACATTGACACAGCTTTTGTTGGTAAAGTATTAAAAATTTTGCAAAGTTAGAAGCCAATTTTTATGGTTACACTTCTTAATCATAGGTGAAGAAAAATAAAAACAAAACAAATTTAAGTGACCGTACAGCTACAAGAAAAATATCAGTCTGTTAGGGAGAGTTTACACAATATTTTCCAGTAAAATACATCCCCGTAGCTTTTACCATTGAATAACAAAAAATTCTCAATGTTAAAAGTCAATTTTTAAAGCGTAGTGTTACATGTTTTAAACATACATAGGCGAAGAAAAATAATAATAAAACATATTTAAATAAGCGTATTGCTATAGAAAAAATATCAGTCTGATCGGGAGAGTCTGTAGAATACTTTCCTGTAAAGAACATCCCCATAGCTTTTATCATTGAGAAACAAAAAATTGTCAAAGTTTGGAGAGAATGACTTTTGGAAGCGATTTGTCGAGTATTTTGTTTCGTCGTTAGAAATAAGTTTGTATTTTGTTTGGGGGTAATTGTTGGCGCTCTTGGTCGATTATTTTGACATCGAGGGGGAGTTGAACATGATCGACGGGGAATTGGATATCAACTCGATTCGGTAAAATCGATTGTGGACGCCGTGCCGGTTCGCCCGACTTCCGCGACGGGACAAGATTTCGAAAGCAGGCCGTACTTCGGTCGCACGTTCAATTCGTAATCACGAGTCGCCTATTAACGGGCTGACACTCGCAGAAGAGACGTGTTACCACAGATGGATTCCTTGTCTCGCGCCATTATCATTATACACGCGTAATTTACCACGGGGGTTCACTTCCTACTGTGTTCCCTCCGAAGCCGCCTCGTAACACTTCCAAGGTGTGTTCACGAGTTCACAGCTCGTTAACTCGGCTTGTTGTGGAAATTCTGCATGAACCGGTAACTCTGCAATATCTTTTGGCTAACTTCTAACCACCGGGACGGCTCTCGGATCATCGACCGCGCTAATGATTTACCAGAACCCGATAATGGTCACTAGGCTGTCTCACTACCAACAGTCACGTAAATATTCCCGTAAGTACTGCGGAACAACCGTTTCAAATTTTTCAATAAAATTTATTGTATAACTGCAGACATGTAAATAGTATGTCTCTCCAATTTTTCAAAGTAATCGCATCATTAATAACGAAGCTATAATTATTTTAATGCATATAGTGCGAAATAATAGGTTGCAAACGTTATCGCAATCTCATCACTTTGTAAAAAATGCGGTATATCAAAATTTTCGAATGAAATTTTTACCATTACCGCATAAATGCATTAAGTTTATTCACACCAAATTTTAACGAAATCGGATAATTTATAACAAAGATATAAAAGAACTTGTGTCCCGGTGTTCCTAAATGAAACAGTCGAGTGTTTTGGACTGAGTTTCTCCGCTGACATTCTTTGCAACGGATTTTCCCAATAGAGGGCTGATAGTCTGGAAGCGTGCATTCGTCATTGTCAAAGATCTCTCCGAGAACAAGGAGCAACATTAGGTAAATACCCCAGGCAGCGCCTCTAACGACATGAAAATTGAGACTCTTTCGTTTGTTTGAAGGAAAACGTCCTAGCACAAATTACTTGTTCGCGATCAATATCCGTGACATTTACAATTGCAATTCTTTCTGCTTACCATTCCAGATGCGTTTCATAAAAGACAGTTGTCAGCGAATCCATAAATAAGTACAAAATCTATATTGTATCCGATTTTCTAGAACAGTTCAGTAAAAACATGATAAAGTAGTTATGTGACTTTTGGGAATTTTTTATAAACAAATTTATAAACTATCTGCAATGGGACCTTTTGTGTATGGAAGGCCATTCTTTCGTCTAACTCTCCCAATTTTTTCATTAAGAAATTCGCACCACTAATATTTTAAAAAATTTGTCAAATTAACCTGTTAATTGTTCCTTATATAGTTAAGAATTGAAGAAATGACTACAGGTATAATATTTGAGTGTAATACTTTACATATCAAGTATTATACTTTCGACTAACTATGCCGATTTTTTTGCCAAGAAAATCGCGTTCTAAATATTATAAAAATATTCTCAACTTATCCAATCTACCGTGTTCTGTCAGGAACTAGAAAAATATCGTTTCGGCGACATAGTGATCACACCGAAGGACACATCCGAGGTCTCAGACAGCCAAAAGGGATCTGGTGGGTGTCATAATAATACAGAGGAGGCGAATTACGAATTCTGAAATTCAGCTCGCGAACTGGCGCAGTTCTGGCAGCGGGGCGAGTTAACGAACTGTAAATTCGCGAAGTTCGCGTATCCTTTTGAAGGCGGACGAGAGTGTTGAAAGTCCGGGGGAAGTAACAGGGAACTAACAGTGGAATGGTCGGTGCACAATTCTCGGTATGAAATCGATGAATAAAAGACTGGTAATGAGTTCGATTCGACGCTTAAATATTTGAGATGTTTTCCAACATTCCGCGCCTTCTCTCTCTAATTCCTGGAAAATTCTTGTCCCAAGGCCACCTATTTGCGGCCTTGGGGTTCCTAAAGGTATCACTGTAATCCCCAAATTACCATATACTAACTGTCGAATATTTTGGACATCAAGATTGGCATCCATTTTACCATGGAATGAGAAAATTTTGAGTTTTATAAATAAATATCCGTTCGTATGACTCGATGAGTCGATTAACACCATTCATCGATCTGCTGATGTTGGTTATATTAATCTCATAGTACTATTAGTTGTAATAGTCATGAGTAATATTAGTCATATCACTTATATCAGTTGCACAGATTAATACTCTCAAGACTAATTATATAGAATGATATTTCCAATACTAGTCATGTAGACTAATATTCCCAGTATTAGTCGTATAAACTATTATTCAGAATACTAGTCACATTAGTTGTAAAGACTAATACTAGTCATATTAGTTGCAAAGACTAATACTAGTAATAGTAGTCGGAAAGACAAATACTAGAAGTATACAAGAATACTAGTCACAATGTCTAATACTTAATAATACTAGTCGTAGAGACTAATACTTTATAGTACTAATCATAGAGACTAATACTAGTCATATTAGTCATAGATATTAATATCCACAATACTAATAATATTAGTCATAAAGACTAATATCTACCATACTAGTCAAATTAGTCATATTAGTGATAAAGAGTAATATTAATCTTTCTAGTTTTACTAATAACATAGACTAATATTAGTAATAATAGTCACACCGGTCATATAGACTAATATTAATCATATTAGTCGCATGGACTAATTTTACTCATATTACTAATATTAGTCATATTAGTCGCATAGACTAATTTTACTCATATTACTAATATTAGTTATATTAGTCGCATGGACTAATTTTACTCATACCACTAATATTAGTCATATTAGTCGCATGGACTAATTTTAATCATATTACTAATATTAGTCATATTAGCCAGGAAGACTAATATTAGTCATATTAGTCGCATAGACTAATTTTACTCGGATTAGTCACTTTAGCCGTATTTCCAATTTCTGCCTTTCAATAAATAAATGACTCTACTTTCCTTAAATCGCATCGGCTTAAAGTAATCCATGAAAACCAGCAAAATCATACAATCATAATACAATGAAAGGAAAAATATAAAATATAAGGAAGGACAGAAAAGCTGGATTGCAGACGCAGATGGGATATGTGTTAAAATATTGGTGATCTGTTAAGAAATTGCTGCAAATGCAGCGCAATTGTTGACTGTTAATGGAAAGACAGACGTCATCCAGGTCCCACAGGCGACTCCCATAAGCAAGTTCGTCTGCATAGATGTCTCGCATCGAGGGAACATTAGCACCTCACGTGCCATCATTCCCACGAGCGTTCGAGGAGATTCCCGCATTTCAATCGGCGATGTCCCGGGTGCTTTGATCCAGCCACCACCAAGTATGCTTTCCACCCTAGCGTCTCCTCTCCACGACTCGAGGAACCTGGCGAGCATGCTGCGTCGTTTCTGCGGTGCAAAGATTATGCGAGTTCACAGCTCGTTAACCGACCGCACCGTTGCCGAGCGTGCAAAAATTCGTCGCCTCCGTACCATGCATTATTTCTCATTGGTTTCGAGAACGCTAATCGAAGCTGATGGACCGCACTTTACGATAGATCCGTTGGAATTTAAAAATTATTATAATTTTAGCAATTGGAGGAACGATCGATGACTTCGAGGAACGTGCGTTGAGAGCAAGCGGTTGCTTGAAAATGATTTTTCAATACTTTCTTCTGCAAGTTTTTTTTAAACTTTTAACATCTCAAATTGAAGCTGAAGGAACGCGCTATACGACAGACATATTGGAATTTTAAATTGATTTTGACTTCACTCTTGAAAGAAAAGATGTAATTATATTTTAAGTGGTTACTTAAATAAATACTGTTATGGGTTACTTGAATTAGATTTTATAAAAATATTTTCCCATTTATAACGTTTTCTAACTTCCAAAAGTGCAAATTCAAGGTAAACTCTTTACCCATTAATTTAAACCAAAAAATAATTATGATCTCACATCAAAGAGTCCCAAAACACCGATCGATAAGCTCGAAGTACAAGGAAAACGGAACGAAAGAAAAATCTGTCGGACATTACACCGCGAGGCCTCAGTTAAGCGAGCGAAGAGTATCGTTTCATTTTCATCGGGGTATAGCGCGCCCGTAAATCCCACGCGGTCGCCTAACGACTAGGAACCCATGGAAAAACTGGGTGCCTCGAAGAGGCCAGCAACGACGTTGAAGAGGAACGGCTGCGAGCTTCGAGTGTTGTTACACCGCGGCGAAACGTGCTCCAAAGATAATTAAAATGTCTTGGCTTGGTGCACCGGCCGCGACTGTGCACCTCCGTTTTGCCACTGTGGCTTACACTTCACAGATTCGCCGTAACAATACCGCGGGAAACAATCAAAACACCTTGAAGATAAAACTATTTCAATACCAACGGTATCACTTTATATTTCGCGAAATTGTGAATTCTGCTACACTGAGCACGGAACTGCTATTCGCACTTTTCAATTTTCAGCTTTGGAAATATTTCATTGGAAAACAATTTTTCTGTCAGTAAAAAAAAAACAATAATTTGGGGATGTTGAAAGTACAGGTTTCACTGAACCTTCGGTTAAACTTCAAGCGAAGGGCGACGGTCATTACGCATGGCGGCTCTGTTACCAGTCAACACGTATCAACAAAAACACGTATAACTTTTGAACTATTCATCTCCTAACATTAAAACTTGAATTTTCGGCATTCTCTCGTCAAAACCTACAGGACTGTATAAGAAAAAGTTAAAAATTTCTGGTTTCCTGAAGTAAAGTTAAGTCTTTTTTATTACTGCAGACCGTGAGTTAACAATTGCTCCGATTTCCGGTTTCCTTCACGAAAATCGAGTTCAGCCGAGCTGCCCGCTCCAATTTATTTTCAATTATTCTGCGGATGACGTCCGCGACTTCACAAGGTTATCGGGACAAGGCATCTCGCGGGCGAGTTTCCACGGGAGCGACAATGCTTTTGCGCTTGTTTCGAATTCTCGATAATTCCTGATTACGGACGACAGTGGGGTGCTAGTCGTGCAACGAGCTGGTTGGCTGGCCGGGCCGGCCGGCTCCGCGATTTAAAAGTAATTATGGCCGCCTTATTTATGTCGCTTCGGTATCGGCTTCGGGTCGCACTATTTCATGGGGATTTAGAGCGGGCAATTAACAGATAAAATCTCCTGCTATTTTTCTGCTCCCGAGGCTGGTCCCACTTCCTGGGGATGTCCAGGAGTGTACGCTCGCTCACAATTTATACAACGTTAAACAGCCCCTGCTTAAGCCTTTTTCCTTTTGTTGTCCTTATTCCCGCCTCGTCCTCGCCCTCGCCCTCGCCCCGTCGCGTCGGCCGCTCAAGTCGCCCCAGGATCCTCCTTGATTTATCTGTGATTTTCATTCTCGTTAGTATTCCCTCCCAAACGACCTCGGCCACCCCCTACGCCCTGCGATTCTTTCACGAAATTGCGAAATAAGATGCTAACGCACGTTTTTCTCCCCTTTTCCCAATGTTTTTTGAATGGGTTGCTTCGGATCGGTCGCTTTTTTTGGGGGGGAAGATTCTCGCGGAAATTGATGATCGCGTTCTGTGTTGCAACTACGAAATTAGGGGCGGTTTATGTCATCACTTCGCTGGATTCGAGTTTGTTTGCGAAACACAAAGCTCTGAATTTTTTAATTTTGATTTATCTCCAGGTAAGTCGGGTCGCACTTCTGAATTTTTATTTAGGGGCGTAGATATTGGAGCAGGTTAATTCTTTCGTACAACAAAGAACATTTGTTTTATCATGCGCAGTTCCTCATTTAAAATTATAAATAAAGTCCTGATGATTCTTAAATACAGTGAATTCTCGATATATGTCAACAACATGGGTCTTGTCAGCGTCATGTATCGTCCAGGAGAGATACCCGGAGTTATGTTAACACTCATCGGCGTTCGAGGCCCCTCACGGGGTATAACCTGCGGTAGTGGGGACAATTTCGCGACGTTTATCATCCAGGCCTTTGCGACATATATACAGCAATGACTGTACTTTTATTAATACCTAGTAAAACCTGAATAGATCAGTTTTCACAGTCGATATTGACACTTCTCCTCAATATTAAGTAATGTATGATACTGTATGCGGACAATTAGGCAGGGCTCATGTCACATAGAGAAATACATGGTTTTTTAAGCCTACAAGAGGTGTACGAATACTTTTTACACTCACTGTACGTATGCAAGGGTCAAAATCTAGATAAACTGCCGCTTCAATATTGCAATGAGCAGTTTAGAAGTGGTCAATTGAATTTCCTAAAAGTCCAATCTATGTCTGTATAGAGCCCAAATTGCGAATTTCTACCTCATCGTTGAGTAATTTGTAATATTCGGCAGAAAATTCGAATTCTGAAGCTAGTATGACGTCACAAGATGCCTGCCGCTGAGAGATTCTCCTAATTTCGAGAGATTTAGTGTTCGTATCGAAAAAAAGGCTCTAAACAGACGTAGCAAAGACATGTACAAACACGATGGTATGCATTTTTAATTGATTACTTACTTATTTAAGATGTAAAATGTTTAGAAAAAAAGGCACAGCGTAACATAGCGTAACAGTCAAGGCCAAATGCCTGCCGGCCCCCTTAAATTGTATTTGTAGTTCGAAATCTCATAAGATCCCATCGATCAGACCCCATTCAAGCACAATCCCGGAAAATCGGAATGTCTTTCGGCCATTTTCTCGCGGCGCAAAGCACACAGGTGGAAAGTTCGTTTAAAAAGGAAGAACTCGAAATATAATTAATTAAAGACCCATTTAACGGTTGAAATTGGCGAAATTGTCGGCAGGGAACCGTAATATTAGCACAGACGATAGAGCATGGACTTTGATCTTGGCAAAACATTTAATTAAAATCTGGGTCGCGGATAAAATGTAATTAAGCCTTCGGGGTGTGTACGCACGGTTTCGACGACATTAGGTACGCTCTGAGTGACAATAGAGGGGGAACACGAGTGAGGGATGGGTGCAAACTAGGGGAACCGATGCATTTTACCCGGAAGCTGATGCATTTCTGCAGTTCTCGATCGATCGGCGCTTCAATTAAATTCACGGCCCGAATCGGGCCGATTTATCGACGATTTCTGCGCCTCTGCCGCGCTTGCGATACTCTATCAGGGAAAATAACGAATATTTCTATGCAGCCATTGTCGCTGAAAGCCGCTTATTTGCCGGCCATAAATCCAAAACAGCATTAATTATCAGTGATCATTTTGTGACGCTTTGGGACGCTGATACACGCTTGAAGTTGATGTTTAGTTTGGTAGTTTCGTGGTATAATGTGATAGTGAGTGGCAAAGGTTTGTGGCTGAAGGCTGATTAGGTTTAAATTTTTTCAGATTTTTTAGCTGAGGATTTAACTGCTGAAAAATTGAATATAGAAGAACGATTGAAAAATGAGAATAAATCCGAGTTTTCTGAATAAGTTTAAAGACGACACTGTTTAAACTTTCACAGTAGTAACATATAGCCATAATCATTATCCACAATTTTTTCCAGATTTCTTTGTTTACCATCTTGGTTGCAAAAAATTAAGAACAAACCCAGAAGCTTGGTTGTAATACATCCAATTAGCATTATTAGAAAAGTGCAAGATTTCTGTAAAAGTTTAAGAGCGACACGATTCAAATTTTTATTGCAGTAACATATTGCCATAAGCATTGAATACCTGAATTTTTTCGGGTTTATTGGTTGAGAATTTTAGTAATGAAAAAATTATAAATGAACGAAGATGTGAATGTCTAAAAAACTGAGAATAAACGCAGATTTTCTGGAGAAACCTAAACGCAACATTCTTTAAACTTTTACAGTAGCTATATAGTTTATTAACTATCCTTCAATTTTTAGGTTTTTTTTATTGACAATACTGACCGCAAAAAATCAAAGAACGGGAAATTAACACGAAAAAGTTCGGGACAGTACATATTGAAAAGTTGGATGATCAAAATTTTTATAGTAATTACATATTGTCATAGCCATCGTATTTGAGAAACACTATAAGATTAAACACTAACTGACATTGAATTGTAATGATTAGAAAATGTTATCGATTAGCTCTCTATTACTATACGCGAACCTCCCCTTTGTTTTCCATTGCAGCAGTACAGGGTATTGTGATATGTAAACAGTATCGAAAATGGACATTATATTTCCGAGCGCATAGTATTTCATTATTTTCCTGATTCGACGTGTGCATACGAAAATTTGTTGTTCGTGTTCAACCATTTGTTATTTGTCGATTCTGGTCCATTTCTCTAACATAACTGTACCGTGAAAACGTGAGAAACAATCTGACAGCGTTACAGAAATTTCGATACGTTCCCGATATTTTTTCTTTTTACGCTTTTTTAATGAGAATTCGAGTGGCGAAAAAACGATGTTAAAAAAATACGCAAAAACTTGAAAAAATATAGAAATACATACAGTCAGGGACAAAAATATTCTGACACCTTTCAAAAACGAATAAATTTTTTGAAATTAGACAAAACGACTTGAATTTTTTGGACGTTACAAGGATTAATTTTGAAATTGGGTCGAAACTGGGAAGATACTAACTGAGTACATACCAACATGGAGGCACCTTTACCTGTCAAAAACGTCTAAAATCGTTCAACTTTGAACACGCATAACTTTTGAAGTAGTGGTCTCCTAGAGTTAAAATTTGGATTTTCGGCATTTGCTCGCCAAAATCTACAAGATTACCTTTAAAAGAGTTCATAATTTCTGGTTTCCTCAGGTAAAGTTCAACCCTTTT
Source organism: Halictus ligatus (assembly GCA_028454255.1). Taxonomy (NCBI): domain Eukaryota; kingdom Metazoa; phylum Arthropoda; class Insecta; order Hymenoptera; family Halictidae; genus Halictus; species Halictus ligatus. The sequence goes on along the minus strand of CM052135.1, from coordinate 9,842,057 downwards.
CTTACAAAGTTATAATAAGCTGACCTTCTAGAGCAATTCAAATCAAAATTACTGTGCAAATAAATCATGCTTCTATTCGCGGCTTGCACCAGCGACAAAAGCGCAGTTAAAAAGTCCGACTTATGGTCGAAGCTGGAAGCGTCGCTGCCGAAAATAAACCAAGCTCTCGATCGTAAATTTCCCCCGGAAGTAACAATCCAGAAACTGTCCAACAAAACCGAAAGAAAAACGGGGTGCAACAACGGGGATTTGGAAGGAGCCCGAAATTGCACTGCTGCAGGTAAGCGTCGGTCGCAATTACATCAATCTGCATGTAAATGGGAAACGGGGTAGTATAAATCAAAAAGCTAATTCGAAAAAGGACGGGGCCGTGACGGCGAAAAGGGTTGTCGAACGGCTAATCCGCAGAGTGTAGTTACTTCGAGAGATCGTTTCATCGGGAAAGCTTTTCCCTCTGCGCTCTCTCTCTCTCTCTCTCTCTCTCTCTCTCTCTCTCTCTCCGTGGGTCTCTAGCAGGTGCACACGGCTGCGTTTGAAAGGGGCGACACGGGAAACGAGCTGAAGCTCGTTCGCGGACCCCGGGAACGTGATCGTGAAAGAAGATTCGCGTCTTCTGATGCCTTGCAGCGTGCGCGCGCGATGTAATTCCGCGGGCGAATAAAATCGCGCCGCGATAACGAGCCCGGAACGGGTTTTCGCGAGACGGCTAGGTGGCTTTAGAGTGTGCGAAATAGAATTAAGTGCGATACCGCTCCGGCGTGGGAGTAGACGCTCGGAAAATAGGGAACCGCCGGTAGCAGTCGCGAGGAATGGAAATTACGCGGAACGACGGAGAACGTGAGAACGGCGCCCGCGTATCAATTTATCTCCTGATAAAGTTTTAACCGCGCCACCGGGGCATCGAAAGAATACTGCATTCTCCAGTATGCGCCCTCTTCTGCTCTGCTATTTTCTCCCTTTTCACTCTTCATTGTTTCAACGGGCCATGATTCGCTGATAACAATCATAAGGGATCGATAGGTTGCCAGTTCGACGGATTCGTGATTTTTCTTACAATGTTATCAGTCGGGGGATTTCCTTGAGAATTTATGGGCGTGTAGTACACTGCTGTCACTGTTCTATGAAAGTGTTTCAGGCTAAAACGAAACATGGTCGTGTAGTACACTGCTGTGACTATTTTATGAAAAAGTTTCAGACAAAAATTAAAAGTAGAAGAATGTCAAAAATATTGTCAAAGCTCGCTTAAATTCAAGGGGAGGACAATTTCTAATACAAGTTTTAATAAAGTTATTGATAGAGGGATTTTCTTGATAATTTACATGTATGTACTGCAATGTCAAAACTATCGCATGAAAAAGTTTCAAACAAAAATGAAAAGAAGAATGTCAAAAATATTGAATGTTAAAAATTTTTAATAATGTTATTCTTGGAAGGATTCTGTTGAACATTTACATGTGTGTAATACAATGTTAAAACTATTAGCATGAAAAATTTTCGGACAATATAAAAAATATGAGAATGTCAGGAAAAGAAATCAAATTTCGCTTTGTGTATAAGGATAGGGCAATTTTTAATAATATTATTAATGAAGGAATTTTGTTGAAACTTTACAGATATGTAGTTCCACATTACAGTTATCCCGTGAAAAAGTTTCAGACGAAAATAAAAAGTCTAAAGATGTTAAACAAATTATTGAAATTCTGTTTACGTGTAAGGGCAGGACGATTTTTAATAACATTTTTAATAATGCTTTCACTGAAGTGATTTTGTTGAATATTTATGGACACGTAGTGCAATGTAATAACTATCTCATGACAAAGTTTCCGACCAAAATAGCAAGTATAATGATGTCAAAAAAATGATCAAAGTACAAGTTACATGCAAGAGTAGTACAATTTTGTATGACTTGATGTCATATCCTCGTAACGTAAAGACGTTCGTCCTTTTGTATATTGATTTTACGCCATAGTTGTTATATTAAAATACATTTAAGAATCTCGACTGTATAAAGCCTCATAGAAGTTTTTGACTTATTAAGCATTAAGATAAATGATAAAACGTCAGTACTGTAGGGTTATGAATAAGACATTATATTAGAGTGATTGTTTAGAGTGACTGTGAACACGACATCGTGACGCCGACGTGTTTGGGTCCAGCGTGAAAAAAGGTCTGTTTGGGCCGGGGTGTGAAAGAAGAGTGTTTGGGTCTCGATGACAGGGGTGAAGTGTGACTGTTTGGATTTTCCGAATGGATAAAGAGAGAATGAGAGTGCGAGAGAGGAAGAATGAGAGAGGGCATTATTATAAAAGGGATGAATGCGAATGATGTCTGGCAGTCGACAGTCGGTAGAGCGAGTGTTAGTAGAGCGAGAGTTGAAAGTAGAGTTGTCGAGGTAGCGAGTTGTTGTCAAATAAAGTGTTTTATTGAAACCGACGCTTAAATCATTTCACCCGTAACGCCGCACCCAGTACGTAGGAGTTCCTTAAAATATTCCTACAGTACACTCTGGATTTATAAATTTTCTTAAATACGTGGCTTTGTCGACATGACCGTAGTTTTCTATCAATATCAATTGAACGGTAGGTGGAAGGGGAACGCGTTACAAAACAGTCGTGTTAAAAAGGGTTTCTTTGTCACAGGAGCGACCCGTATTGTCAGGTAGAACGGCGTTTGTTAGGGAAGCCCGTCAAACGTGTTTTCCTTTGCGACTTGCGGCGTTCGTTTTAATCGTTTTTCAATTCTGCGCCTCGTGTCGAGGCTGCACGCGATGCAATCAGCGTGAAAGCGCACCCTGCGTCCACCGATTAAAATTACATTCATCAAATTATTAACGACCGATGCGGGGGCAGAGGGATTCCTTTTATCTGCCGAGCTATTTCCTGCAGATGAATGAAGACCGCAAGCTAAGGTGAGTTCATCCACGTGGATGCAATCCAATACCAATCTACCTAGCCTTGATTTACAAAGCACTGTACTTTTAATATCCCAAAGTTACTTTCTTTAGCTTAGTATTAAATAAAAGATCGAAAAATAGAAGTTGGTTGCTTTTCAAAAATTTGTCATTTTAACCTACGAATTTCTAATAGTTTGTTTCACTGTAACTTCGTGAGAAAAAATAGTATAGCAATCTACTTAGGCTCATTTAAAAGGGTCAAGTATCTTCTTTCACATCTATCGATTTGATTTTTTTTTAACCTCGCATTTGCACAACAAATCGCGCTGAAAGAGAGGAGAGCTTTTTAATACATTTACAAATTAAAGTGAATCCATATGGATCGAAAAATTGAATAAATTGTAACCACATGAAAAAAAATCGTATTATGCTCTATGTGGGCTTATTTGAAAGGGCCAAATTTCTACTTTCATCTCCACTAATGAGTTTTTTCATAACAATACAGTTACACTAGAAATCGCATTTAAAAGGGAAAGATGTATTTGACATACTTGAATTTATCTATAGGGGTGAGAATATTGATTAAATTGTGTATTCATGAAAAAAAATGTACAATGTTCTACGTAGGCTTCTTTTAAAGGCTCGAACCTCTATTTTTATCTCCACTAATTAACTTTTTGCAACCCTGTGTAGATGGTACTTCTTAAAATTTGACAACCACAAATATGCCCACAGGGGTTGAAAAGTTCAACCAATTTTAGCAACATCTCCACTTTTACCTCTACTTGTCAGATTATTTTTAACTGAATTTTAAAAGTTGCACTGAAAAGAGATGGTAGTATTTCTTCGAATTATTTTCTTAAAAATGAAATGTCTTGAAAGCGTTCTACCCCTTCTAAGTTTCCATAAAACAATTGTGGAACAATCTACCTGGACTAATTTTAAACAGCAAAGTTTTTCCTTGCCCGACCCTAAATTTTCTTTTTTAACGACTCTTTTGCCCCAGAAATCGGACAGCGAAGGGTGGATGGTCTTCTTCCTTAAAAATTAAGCAATTCGAAGTTTGAAGAATGCTCTTCAAGTTTAAAATGTTTTCTCGTGGCTCAAACCAACGTGGATTCGAGGAATGAAGTTTCCTTTTCAAGAGCCGTTGAGCCGTTTCATCGAATCGTTTATAACTTTTAATTGGGGACACTCCGGAACGTTCATTGTCGCGAAAGCATTTCATCTAATTTGCATATTGGCGAGCTGAAAAGTTCACGAACGAACACACAATGTCCATGGCACAGAAATTTCGAACGTACATTTCAAGGTTCCGGGAGCAAGTTTCAAGTATTTACGACGCGAGTAATAACTTTTAAAGCAATCTGACTAATTGATCGTTGCATGAAAGCTAGACGATACAGAACTATTCCGGTCTAGCTACGAGAATCGATGTGTGCAAGAGTTTCAGCTCACGGAAATCGAGTTCCGCGTGACGTCACAGGCCCGTCATAGCGTTATAATACCGCAAATACTTGTTATTAAGCATAATACATTTCCCAGCGATTAATTTAGACGGAGTTGATATCCCATTTTGCATAAACTGCTGTTTTCGAAAAGAAAATACATATCAATCCACGGTATTTTTTGCTACAGGAAAATAATTTTGTTAAGTAAGAAATTTTAGTGGTAACTGCTGCAATTATTTGAAAAGGATCAAACTGCTCTTGAAAGTTTGTTACATATTAATTTTTCAATTTGTTTTGCCATTATTTGTTAATTCAAAGTCACAAGTATCTTAGAAGATGAGTTGGTTGCAAGTAAACCACAGAGGTACGGAACGTGAATCGTTACGGCCACCATTTTGGAAACTTTTATGGAAAAAAATTATGTTGTTGTAGCCAAAGGATCGACCAATGTCACTCTCTCTATTTTGCCTAAAAAAATTCCCAAAGACACCATAAGCTCCTTTCTCGAAATTGGACAAAACTATCCCCAAACTTTAAAAATTCATATCACAACGTAAGAGCATGATAATCCCGTGTTATTTTCACGCAGTGGAAGTCCAGAAAAAGAGCATCAATGTCACTATCGATGCGTGTCAAATAACTTGACAAAAATGTCAGCTAATTTGACACATCAAACCGGGAAACCAGCAAAAATCGCAAAAAGTTCCGAAAAATCCATTTAAAACCATCACACGAATACAATAGCGTGTGGGCCATACTGGAATTTCTACTTTTAAAAAATTACTACTCTGTGCCTAAAGAATCAACAAACCCGCAACAGAAAATTTCACATCGATATCTCTTTCAATTCCCCGTTTAAAAAATTCGCAAACCTCTAACTTTTTTTCAAGTTAACAAAACCACCCCTAAACAAGAAAAATAATACTCGATTGCTAATTCCACGTAATGGAAGTCCAGAATCAGGGCATCAAAACTCCCTATCGATAGGTTGAAATATCGGTCGGTGAAATCGCAAAGAAAACCAAGATTTGAATAGAACAGCTTCGGAGTGTGCGATAACGAAATGTTATCGAAAAGTTGGCCTAAATACCCGGGCGGCGCTTTAATAGTTTCGACCGCGGGAAGTTGATCCTTCTAAAAACACATTGTGAGGGGGGAGGGGGTGAAGGGGCTTTGCCCGGGATCGATCGTTGCACGGCGGAAAGAGAATCACGCAATCCGTGAGAGCAAAACGATGCTGGCAGGATGATCCCGCGGAATCAGAACGAAAACGAGGATCGCCGGTGGAACGGGTCTCTGCACCAGTTCGTTGAACCCTGGTTGGCCGGATGCCTAACCACCGTGATGGGCGTCGATTTCACCGACGAGACTGCCAGTAGCCCGGTCATTTCGGCTGCAATTACCATGATTCCACGGACAAAGGAAGAAGAAGCCCGCAGACTCTGCCATTGACATCTGTTTGTAAACGAGGAAAAGAAGTGCAGTTAAGACGCTCGGACGTTTACAGCACTGCTTTCGCCCGATTTTTATACTGTCCACACCACACGTGGACTCGATTTTACAGAAAATCCGGTATATCCTAGATGCCTTTGGAATCAGTATTTTTTTCAATTGGAATTGACAGCACCGATTCTTTGGGGAGCGCAGGAACCTATAACGCGATCGAAAAATTTTCGGTTAAACTTCAGCTCGGCAACCCAGAAATTTTTCATTTTTCTCCTTATAATTCTGTACAACTTCACGAGAAAATTCCAGAAAACGAAATTTTCTGGCGAGGAATTCACTGGTTGAAAAGTTCTACCATGCTTTTACACTAGAACACAAAGTAAAAAAAAAAACGTGAAACGTACCTTAAAAATGAAAGTGCGCACTATTGTCCAACAAAGCGTTACAACAAACTCTTCCCACCAGCACGACCTGTCCACAGAAATAAACTTTGTCTACCGCCGGTGTATTTCCGAGCGAAGACCGCGGGGGCACAGGTACGTATGACCGAAAACACTCGGCGAAATCGGCCGTGTAAATATTTGTCAGCGAATTAGCTGTCAATTCCTGTAACTATTCTCGCATAAACGGATTTCCCTTGAAATCGTTCGATAAACACCGGTTGCCCCCACTCCTCGAGCGCGTCGGAACGCCTTGATTACTCATTCTGCTTCAACATCGAGGCAGAAGTTGCTGATACCACCCCCTCCCTCCCGCCACTCCCCCACCTTTCCCTTTGGTACGCGTGCTGTCAGCCGTTTTCGATAGAAATTTAAATGAAAACGTCCTCGGCGAGACGCCCTCCGATACATATCGCCGATAACCCGGGCAGGACGAGTCGGAAGAACAGGGAAAAAAGAGTGTGCTCGAAGGAAACGATAAGCGCGCAAATATTGGCGTTCCCGGAATGGCAAGCTAACAGCCACCTCGGATACCGACGAGTCCTCAAGAGTGCTTTTAATTCTGTGTACAGCCGGTTAGAAAATCGCTGTTTACATCGATCGCCGCCGATACGGCCGCAGTTATTGCCATAATTTTCACCCCCGACCACATTGTGACGAATGGCCTTTTTAGCTGGACAAAAGTCTAAATCGCCTATTTTTCTATATTTGTCGATTGATATGTTTACAGTTGTATAAAATATGAATAATTATTAATTTTTTTGCAACACTTAGTTGGCTTTTGTTAATTAAACAATATATTCTAAATGATTTATAATTAAATAAAAAATACAACAAAGTTAGTAATGGATCTATGTAACACAGAATGATTTAACAAGTAGTAGATATTATCAAAGAAGACGTCATTTTTAATTAGGGACAAAAACAATGTAATTTTGGAAAAATTATAGTACATGTTACTTTTTGGAGATTCAGATATATTCTAACGGGAAAGAATTATTCTTTGGTTTAGTATAAGGTTTCACTTTATAAATCACAACTCTGTTTCATATTATTGTTTACTATTTTAATAAAAGTACAATAACATGAAAATATAAATAAAACAAAAGAAATAACAGAGATCAAAATCAGTCTTCAATAGGAACATTCGGTTGCTAAAAACTAGAGGAAAACTCGGGGATCCTATCATTGTTTATTTCTTCAATATACAATGAATGAGATTAATCCATAGGTTTCAACGAGTAGACTAAACAAACCGCTAAGTGGCAACGGCAATCGGCATCGGCTGCGTTCGAAACGCCCGGCCCGAGCTATGATTGTCACGAGCATGTAAGTAAAACGACGTAACTTCATAGTAAAAATTAGTATAGTTGCGTAACGTTGCGCAAGCCAATTTTGGTACTAAAGTAAAGTAGAGAATCTCTACTTTATTTCTATGTAAACATCATCGCGTGGGGCGACGTGGGGCATATAATAATTCATTAACAAAGACTAGTAACATGGGCGTTTTTGTGGAAAATAAGTACCGTCTTTGACACTTAATTTACAAAAATAGAGGAATGTTATCGATAATTTGGAATTACTAAAGTGAAAGTACATGTTTTGAGATGTTGTATCAATCATATATAGGAAATTTAAACACTCCTTAGTACATTTTAACATATTTCGAGCGCGTATGGAAATGTGCCCATTCATTTATAGGTTAGGTGTTCGTTTTTTAGGTGAAGTTTACACGCTCTGTAAACATACAACAAAAGAATTTTAAGTTTTAATATTCAAGGGTTTTAATACATGGTTATTTTAGATTATATTAGCACAGTTAGTTTTTGCTGATTTGAAAGTTACTTTTATCCAGTTAAAAAGGCCATTCGTCACACTGCGCGGCCGGCCGAATTAGCAGATTATGGCGATATTTCTGTGATACATGGTTTCAACAATTTTTCAACAGTTCCTGGACAAGCATGGTAAGTTGAAACAATTTTACTCTTGTTCCGTAGACTGTCTTGAATATCGTAAATAATTTACAGAAATTTCAAATTGTTAGAAATAAATTCACCGCGCTCTCCCAGTTGCTTCCTGCGCGCCATCTAGTCTGTTCTATTCCCCATGTATTAATCTTCTTCTCTATCTAACCAGTTACACGTGTATATGTACAGAATAATTGAAGGCATATATTATATAAAATAAGTGTAAGAGGTTTAATAAGACAAACAGAAGATCCTTCGGGAGCATAAGTATTAACAAAATCTAACACAAATGTTGCCAACAAGCCCTAATTTTATTTTTATAGTATTTGATGTGTACTGGAGAGCAATTGTTCTCTAAGAGATACTCAGTTTCAACATTTTTTGAATAATTTTGGATGAACGTGGCGAGACGAAACAATTTTACACTCATTCTGTATACTCTCTTGAGTATCGAAAATAATTTACACGCATTTTAAATGTTGCTAACAACCCTAATTTTATTTTTGAAGAGACAAGTTTATTGTAGAAAGTACGAATTGAGTAAAATGGTGACATACTTTGAGAGTTCATTAATTATTGTGCAACGAAGCTTGCAAAGTATAATTATTTTATATATATATTAGCCGAGTTAAATAACATATAACATTGAAATAATTTTGTAAATATTGTAGGCAGTCCTAATTATATACATTTTTGGAAAGACATATGCGTTGGAAATACGCGAATGGCGGAAGCGACAGGACATTTGAAAAATTAATTAATTAGGATTCGTTAAGCATTTCGCAGCACTTGTCCAATCAATTATTAAAAACACCGCGTCGCATAATCATAAATCGCGTTCGTTAACGGGATAACAATTCGATCGCACTCTAAACTCAGTCGAACGTTATGTCATTGTTGTCCGGATGTTGGTGAATTAATTATTAATTCCTACTCACAATTATTGCTCTACGTCGCGCGCATACATAATTAACGAACGCTTGTTTACGTACTGGCGCGCATTTGCATAGAAAATTCGATAACCGATTCGTTTTTCAGTTATTTTAATTCACCAACTCTGCCCTTAATTTTCGTTTATTAACTACTATATCAATCTTCCCCTTTCAGAATTTCTTTGACATGGAAGGAAAATTAATATCAATATACAATTTTTTGCGTAAAATTATATAATTCGTTCGTTAGCACAAACTATTTTTTTTTCTTTTAGTACAAATTTCCAATATGGCAACAGCTACAATTATTTCAGAGCTATCAAATTTATCCTGATGAAATTTTATTTCGTTTTGGGTTCCTTTGAGAATGTTTTCACGTGGTTGTGCAATGGATATCCAAATGCAATTTTTCGCATAAAATTGTTTGATCCTTTACTATACAGAATATATATTTTTCACGTACAAAATTCCATAACCGCCGCAAAGCAACACCGCAATTTTCCTTCTGGAAATTAACTATACCACCTTACCTGTAAAAACGCTAAAAATCGCACGTCTTTACACACGTATAACTTTTGAACTAGTGATCTCCTAATATTGAAACTTGGATTTTCGTCAATTTCTTGCAAAAATCTACAGGATTGCATACAAAAAAGTTAAAAATTTCTGGTTTCCTGAGGTAAAGTTTAATCCTCCATTTTTTTCAAAATCTCTTTCTCGTTTTAAAATTGTGATTTTGTGTGAAATTAACAGTTGTGTAGTGTAGTATACGGAAAATTAGAATTACTGTATAAATTTGACCGCGTTTAATATGAATTACCCTATGTTGACTGCCTGGACAGGTCAGTCTGTGGATTCGGGTCAAAGGTGACACGTAGAAACGGACGAGTGGTCTCCGAATGTATTCAGACAATAACCGTGGCAATATTCCGAAACGATGGAAAGCTTTAAAGCGCCGATACGCCGGCGGGAAACAGTTTTCCTCGGGAAAAAATTGATGCCTGATCGTTCCCGGAACGACGTTCAGTCGGCATCCGTCGCGAAATCATAGCATCGGACGCAGAATGACAACGATTTGTCTCAAGTCTCCGCCCCAACAACAGAAAGTCCCGCGGCTCGATGACGGGGCCACCCTATAAAGCGTTCCTACCACCCCCGCGCATCAACTCCACCGTCAACACGTTTTCCTCGATAAACTAGCGAGAGAAATATTTTTATGCCCGCCATGATATCTTGACCGGAACAGTAACGGACTGCTCTCCGCTCTGCGCACCATGGAATGTGCAATAGAAACGATTTCGATGGATAATGGCGGTGGGTGATGGACCATCGAGGACTATGGAATCTATGGAGTGCCCCCCCCCCCCCCCCCCCGATTGTGTAAATAAAGCGCTTCTGAATTGCTGGGATTTTAAAAAAAATTTATTTTCAGCACAATTTTGGAGAAGTTTTGTTTTGCGAGGAGGATTGAGAGTTTTTGGGAATTTTTGCATGTGGATAGGTATTTTGAAGTTTGTTTTTTTAAAGATTCGTTATCGTTTTAGATACTGAAAGGTATTTTCTTTTTGAGAAAAAGAATCAAAATTGGAGGTAGTGGAATTGTTTTTCGTGATGACGAGCAGTTAGTGGAGTAGAGTTATAAAATTCTAAATGAATAATAAAATTGTGTCATCAAGATAAAAAAATTGGATAAACTGTAGGAAATTAGGTGGGGATAAAATTACAAGAGCTTTTCATTATTAAACACGTTTGCACGGGTTTGCTTATGTTGCAACAATACTCACAAATTTTTAGATAAAAAAAGAATCGGTGTTGAGTTTCGTTTGAGTAATCCAGTGCACCTACGAAAGTGGGGAATATTTTCCTAATTGTTTGCCGATAAAAGTTAGCTTAAATCAATAATACATAAATAATATGTATACATAATATAAATATATAAACTTATTAAAACCTTGACAAAAATTGTGAATTTTGACTCCTTGTGAACTTTTCTCCAGTAGATTTTCAGTCAGATTTCGGTTAGTGTCTCGAGTAGATGAGAGCAGAGAACGGAAGGCGCAGTTAGTTGTGGCTGAAGTATCTCATTTTTGAGCCACTCGAGGATCCCGAGTGCCGGAAATAGAGTGAATATTTCCCGAGGATCATAATGCAAAAATAGTAGGTAAACGACTCGGTCAATTTTTTTTGTTGGCGTTGCTGGCCTCCGATTGCGAAAACAACGATTTTTACAAATGTTCCGCCCGCGCGAAACATCGGATAAATTTTCAAAGCTTCATTACAGCCGCAAAACAAACATACTCAATCGTTTTACCGAAGAATTTCAAGGAACGCGAGAACATCGAGAGTTTCAAGGATCAAAAAGAATCAAATCGCTTTTATTTTCAGCAACGAGTCACAGTATTAAACAATTTCATACATTGCAGAAAGTATGTTTATTTTATTTGTAAAATTACTATTTTGAAGTTTAGAATAGCAGTGATAAAATGGAATATTCTAACAGAAGTTAATGGTTCTTGTTTTGTACTAGTGAATTTATTGATAAATTATAGCTTTTCCTTTCGCACAACTTTATTATTAACGCGAGTATTAACTACATTGCATCACCGAGACTGTTCCGAAACTCGTAATGCAACCGCTTTAAGTATAACGTAGTAGTAGTAGTAGTAGTAGTAGTTTATTATTGATCCCCTCAGGGTTACAATTTTTACAACCATTTTCCTCCTGCTTCTATCCTTCCATCCTCGCTTCGCTCTTATCCTACCTTATCCTACCTTATCCTAAACGCACAATAAACACAAACAAGAGAGAGAGAGAGAGAGAGAGAGATAGAAGGTCGTCCCTATCTTATCCTAACCTAACTTAACCTAACCTAAAATAAAAATAAAAACTTATCTTTTCTCTCACTCACCTCTCCGTTCACATACACACACCTACACCTTCCCTTCCCTAACCAACGGGCTTTAAGTATAATGTACATTGAGTAATTGCCAATTAATAATATCTAATATCTGTCAGGCTTCAAGTACCCTCTTCAAGAGTTACACCTGTAGTATACGTGTTTGAGTCCTTGATTTAATGACTTAATACAGTAAAATTTGTTGATTAAAAAAAAAATTATTGCACACAATTTCAAACTCTGCACTTTCATTCGTCCACATCTCAAGCACACACAGCAATTTTTCCAAGTTAAACTAGTCACTCCATCCTAAATTATAAAATTGCATACAGATGCATCTTTAACAATTCATAGAAAAATAACTACTAGGCACACAATTCTTAAACTTTGCAAGTTCATTCAACTCTGTTCGAGGAACACAAAATTACAAAAATTTCATATTACAAGATGTTGGTTAAACTTCAGCTTGGCAACCCAGAAATTGTTAACTTTTCAATATGTAATCCAGTACTTCTTGACGAGGGAATTCCAAAAATCGAAGTTTTAAGGGGAGGAATTCACTCGTTCAAATCGTTCACGCGTGTTAGTTTTCGCAACTTCGATCAGCGAAAGCTTGCTACGCACCAGTTTCTTCCGAATTAAAACACCTACTCGCTGATGCAACGGCACAACGCTGAGGTCACTTTTGATCTCATAAACCTTGCATCTGGGTCCCGTTTTTTCACGATTCCAGACCGCTGTGCAGGTTCAATTGAACCACGGGTCCGCGGGCGCGCCCGGCGAGAGCCGTTCGTCCGCGTCATTGCAGCCGGTATAATGCGCGATTCCGCGGCTGTTTGCGCGTCGCGTGTAAACCGGTCGACCGTGCTGATTTATTATTCGTAGGAAATTTATTATTTGCACCTAGCGCCGTGGAGCCTGGTGTACCTTTCGCCCCCCGCGCGCACACAAAGCCCCGGGAGCTTGCTGGCGCGGAGAGAGAGATCGGACAAAGGGAAAATCTGTCGCGCGATAAATTCCGGAAATCAATTCGATTTGGTAGACGACGAGAACGCCGCGCCGGGCCGCGCGCGCTCGACGCAACGATCGCATCGGTCGCAACGAAGCGCGGGATGCAACGGGCCGGGGGTACACACTCTAATATAATGGGAACCGAGGAACGGCGATAAATAATAATTATTGCAACCGAGCTAATGCGGGACGCGGCATCGGGCAACCGCACGAAAATATAGCCGCCGTTGAGTGATAATTGCATTTCGGTGCCGGTGTTTCTGCAATTTCCGTTACACCCCCCACCTCCCCACCACCTCCAGCCACCAGTTCGAAGGAGGGTTGAGAAGAGGGTGAGGAGGCATTGTTCTTCCGGCGACCCGTGCAACGCCAACGGCCCCTGCAACGCCGCAACAACGCCCACCTGCAATTACCGCGATTAGACGGCTCCTGTTCTTACCAGGCGCGATGCAACGGGTATTAACCCGATGGTGTGGAAGCTCCATGGTGCACAGACCAGGATACTAGTCCGGGAAAGGTTAAATCTTTCGGTCGGTTCGCGAGACAGTGCCCCGAATGGCGTTGGACGCTGTTGAGTATTGTGTTTGACTTGGGGCTGAAGCGATAATTTGATTTTTTGATCAGGTTAGTTACATGGATTTTTGAGGAGAAATTTTTTTTTCATTGAATGAGGCTTGGGGAATAGATATATGATTTTTGAGAGTGATCGGTATACTTTTCTGCGTCAGAAAAAAATCGGCGATGGTGACTTTTTAACTTTGCACTGTATATATTTTTTATTTACATTCTATATATTTTTTGTCATGTTATACATACAAAAATGGCACAATTTACTCGTACAATAATGCAATTTTTAGTAATTTATTAAATACAAACAAATGTGAAAAAATATTTTACACAGACACCATTCAAGTGCTAAGGGTTAAAAGATGATGGGAAGATGGGAAAAATTAAGTTGTTAATAGCATTTGTTAAAAGTAGTAGTTGTTAAAAGCATTTACAAAATGAAGCAACTTGCGAGTGTCGAAAGTAGAGCTTTTCCCCTAAAAAATGGGCCTAGGTAGATCATCATGCGATTCTTTTTGACAAAGTTACAGTAGATTGAACATAAACCGTTTTTCTTTCGTGACGAATCTGCGAAATCTCGACTGCCTTCTGAAATTATACGATCTTTTGTTTACGTAAAATTATGAAAGTAGGACACGTTCGTGGTCGAGAGAATCTCGCAAGTTATGTTCTACCATTTTATTTTTCTCGTTTATGCAAAATTGTAAAAATTGGGTGTATGGTCAAGAAGATTTTTGGTTACGTGCCAAGTCCAGCCTTAAATTCATTACAGATTGCCAAGTATAAAAAGCAGGAATTTTATGTGGAAATGTTTTAGTGGCCCGAAAAGATTTTAATACTATTATATCCAGCTTAGTGTGCCATCAGAAATAAATTTGATTTATCTGCTTCTTTTTGGCATAGTTGATGTCAGTTTACTTTTGCTAGTCTCTTTTCGACTGTCCAGCGCGGATTTTAAAGGAATATTTAAAGAGCAGTGATTACATCGTGCTCATTAATCACCTGGACTTAGCAAAATCTTGGTTAAAAGATGAACCGGGGGATGTTAGCTGAATCTATCAAGATTGTACGTTCATTTATCAAGATCTGGAAGCTAGCCTAATTCGCACTGGCAGTTTATCAATTACTGTCTAGTCTCGAAACGCAAAAATCTCTTTTTAAACAGTATGCACAGTGGATCCAAAAAATATTGGAACACCAAATTTCCCATTCTCCTATTCGAACTGTGATCACGTCGTTAAGAAAATAGTACAACTATTAAAAAAATTATCCATCCAATGCTCATTGTTATCTAAGACATTTTTGCGTGACACAGCGACTGGGAAATTGGAGACACTTCTTTTCGTCCAAAATATTAGCAATTGAAACGTGTGTAAAACATTGAAAATTTTTTCTATTTTGTCGGTCCTCTATTTAATATTATGGTACTTCACCTCAAACTTAAAAATATCCCATTATTCTCCTCTTCAAGACAATACACATATCTAAAAAAATAAAAACATCTAAATATAGACAAAGAAAATTAAAAGGGTCAAACTGTCCCTCAGGAAATCAGAAATTCTTAACTTTTTAAAATGTAGTCCTGTAGATCTTGACGAGAAAATGGTGAAAATCAAAGATTCAGTGTTAGGAATTCACTGATTCAAAAGTTATACGTGTTAAATTATTAAATTATACGGTGTCCGAATAAATGCAGTCTTCAACTGCACTAAGGCCCATCCAAGAAAGTCCTCAATTTATTTAGCTAGGTCATCTGAATCCCAAAAATTGCTTTCCTGCACAGAAACTCTCCCTCAAAAATCATTTCCCCGTACAGCCAAGGGTCCCAGAAAAACCGGAGGGTTGCCCAAGGTGGTGTAGGATGTCTATGGGGTCCAGGAGCCCGGATCAAGTCCCCCAGGACAATATTAACACCCCCGAATACGCTCTGGCAATTTAAAGTTTGACGATGGTAAGCAGGCGTCCGAAAGCAACGCGGGAATGAGACAGGGTTGGGGAAACGGGGGATGAACGGGGACGTCTAGGGGATGCGGAGGGCGGTTTCTTTGACAACGGGTGGCTTCTCCAGCCGAACCACACCGAGGTTTAAGTGCCCACTCCGGCGCACCACAACGAGTGCCTGGCTAAGTAGTCTTACCTGGCAGCGGAATAATTACCCAATAACAAGTTTTCGTCGGCGGATAATAAAGGTTTAATTAAAACACGATAATCGACGTTTATCCGGCGGCGATATCGTTGACGCGGTCGCGTCACAGGCTCGATGGATCTTCAGATAGATCCTTGAGAGATCACGGGGTGGGGTGGTGGGACGGTCCGCGATCGAGGAAACGGGATTTCCCTTGGGGAATCGGGGCTCGCTGCGCCAAGAGCTATCAGCGATCGTTGATCGCTGCGAGTGCTAGTTGTACTGGCGGAGACGCGATCGGAATTCTAAGTCTGGGATCGTGACGTTGGTACAAGCTAAATTGTTAACGAACACGAGGACTTGGGACGGTGGAATTCTCGAGCAAAATTTTGGTCTCGAGGTTGTATTACTTCAGAATTTTGGTAACAGATTTTTTTTCGGTGGGAGTTAGGGGGCTAAGAAAATGTGTGTATACCGTATACGGTACCTGTTAACATTGTGCAAAAGGAACAATTTTTACTTCGTCCCATTTCTTCAGAATTAATTGTAGAGAAGGTCATTTCATAGTTCCTCAATTGATTTCTACATAAAACGCTGGTAAAGGGCAGTTATATATCATTCTCTACTGTCTTTATGGTGAGACATATGGGCCTAAGAAAAATTGGATATATACTATATGGTGGCAGTTATTATTGTACGAAAGGAAAATTTTTTACTTTGTTCTACTTCTTCAAAATGAATTGTAGAGAAGGTCATTTTATAGTTTCTCAATTGATTTCTACATAAAACGCTGGTAAAGGGCAGTTATATATCATTCTCTACTGTCTTTATGGTGAGACACATGAGCCTAAGAAAAATTGGGTATATACTATATGGTGGCAGTTATTATTGTGCGAAAGGAAAATTTTTTACTTTGTTCTACTTCTTCAGAATTAATTGTAGAGAAGGTCATTTTATAGTTTCTCAATTGATTTCTACATAAAACGCTGATAAAGGGCAGTTATATATCATTCTCTACTGTCTTTATGGTGAGACACATGAGCCTAAGAAAAATTGGGTATATACTACATGGTAGCAGTCAGTATTGTGCGAAAGAAAAAGTCTGTGCTCCATTCCGTTTCCTCAGAATTAATTCGAAAATATCAACTAAATAAACATACTTCTCGAAATTCACTCTTTCCGTTAATATAACTTCCACGGAAACTCAATACATACATTTTGACGCTGTTGGATAGTGTAATAGTAGTACGTAGTATAAATTAAATTAATCGTACAGCTACAGTACGATCCTCACGGCCCTCCTGTTTAGATCGTTTGAAAAAAAGTCACATAGAAATATTTTCGACTCACGTTCGTGCGTTAATCGCGTCGAATAAGCACGACGACAAGAATGCCGACATCTAAATATCAGTTAGAAACGTGATGTCGCCTTAAAGTATTCATAAAGAAGCACAACCAGAGCGGAACTTATGGCATCGAGGTTCTGTCCAATCTTCAGCTAACGCGGTCCGCGTGAAATTCCATGAATTTCGAATGCCCCGGCCATGATAGCATCCCGAAGTACGTGTTCGCGGATACGTTGTCGTACGAGCTACGGATACGTTTCGCGTATCACACGTTGTCAGCCTGCATATAAATAATATGAAATTTCTTTTCCATCTTGCGGCATTAAAATCGAATTTCGCCGGCAAAGCAGCAGCGTAGGCCGTGAAAATTGTCCGACGACGGCTTGCACGAAAACCACGCGAGAACAAACTCGGGCTGTCCGCCATTTCTGTGCAATTAGCGACAAATTGGTGTTAAATTCTTGCAAGTTCCTTTGATCAGCTTGCAATATGTTATCTACGTAGTAACCCAAACTCGAGCGTGAGGAGCAAGGTTCTCGTAATTTATTTGCAACATGCCCAATTTCAATCCCTTTCTGGCATAAAAATTTGGAGAAATTGTTTAAAGACGAAGAAATTTTTGTAAACAAATTTAATCGTGAAAGGTTTCGAGGTTTTACTGTAAAAAAATCACAAAGTCGGCATAAGGCAGATATTACCTTGTTACGTTTTTTTAATGCTGTGGGTAATTGTTTATAACATACCCAATTTTAATTTTTTCTCGGTACAAAAATTTGGAAGTATTCCTAAATGCCAATGAAATTTTTATGAACAAGTCTGATAATAAAAGGTTTGCTGGTTTAACGGTAAAAATGATGAAGTCAATCTAAAATCTTGGAACGTGTCGTCGTAAAATTAAGTTATAAATATTGTCAGAGGGTGATATTGCCAGCGAAACGTTCCGCATTAAATATGAGAATCCAATTGGAGAAATATTAACAGCATTTCGAGTTAAGTTAGAAATCTCTATTCCTACGTTAGGAATATACATCTCTCGTTGCCTCAAAGATACCTTCTTACGTGCAGTTTATTAATTCATATCACAAAATGGGAGAACTTCAACCTGCGGAAACTGGAAATGACCTTTTTCTACCAACTACATAATTTATTGGCGCATCAGAAAATCCTCTGGAAGCGACGGGGATACTCTTTTCACCGGGAACGGAGGGACTACTTTTTTCAGCTTTTGAAACGCACAAAATTTTTCTTTCGAAATCGTAGAAACGTTTCCACATGAAAAATTCAATTTAATTGCACCTTGTACTCCCGAGCAATTACTGTAGACTGTCGCAGAGCTTCAGACAAACCAACGACGAATTTATTTCACTAATTTTCTACATGTTCCTCAAGCACGAATATCTCGCTCGGATAAATCCCGGTAAAAAAATCGACGTCTTTCTCTGGGAATTAGTTTTCGAGAAATTGGACGAGGTACAGACTTTCCCTTTCACAGGATATTGACAGTTGTAGTATGTACATATTTTTTCTCACGTCTATAAGTCTCGATATCATGCACGGGGATCATCGAAGTCCCTTTCTTCCATTTTATCCAGAAAATCAATCTCATAAAAGTGAAATATCATCTTCCCGGAATTAATGTTGAGGAAATGGAACGGGGCACATGCTTTTCCTTTTATATAATGTTTACGGCCGCCATCCAGGACGTGCACAATTTTTCTGAGATCCGCAAGTCGCACTAAAATGGAGGCACGCGTTGAAAAGTTCGCGGCGTTGTTCCAGCAGGCGCGATCCAAAAATCGTAAATAGAAATTCACCATAAATTTCCGGAGCGGATCGTTACAAAAGTAAGTTGCGGCGTTGGTGTACACGATATCACGAGCTGAAAGGAAATACACGGTGCTCGGGTTGCGTTCCTGAGTCAAGTAACATGTCTGCGCTCAAACAAAGTTTTCGCGTCTCGTCTTTCAGCATCGAGGTTCGTACATTCATCTTCCCATGGGGCAACGACGTCGTTCTGCGAGCCTCTGATGTCTCAGCTATTTTTCCACGCCTATCTACAACTAGGACATATTTTCCTCTGGTTCTTCCTCCCCCCCTACCCCCCCCCCACGCACTCCGTCGACGAGCTCCGTCGTCTTTTCCCCTTTCCGTCTTCGTTCCGCCGACAAGAATCGGAATGCGAGGAACGATGAAACATCCCCTGGGAAATCACTTATGATTCCCAATGTACGTGTCTCTTCAAGTTGGTATTAGCATTATACAATCGTTCTTTGTTTCTCTGTGAACCGACAGGGGCAAAACAACCAGCTAACAAAACTGGAGCGGTGCTGTTCTCTTATTCTGCCGTGTCTACGGCTTTCGCGGGAGCTCTCCGGGCTTTCGAATAGCTTTGTCAGGGCATTAGCACGTTCATTATCGTAAAATAATTATCGATTTTTCGCCAGCTCGCTTTTATCTCGACGAGGAAGCGAACGGACGTTGCACTGACGCGGGATTAGGAGACTCCTGTGTAACGCCATTTTCGCGGAACCTAGCCGAGAAAAATTCTGTGTACAGTGCGCGGTGGTAGTTAGGAGCGTGCAAGAGGAAAAGTCGGTATCTTGTTTCGCTGTCTCAGAATTAATACCAAAGGACAGGTTATCTTCAAAGACGCTGTGCACACTGCCCTTTTATTGATATGATATAAAAGTTAAGAACAAGTAATTATTACAATCGATACGAATTTAAATTCTCTTACTGAGAAGGACGAGGAGAACATTTTCCGAGTCTAACTGACGAGTTTAAATTTTCAAAAAATTATACAGGATAGTGGAAACACGCGTTTACCGGCGCGGCTTTTCGTTTCATTCGACTATCTTAAGCGCTCATCAGGAAAAACCCTACGCGATGTTACGGTCGAGTTTTCATTTCGTTGGAAGTCAAAGAAACTGCTCACCGCCATAAAAACAGCAATTTCCACCGTGTAACCCGCACCGTGCCGGAGCACGGTGTCCCAAGGGGTCCGGCAAAACTACAATGCTGTCGAAACACGAAAAAAAGTCGCCTGCCTAATAATACATACGTTGCCCGCAGATCCCGTAGAACGAATTTTTCGCGTTGCGGAAGCCGAATGGTAAATTTTAAGCGACTCCTCCTTTCTCGTCTGTGGTCCGCCTAATTTTTTAAATGCATTTTCGCGCGCGCGCGCTCTTTTATCGTGGAATAATGCCCGAACCGAAATGTTTTCGGCGAATTACCACGAGAAATTCGCCCGCTAACGACTCTCGCGATTTTTTCGAGGAGCAGAAAATACCGTGCGTGCGTGGAACCAGCGACGATAACAAAGCAACGCGGGGCCGGGCGAGGCGCGACAGAAGTTTCGCCGCGCGGCCTCGAGAGTCTTTTCTGTCAGGCAAATTACCGGCATTCACTGTTTCAACGTTGAAAGTTTTCATTTATGACGGATAGTCGGGACCCCCGTTCATTGTCACCGTCGCATTCGGAACTTTTAAATTATACCCGGCTCATTAACGGCGACCGGAACTCCCGCGACCGCACCACCTCCACCTTCATCAGTATTGTTAATATATTGACCCGATGAGACGTTAGACCCACGATTGTTAACCCGAGCCGAAACTCGCTGGATTAGGTCCGAGGCTCTGTGACGCGTGCAATGATCGTGCGAGTATGTTCGAGCTTTCAGATTATGGGATGAATGGAGAAACAAATACCTATATTCGAGTTATATTGAGTTAACATTGACTTAATATTGAATTTGTATTGAATTAATATTGCGTTAATGTTGAATTCATATTGAATTATAAAGGAGTTGATATTGAATCAATATAGAATGAATATTGAGTTAATATTGAGTTAATATTGAATGAATATTGAGTGAATATTTAACGAATATTGAGTCAATATTGAATGAATATTGAGTGAATATTTAACGAATATTGAGTTAATATTGACTTTATATTGAATTATAAAAGAGTTGATATTGAATCAATATGGAATCAATACTGAGTCACTGTTGAGTTCATATGGAATGAATATTGAGTCAATATTGAGTTAATATTGAATTATAAAAGAGTTGATATTGAATCAATATGGAATCAATACTGAGTCACTGTTGAGTTCATATGGAATGAATATTGAGTCAATATTGAGTTAATATTGAATTTATATGGAATGAATATGGAGTTTATGTTGAATGAATGTCGAGTATATTCCGAACGTAAAATTGTCCAGTGCATTTGAATTTCGTTTTGCAATCAATTCTAAGGAGTATAAAGTTCGTCGGCAAGCGAGGAACAACGCTGAAGGCTTCAAGAAACGATTGACAAAGATTCGACAGTGGAAATTGGTCGGAGAGACTTTCCAAAGATGACGAAGACCTGTGTAGAATCTGGAAACTCGATTTATTAATTTCGTGTACGCACGCAGCGCATATTTCAGCGGCGAGGGCGCGGCAAAAGCAGTATCGATGCCGGGCAAATTATATTCGCAACGAGAACGCGCGCACAATTTCAAATTAGCGGGAACGTTCAGGCTCTCGCACGTTCAGGAAATCCCACAGTGGCTGACCTGGCTGCTAAACTAACCATAAACCTCAATTACACAAATAAAATTTGCAAACGTATGCGTGCGCGCAGCAGCTGCCCGCCAGTTGCATCCCTGCAAGATGCATTCCGCAAACAACAGAGGCTTCTCCTCCTTCGCACAGTCGGAAAAACCACGAATCTCGAACGTTGTTATACCATTCGTCTTCATTTTATTTGACTTTCAAATTTTAATTAATTCGAAACCCCGTTCTGCGAACTTACTTTTATTAAACTAAATAATGTAACGAAACTCGCCTGGAAAGTTACACTTCAACCATGTATTTCTTTGTCTAAACTAAACGAGATACTTTGAGGAAACTTTTTTAGTAAATTTATGCATAATAGAGATATCTTCACGATTTTTTACATAGAGGTATGAGTAAAACTATAGCAAGTATTCACGGAAGAAGCATGAGTGAAATGCTGATTAATTTTAACATTACATTTACATTTGTTTTTAATAAACTGGATAACATGTCTTAATGAAATTTTCACTATGTGTTTATACATTTCAGTTACTATACTACTATCAATAACTGTAGCAATTGTACAAAGAAAAACTATTTAAGAATAACTTTAAAAATGTGCTTCACGTACAACATGTGGTTCTACTTTAAGTTGATAGAATTATTGCAATTTACATAACAGCAATGTATAAAACTTCGTAGACATAGCCTAAAGATGTATCTAACAAACTAGACAAATTTCATTGAGATAGGCCTTTTGATATTTTTACAAAAATTTCCCAAATTATACCCTAAAATATATCTGAATAATAGTAAAAGGCATCAAGTACAAACATATCATTTTACAATTATTTTCTACTACACGAAAAAGCGTATCGTAATGCAAATTTTATGGCATGTATATGCCTAATTAAATTATTTTCACGACTCTTTATACATCGTTTTCATCAAAACTATAATAATTAATCACCTAGAAATCATTCAAGAGAAATATTTTAAACCTACTTACTTTGTGTGTAAATAATTACTCCAATTTAAATAATAACAACGTATAAAAATTCCTGAACACAGAACACACATGTACGAACGCATCAGCAAAATTTCATGAAGATACTCCTTGACGTTAAAAAAAAAATTATACCTTAAGCTATACGAAGCAATAATCGATTCCCTTATTTTTCATCACGACTCAACAACACCGGTGAGATGAAAGAGGGCACTCGACTCCGCACCGTCCATTCGAACAAAGAAAAACGTGAAACCGGATCGAATCTACCTGAACCGTGTCCGATTCTATCCGCCTATTTTACTTTCTAATAAAAGAAAACACTTATCTTCGAAACCGTTTTAAAATAGCCTCGCCTCTCAGAATAACACGTCGCCGTATCGATCAATTCCTTCGTTTTCAAACGAAAACGGCTCAACGAAGTTAGTTTAACCTTCGTAGGCAGATTCACCATGAAAAACCGCGCCGAAAACGTAGAATAAACTTTTTCGGTAGGACGCTCTATTTTCGAACAAAAACGGTTCAAAAATCAGGACAGCGTATTTGAAAAATAAAATACGTGATACCATTTTTAGAAGATTCTACGTGATAAACTACACCGATAATGTAAAATAAATTTTTCCGTACGACGTTTCCTTTTCTAGCAAAAACGGTTCCAAAATCAGGACACCGCACCAGAAAATAAAATCGGTCTGGCTCTTAGCTTACTGTCTCTACTTTGGGGCTCCGTAGTAGAAACCGCTACTATTCAGCAGACACTGCTTACTGTGTCTGTTCGTGGCCGACCCTTTCTACTTGACTCTTACCATCATAAGATACATAATGGCGCTTTCCGGGATTATGAAACCGTTTTTGCTAGAAAATGAAGCGTCGCGCGGAAAAAATATATTCTACGTCATCGGCGTAGTTTTTCCCGTGGAATCACCTAAAAGTGGTGCCGCGAATGTTGGAGCAGCCGGTACAGAGATGTGACGTCAACTGTGATATTTTCTCTGGTCAAAAGCGCGATATAGTTTGAGGAACGTGGCCGCAGGTTTAATAAAAGTAGACAATGGTTTGTAGCCGTCGAAGAGATTAACCCGTTAAGGGCGAAGGACAAGAATAAATGGCGGCCGCGAGGTGGACAATGGCAAACACTCGACAAAGGCCCGCATTATAAGCAGCGCACAATGATGTCCGACTATTCAGAAGGTAAGACCCGAGATGCAAGAGTGCATTCACGGTTTGCTTTACGACGCCGCTTGAAATATCGGACCGACTGATATTATGCCGCGCGCGCCGGAGAGCCCAGCCCCGCGTCGTTTAAATAGATAAAAATAACCTGCCGATAAATTTTGATAGTCGCCCGCTTATCGGCTTCCCGTGCCCGATAACGCAGATACGGCGTTATGCAGCTTTTCCATGGGAGGGGATGGCATGGCCGGGGCCAGGAGCGTTTCGCTTCGACGAAAAGCTCTCTCAAAATGGGCCAATTCTGAAACGTTCCTGATACTTTCTCGAATAATAATGGCACACGTTTGTTCCCATTGCCGTCAGTGTCGGCGGATGTGTGTATGCATCCATGCACGAAAGCAGTTTATTTTCTATTCAGGAACAATGAAAAATCCGTTTTATTGTTCTTCATAACAGACGAATAAATTTTTAGAAGGTTCATACCTCTCGAATGATTTTTCTTCCCAGTTTCGGATTTCGAATATTGTATTCGATTGTTCTTGTAAAATTTTTATTGTGACTGTGTTTAATCGTGAAATAGTTTGTAAATGATAAATTTGTTTGCCTCTGATATTTAAATCGTTTGAATTCTGCAGAAATTTTCTGCGAATTCTATTGAATGGGTGTGGCTTCCTCCTTCCGTAAACGGAATAGTAAAGTTTATTGAAAAACATGCTTTCATTGTTTTTTTAGTATAAAATGTATTGAGGAACGTTGCATCGGTATTTCCCTTGCGCTGAATATTCTCAGTGGGCGTGGCCTCCTCTCCTTTCTTGTTTAGGGTACTCTGATAGGCGAGTTTTCGATACTGGTTTTATACAGATTGTTAAAGAACATGCATCATGGCTTTTCTTGTATGAAAGGTATTAACGGGCATTGCTTCACTTCGTTTCTTGTATAGACTGCTTTGTGTGGGCGTGGCTTCGCTGCTCTCAATTTTCAGAAGGTCAGGACAGTACCCTGCAGGACTATCTATGACTTTACTCAATCTAAAGCGATCCAAAACAAACTGACTATATTTAAAACTCGACATAGCACCGACAAGACTATTTACCTAGTCTTGTGGAACTGAGTGGGCGTGGCTAAGTTACTCCCTCTGCATGAAGACCTCTGAAGGAGCATGGTTTATTTTTCCTCTACAATACCTCGATTTCGGTGGTCTCTTTCGTATAAAGTCTCCTAATATAATATTACTGCTTTGTATAAATTGCTCCAAGGGGCGTGACGTTGAGACTAGCGGTTTGAATGCAGTCATAGTGATGCTTCGAAAGGCAATCCATGCTCCTGCCTAACTTCGAACCATTTAGGAGACGCTAAATCTCTCTGATTCATGACACATTTTTTACAGAAGACTATTTATTTTACGTTTTCAATAACAACGAACACAAGTGGGCGTGTCCTCGTTACTTCTACGGTTCATACTATTCTCCAGAGGCGTGGTCTTTTTAGATAGTTAGTCCTTTGACAAAGTCTTCCAAAGAGTACAAGTCCGTTACTAACGTAGCACAGAGTGCTTTAAGGGGCGTGGCTTTCTAGCTCCCGATTCACGACCACTGTAGACCGATTCAAAACAAATAAATCTCTGTTGACCGTGGTACACTCCTGACAGCAGGCTATCTATTTTTACTTTTCTACAAATCTGGTTTCGGTAGTATCGTCACTCCCACTGCATAAGCATCGAGGGGGCGTGGCCTCGTCACGCCCACATTATAAAGCGCCTCAAGAGGCGTAGCCTCGTAGCTCTCGACTACCGTCGGACCCAAAATACAAGTCGCAAGATCGGCTGTAAACCATTCCGACTGTTCGGAACTCTTCTCGAAACCGTTTTTCTCAGAAAAAATAACACAATTCCCGGCGATAACCATAGTAATCGACATTCAGCGTTAATTTCGAAGCTCCGGGTACCTGAGAACGGCGAACTTAGCTTCTTTGTGGGTGAGCGGGGTTGGAAGTTCTGCCCGCCATTAAGGTAACAAAGCAAATTCGAGCGTGAAGCGTTAATTAAATTAGACAGAGTGCCGGCGAATCCAATCGCCCGCGGCGATTACTTAAAATTCCCGTTCGAAATACGCGCTCGATAAACCATGATTGCCATTCGGGAGCGACTCCGGGGTCGAACTGTGTCGGCTCGTTCCTCCTGTAATACCCGGTACGTTCAACTCCGGAACAGATAAAGCCGGCGCTAAACTTTCCAATGTTCTTCGTTAAAGAAACGGAAACAGCACGGTGTGTCTGGTTAAAAACTTTTTACGGCCGCCGTAGACCCGCTTTCTACGCTTCCACGTGACCCCACTCGAACTTCGACCGATTCCCGTTCGATGCGCAGTGATTTCCACGAACCGATCGATCAATCACGTCCGTTCGCCGATTCCTGCCGACATCATAACTCCTCCGAGACGTTCTTACGACTGCGCCAAGCTGCTACAGGACCACAGAAATTTTTTAATTAACTCTTCGAGGCACACGCTTTTGAAGAAAATAAAAACCTTAGTTGCACAGAATTTTGCGAATGCACTGCGTCAAACTATGCGCCAACCTTAAGCACAGCAGCACACACACACACAACCTACTGATGCGTTTTGATTTGCATACATTTTTCTTCCACTTATTTACGCATTTACCATTGGTAAATAGCATTGCCAACTGAATGATAAACTTTAAATAGAATATTAAACTTTGTGACTATGAGTAACTTCAACTTTTCGAGGTGGGTCAAAATGTATCCCGTCATGCATGAAAAGCTAAGCAAAAGGTGGGATAGTTTTTAACCCACCTAGTCCCGAAGAGATCACCCTAAATATCCCCAATTTTCCACCCCTTTCCTCGAATTTCACAGCATTTGAGGACTACAAATTGCAACTTTCAATGCAACGACGCAGACAAAATTGTGGCGTAGGACGTAAGATATAGGTCCGTCGAGGAGTCCCAGGAAAATAGAAGATGGTCAGAACGGTCAGATGGGAGGTCGCCTCATGAAAACGCCATTAGAGTATCTCGATCGTTCGCTGACGACTTAAACGAATCACGCGGACTGCAGAAGTCTCCGGCGGATAAACGTAACCATTGTAGTGGCTATGTACAAGCCGGTAAATGAGAACAGGGAGCAGAGCCCCGGCTATATTGGCTTTGTGAAGAATCGCTCTCCAATGAAAGCGTTAACGAACCACGTCGTTCCTTCTCGTTCAGCTCAACTGCTCCATTTTCCGATGGTTTTCCCGTCCCTCCCTTTAATCCTCCGCTCACGCTGAACCGACCAGAATTTCTCTCTCTCTCTCTCTCTCTCTCTCTCTCTCTCCTTTCTTTCCTTTTTCTCTCTTTTTTTTGCTCCCCCGGCCACTATCCCTTCCGGGACCCCATTTTATTTCCTGCATGTGAAGGAACAGCTAACACGCGTATCTCTAACCGAACCGCGCATTAATCGAATTCGGACGAAATTAAGGGCGTCGTTAATAAACCATTCAGCTCAGGAATTACTACGTTTTTCATCCCCTCCACCTGACGGACCGGCGGGAGGAGGAGATTGTTTCCGACTGTCCGCGATCGTTAGCTCACTATACTGGGAGAGTTATCCGCGACGATTCTTTAAGTACGCGCCGTTCTTAATTGGTTTTTTGTTGCGCCCGATATTCGTTCGGCGCAGATAAATTGAGGTCCCTTTGGTAATATTTTTCTTCGGTAAACTGAATGACGTGGCTTAATGAAACTTTCGTCGCATGTTTATACAGGTTTCGTGCTGTGTTCGTGATTTTTTATTTTTCTTCAGCGGTATTGTTGAAACTATAGTAATTATTCTTAGTGGGACGTGTTTAGTTTGAATATACGCTTTGGCAATTTTTAATTATTAAACGGAACAACGTATTTTAATGAAACTTTTTGTGATATACATATGTTCACGTATTTAAATTATCTTGTTCATTTTTTTGTACGTCGATATTATTGAAGCTGTTATTCATTAAGGAAGTACGAGTTTCCCTAAGAACCATTTATGAACAGTGATGTACATCTACATACTTCGAGTATGAATAATTATTGTAATTTTGACATCAGTCGTATATAAAAATTCCTCCACATAGCACAAACATTTGTAAACAAGCCTGTAAATTTTCATAACGATAACTCTGTCAATTTTGTTAGAAAAAATTGTCAAAGTATGCCTGTTGCACTAGCAACCGCGATTCTACATTTCTTAAATAATCCGCCATAATTGTTCTTTTTCTTTCTCCTTCAGAGATGGCGTTGATCTTAGTTCTACCTTTGGTAGTATGTGAGCGTGTATTATTATTTTTTCTATTCTTTTCGTATCCTTTTGCCAGAACAGTAATGTACTGTTTTACTCTCCCTTTCCTTTTTACTTTAATAAACTGTTAGTTTAACGTTCAAGACTAAAATTCATTTAACAAAACCCAACAATACTATCTGTAATATGGGATGCACGTGTGCGTGAGCGGCTTCGCTTCTCTATGCGAGACGCTGAGCCGCGTCAATGTTGCTCGCTTGGCGACAGCGCTTTGTTCGATTGGCGATAGCGTCTTGTTCTTCGTGACGGAACGGCGGCAGTCGCACAGTAAAACCCGGACAGAAAGCATCGAACCTCTTACACATCAACGAGAACTACTAAATGAAGTGCTTCGATCAAAGGTACAATTTGACAATTTTTCTATACTCAACCAAATAACGTGTCTTAACGAAACTTTAAGATTATACTTATACACACTTAGGCTGCCTCCACAATTTTTTACACGTCGTTATCGTCAAAACTATAGCAGTTATCTAAAAAGGAATTATACTTGAATGTTTTTCACTTGATGTCTAAATAACGACCGTGATTTAGAGAGCAACAATCTACAAAAATTCATGAACATAGTCCAGATATGTATAAATAAACGTGTAAAATTTCAAGAGGATAAGTCTCTCGGTTATGAAAAGGAAAAATTCCCAAATTATTGACTCGTATTCCCGGAACAAGCGAGATAGTTTTATTTACGTTTCTTGAGGCACGACCCTCGACAAACCGACGTAAAAGCGTTTGCTATGCCCTCACCCCTTTCCCCCTATTGCCGCCTTGCGATCCGATATTGTACCCGTTGCGCATCCCCTCGGGCTGCACTCTCGCGATGTCAGGAGTTTCGTCATGAAGACGAAACACCCGGCAGCAACACCTGGCTGCATCAACGCGAATGATTCTTGTATCGAGATTCGACGATTGAACAGAAACGCTAACGCGGTACAACGCAGTGTACCTGGTGTCCTCGAAGTAATCTAATAAATCACACACGGTGAATTTCACGGAGAAGAATAAATCGAAAATGTGCAGCTACGCTTTCCAACGTTTCACAACGTACATCACATACGGGTCGCTGAAAATCGAGCTTTTCCCGAAGGATGTCGCTGTTGTTTTCAAACATAAAGTACTATATGATGTAGAGTATGTTAAAATGGGGGGGGGGGGGTTAAGTCATCACTTTGATAATTTCAGTGTGTTTAGAAACCATAAACACAAATAACTTAATCAATACATAAATATTCTCTGGAATTGGAACTTTAGGGGGTGTACAGTCCTTACAGTAATATTTTTAGTAGAAAGTTTAGTAGAATCTTAGTTATTTTTAGTAGAAAGATATAGGCATTTTCTCTGGAATTGGAACTTTAGTTAGATGTGTAATTCTTACAGAAATATTGTTATTAAAAATTAAGTCTTGTATGGCGTAGTATACCTTAAATTGTGCGGAATTTAAGTCATAAATCTGAATGTTGTACAATTGTAGATCGTTGCTTATCTTCATGGAAACAAGTACCTGCGAATTTGTCTATTTTAAAAAATTAAGAAAAATCTGGCAATATTCCCAGATGTCTAGCCTACTAAATAAACTTGGTTCTTGCCGCTATCCTCTACACTACCGGCGCACTAAATTATTAAATACGGCGTTGTTTCCGCTTCGAGAGAGTTTATAATCTCTCGGGACATGACACAACCCTAACCCTAAACTAGAAGATGCTTCTCCCTTTTTCTTTCCAATTTCTTTACAAAATACAGAGATTTAAATTTTACAACTTTTGTATATATCTGTAGACAACACTATACTTCTACTTTTTATTCACTGACCAGTTTAGACTCAACTTAAAAATTAAAAATTTTAAAAATTGAAAATTAAAAAAATACGACAACGTTCCTCGAGGTCCGCTCTACGAAATGAACTTGGGTTCATGCCGCAGTCTTCAAAACTACAGTTGCTATACATTGTCAAACTGTTGTCACTTCAAATTTCTTGAAAATCAAAATTAATAATATGACAACACTGCATCGATTTAACCTGTAGCCTGTAGATCGTAATTACGCCATAATTGAGTATAATTGGACAGATTAGAGACCCGATTTCTGAAGGGTGTCTTCGCGGTCGAACTTGAAGCGCGGTTGCACATTTGCGTTGGTAATTCATCAACGGAGTGTACGCTCATGTTGTGAGTGCTGGTACCAGCATATTTTGTCCTTTGATTAAGACTCGGCATGCTCATCAATAGACTGTACCGAACTCCGATACAATCGCGCCGCTTATCAACTGTTAATACTCGAGATGAGTGGGTCCGAAATCAAACGAGGAATTTCTCTGTCCGCCTAATGCGTTTTAATTAGTTTCATTGCTCCTTGCTCGGTGTTTGCGGCGGTATCGATACCCACCTCGATTCTATAATGTTTGTTAATATACGTACTACTACACAAAAATAACCATTTGTTTTATTTAACACTAGGTTTACGTAGCACTAAAAGTGAGTATTTTACATTACTTTATAAAAGTAAGAAGAATGTGTCTATACAAGTTTTCAGCCATTTTTTAAATAATATATACCTAAGGAAATAAGTTTGTTGAGTAATTCCACGTAGATGGATCTTCGCAATCTCAATAATCGTAAATTAAAAATATTAGAATCCTTCATTTTGACGGGTCTCGTAAACCTAGTGTTAACAATAACTAATCTATAAAATCATTTTCGTTCGACTGCATCTCAATTTCTTTTGTGGATACAAATTTTTTATTTCTATTGTTCAAAACTATATAATATAATTATGTTTTATTTAAGAATCACTAGTTTATCAAATCATTTTCGCTCGACTGAATTTGAGGCGAAACAGTTTTTTCAAAACCGAGAGCAAATTTCTAGAACGATTCACACAACGTCTTATGCTTCTTCGGTGAGCAATTACTACAGTTGCAACGATATCGAGGTACAAAAAATCATGAAGGTGCCTTAAACATGTGTAGCTCCACCATAAAAATTTGAACAAGATACGTTACTTAGTTTTTTAAGAAAAAAATTGCCAGTGTGTACCTTCCTCTAGGTTGCCAGAGCGAACCAATTTTGAAGGGTTCGTAAAGATCTTAGGGACGTATAAAGGGACGGGGAGACCGTGAATCACAAGGGGTCTCAAGGAGAAGGGCCCGTTATCGTTCCGAGTATAACAAATATCCAATCTCGCCGTAAGAAATACGAGTGGAATCTGACGCCGGACGAATCTACGAGACGCAAGTTTATCGTGACTTCGAAAGTTGTAACACATGCCAGTTTTCCGGGAACGCCGGGAAGTCAGCGACGTGCTGAGCCGGCCATAAATCGCCAAGAAATTCGAAAACCGTCGCCCTAGTCTGCCAGTCCCCCGCCGCATCCTCGCTGGATCCCTATTCCCGGTGGCAGGATCAATAGATCAATCAAAACTCATCTTTCCGTTCCCTTGTCTTCGAAAACAGCGATTTCAACTTCAAACCGGAGTATCTCGACTCGAAGTGCCCTGTGGGAACTGAAACGAGAACCATCGGCAGCAGCGCGCGGTCTTGTCAACGACCTCTGCCGGCGCCGACTTTCGGAGACTTGCCAGAATGCGAAAGAAAAATGGCGTGAGCACTGTCGATTTACTCTGAATTAATCGAAACATATATTTCCGTCCTGTCGCCTTTGAATCGGTGTATCTCGGCTTCAAACTAAAACCAGGGTTAAACTTCACCCCAGAAAACCAAAAATTTTGAACGTTTCTTTGTGTAGTCCTGGAGATTTTGGCGAGAAAATAACGAAAATCCCAGTTTTAATGTTAGGCATGCACTGGCACAAAAGTTATGCGTGTTTAGAGCTGAGCGATTTTAAGCGTTTTTGACAGGTAAGGTCTGAGCTGTGGCTCCGCCTATTTGGCGGAAAAATGTTAATCGAGGAGAAAGAATTGGGATCACCTTGTTGCATCGTGGCAGAGACTATTTTGCAGCCGATATAGTTGATTTTGAGAGTGCACTTTTGCTGCGTGGTTTTTGCAACATTTCTTCTAGCGTTTGATGCACTCGCGAGGCTCGCGCGCCTCGCAGAACAGAAACAGGTGGAGAGTTTTGCGGGAAGTTTCGCGAGAAAGTAAAATTTCAATACACTTCCGGCTTAAGGCAGTGACACAACATCTGCCGGCTTTTATGAAGTTGCTTGCGCAGCGCGATTGCGAAGTATGAAGATAATTGTGCCGGCTCCGAGTTCGTCCTTCGCTTTGGCTATGGAATTGCTGAAAGAAACGGAGTCGAGAATGGGAAGGGTAGAACCGGGTCTGGATAGCGTTGAACAGTTTGTTGCAAACGGTTTAATAACGTTCTAGTGTTGTCACGCTTTGCGTAATATTGCAGTGAATTATTCTGAGTGTGAAAGGGACTCTATTGGAATTTTTTCTTACGAAACGAAATAATGGATTTTTGTGAAACAAAGCGGCTCAAATTTGTACATATTTGAGTTGCATTCGTGATGTTTCATGTGCCTTTATGATTGAAAATTACAGTATTTATTCACCGATGAAGCTATCGTGTGAAGTGTTTAACTTGAATATACATTTTAGCAATTTTCTTTTATTAAATTAAACAATATATCTTGGTAAAATTTTGATACCATGCTTATAAACATTTGACACGCTTACACGATTTTTCATACGTCGATGTCATCAAAATTATAATAATTGTCTGTCGAGGAAACATCATATATTCTGCAAACCATTCAATAGTAATTTTCTAAATCTACCTATTTCGGGCCTAAATAACTATTATAATTTAGATCATAAAAATGTGTATAAATTCAGAAGTATAGTATAGACATATGTGAACGATCCTGTAAAATTTCAAGACAACACCTCTCACGGTTCTTCTTTTTTTAATTTTCAAGAATCCGCTTTTAAAGAAGAACGATTCAAATTTCAAAGTGCAAAATTTTTCTGTAATGATACGTTTCGAGTGCATTGTGGGGAAAATGCACACGCAGCTTGTTCTCGGAGCCGCAGTGAATGCACGCGGCATTATCGATTTCATTTAGGAGTTAACAAAGAAAGATGAGCAGCCATAAGTATGTCTGACAGGCGCGCATACGTTACAGTGCCTTCGCAACGAGAAATTTCATCACTGTTGCAATAAATTTGTAACTCCATGGATACTCGGATGTCAGATTCTGCGCTCATATTTCTTGCGTTCTGATCGGGCATTTATTATACGCTGAACGATAGCAGCCTTCTTCTCGAAGATTTTATTTCCCTGTTACGGCTTCCGAGCCTGTCGTCGGGAAAATATTGGTCAAACAAAGTTAGCAAGCCTACACAGCATCGTCACAAAAGTATCATCTTAAATATTTCAGTCGTGACGTTTTCTCAATTTTCTATCGACTATTTTCTCAAAATGTGACAGAGAAGTAGACGTATGCAATGCTGGCTATAACTTTGAAACCAATGAACATTTTGAATTGAAAAAATTACTGTATGCTTTCTGAACATGGACACACGAACCTACAAAGTTTCATAATGACAGCTACAACATATCTTTTTTTTTTATAAAATTAGAGATAACGAAATGCATATAATCTAGAATTCTAGTTATAATTCCGTATTGACCGAATATTTTCAATTGAAAAAATTACTGTGTATTCTTCAAACATTAATAAATAGATTGGCAAAGTTTCAAAATGGCAGGTGCAGTAGTTATTTTTTTATTAATCGTCAAAGTTCAATTATTACGATATTATCAGCTACAATTCTTGAACGGAGAAAATTACTGTGGATTCTCCAAAAACATGTACAAACAAACTCACAAAATTGCAATACCACGGCAGCATTTTTTCCTCGCCGAATTTTTTTATGTCAAGGCTCGCTGTTCGCAATTTTAAACCGTGAAAACGTTTCCAATTTCAATCGTAAAAAGTTTGCGGAGCAACAGGGATCGTTGACAAGTATTTGACAATGTCACAATTTCGCGCAAACGATCCTCGACAGTCGAACTGGCAGCGTAGAACGCAGGGGGCAGTAAAAGAGAGTGAAACATAACTTCCCGGAAAACTACTAAATGCAAATGAGCGAATTAAACCCGTATTGTCTTCAGAATTTTCCGGCGAATTAACTGCGCAACTATACGCTGTCCGAGCGAGTGCTCCCTTCGGCCATGAAACTAATTCGACTATTTTCGTCAGGGCACTGCGAAATTTCTGCAAGTTCTCTAAACTTTACGATCCGCGAACCTCCAACTAAAAATTCCTCACCACGCTTCCTCTATTTTGCAAATCCGGACGAACAAAATTGCTCGAGATAGTTACGGCAACTTATAATTCAATATTTAAGCCACGTAATTTACAAAGTACGTCGCAGTTAATAATATCATATGCATTTCAGAAATTTAAGACTAGAACTTCCCAACTGATAATAGGAATACAAAAGTATATTAATCCTCAGACCACCACGAAAAATGGTTGGGAAAAATATAACATTTTTTGTTAGAGCATTTTTATTAACACTAGGTTTACGGAGCACCAAAAGTGACTACTTTGCATTACTTTATAAAAATAACAAGTATGTGCTACCCACATTTTTAGCAATATTTTAAAAATAATATATACCAAAAGAAAAAAATTGCTAAATAATTTCTCATGTATGCATCCTTAGTAATTTTATCCGTCATTTCGACGGGTCCCGTTAACCTAGTGTTAAAACTAATTTATTAATTTATACATTCTTTACATAGTATTTTATATTTTTGAATTCTCTGAGCATTAAAACAAGAGTGCAAATATCGATTACCTTTTCATCTCTGACTGTATAGTCGCTAGCATGGGTCACGTGAGACCCAGTCGCCGTTAACTACTACGACCCGTCACGCGAGGGTTAATGAAACTTTTTCCAACACATTCGCGATGCCTTTCTGATTGAAACGACACCAAACACGGCACTGTTCGGATCATAATTACACGTGTAATCCGCAAGACAGTGCAGCCTCGATTATCCGAACCGTGAAATTTGAACCGTTGTAATTTCGTGGAAAAGAAGTCGGAGAATGTTCTACCTGGGCTCGTTTTAAAGCTTGAAATCTCCGCTATTAACATCCCCAAATTTTGTTCGAAAAAGTTAAATATTTGATTATAATCTGTCGACCAAAATAAGAAATTGTTAGTGGAACTATGGAAATTTCGCCGACTGCGTAACGAACGGGGCTCTCATAGCGGAATGTTTATCAGCGATAACAACGGCCGAGGCACCGAATACAGTGCTCGGCTCAAAGAAAAACCGTGGAGAAGTTGAACAGCCCGGCCGGGTCGTTTGTTTCTGCAAATTGGAGCGGCGAGCGGTTAACATCAGCCCCGAACGTCAGTTAAAACCGTCGGCAAGTTCTGACAGACATCGCTAACGAGGCAACTACGGGTCCTAGCGGTGGGTGGTCTGGCCTGCCCCACTCGCGCTGATAAATTTTCGTCGGCGGGAAAATGAAAGTTAGGCGGCGGAAGTTCGCCGAATAATTCCTATCATCGCGCGTGCTTCGCTAAATTCATAACCCGACCCTTAAAAGGACACTCGAGTCTCCTCGAGAGGAGGTGAGCCCGCTTCCGAGAAGCACTAAATCTTGGACTGCACTTAATTACATTCTCCACCGACCGTTCCACCCCCCACCCACGTTCCCGGGGAGGGGATAACGATGTTTTTAATGCTCCGAGTTTAAAAAGCGACGGCCGAGTGGAAACGCTAGGAAAACAAAACTCGGGATTGATGGGAGGAACCGTTGTTTTTCGCGATGTGCGAAGATTTTGCGCAAAATGGCCTGTGCATAGGGTAGAGTATACGAAATTACGTGGAGTTTATGTCATCAATTTCGCTAGTTCGAATTTCTTTGTAAAATGCCAGGCCTCGAAACCCTTCAATGTTCAATCATTCTTGCAGAAAAACAGGCTGTATTTAAACATTTTTGTTTTGCAAAAATGATAACGATATCGGCTTGATTCTTTTTTCATAATAATCAAAAATGTTTGTCTCACCATGTACAATTTTTGTTCGTCAGAAAATTGATTTTTTTGTACTACTGCAAATTACAGACTTTATAAAAAGTCTCGAGCACATACATTCGTTAACAGGGGTTCAGAATCGAGGTGTTTCCAGTTGATATCGAAAGTTTCGTGGAAAATTAATTATCGTATAATGCAGTGCACCCTAAATTAGGAACAGTTTCATAACTTTGCGAATTCATAACTTTGTCGAATTCGAAATACAATTTCCTAACTCATGAATTTGTTTCTGTATTGGAAACAATTTTTGTATAATCGAAACGTTGATCTTATCATACTGGTATCTGTTGAGCGATGACGCGATGTTCGCTTTCGAATTAACGAGAAGCTGAACTCATTGAAATGAAGTAGAGGCGTTGTTGATTTTACAAGTTTATTTTACTTCAAGGAAACTTGATTGTAGACTTTGCCTGATTGTAGAATTTTCGAACAAAACAAAAATAGTTTACTATAGACCAGACCTTCCTGATTGGAACAAAGAAAAATTCATCTAGATCGAGGGACTAGTTCCTGAGATAAAAATAGATAAGTACAATAATAATCTCCGCTCACAAGCGAGCATGCGATACGGCATTTTGAAGCTCAGAGGTTGCTCTATCGGCTCGTAATAGTCATTTCGGTGAAAGTATTAGCGAGACCGGGCATTTCGAGGAGAAACGAGCGGGATAGTAGCCGTACACGAATTACTTTCTTCGGCAGGATTTCGCCTAAGCCGGCGAAATTTATTTGAACTCTTCACACGGCAGGGTACACGGCCCGTATACCGCAGGATGCGGCCATAATTTTGAGGAACGCCTTCCACCGGTTACGCCGACAATTCCCGGCGTAATGTCCTCGACAATTCATTCCAAAATGGCCTGAATGGCAATTCTTAGCCGGCGATGCACAAATCTTACCGGTGCTGGAAAACGTGCTGTGCTGCGGATATGTTTCCACCTGCTAATACACGATTTTATGGGGCCACTTGTGTGTTTCTGTCGCTGGAACGGGCCTAACTAGGATTTGCTGCACAATTTTTCCTTGCAACTTATTTCACGTGCGCACAATCCGATATCTCACGTACTAAATAACTAAACTCAAATTAATACTTTATTATTTTTATTTCTGTGGCACGTTGCAGTCATCTTTTAGCTATGAGCGTTTCATCGCGTAGAATGTTGTGCCTAGTTATTTATTTTGGTAACGTTTTATCAGCACTGTGGACCCAATAGCACTAAAAAGCATTAGGCTTTTCACAGTCGTATAGCAGCGTTAAAAATTAATAATATTGAAATCTAAAAATAACGTATAATAGCTCAAATATAGAATTAACTACTTCCGTAACATTTTCTAATAAATAAACGATAAATCGTTTCATAATTTCAACTATACTGGCTCGTGACGATGCACTACTGTCTGACTATTGCTCGACTTTACTACTTACTGTAGGAACAGTATGGGTTACTGTACATAAAATCGCTTTGTGCGACGAATGTGAGAGATTTTCCTGAAAATGATGCATGGCATGGTGTAATCTATGGAAAATTAGGTGGGGTTTAAGTCATCAGTTTGCTGAGTTTGAGTTTGTTTAGAAAATATAGAGTTTCGAATCTTAATAATTTTTAGCAGAAAAATATAGGCATTTTCTCTGGAATTGTAACTTCATTTACGTGTGCAGTCATTATAGAAGTATTTGTAATAAAAATCAAATCTTGTGTAGTGAGCCCTAGATTAGGGGGGGGGGGTGAAGTCATGAATCTGTAGGATTCGAATTTGTTTAAAAAACAAATCGTTTCATTTCGGACGTAATGAGCATGCGTGTCCAGTCGATCGAGCTACTAATTATAATTTCCAGTGAATACAGCAACCTTTGCCCTTTAAAGTGGCATGTCATTTGTTCGAGATCCTCCAGCGATTCGTTCGGGAATTCGCGGAGCAGTTCGAAGGGAGGACGCTGGTTTGCGTTTTTTTTTTGCAAATGTGCAGAACCGGTGGCGCAGCCGGGAATTATGCGGGCGGTTCCTCGCGAAGGTTAAACCGGGCACGACGTCGCGTTTCCAGCGGAACGACAAAGTAACGAGGCTGTTTTCGCGACCCAGTTGCAGCGATTTATGCGGACACTTCGCGAATTTCCGCGAAAGTCGACGCGCGACTCGCGCATCCGTGGTTAAAACGGACTGCGCGCTTGGCTCCGGGAGGATGGTTCTCAGACGATAGCAGAATTCAGGAGGAGCCGACGGAGAAAAGCGTGGGTGGAGACGCGACCGGCGTCCTTTGATGATATAGGGACGTTTACGTTCCCTCCGTGCCCCCCACCCTCGTCCCTCCGTCCCTCGGCAGCCGTTGTCATAACTTATTTGCTCGCTGGTGTGACTGCAGACGACGAATTTATTTTTCTTTGTCTCCGAACCGCTTCTGCTAGCGTTTGTTCTACGCCATTTTTCTTTCCTTTTTGCGTTTTCGTTTTTTCGGCTGTTTAATATTCCGAAACTGCCGAGACACGTGATTACATGTTTGCAATCTGCAGTTAATTAGTGAAATACATAAGTAATCGAAAGGAAATGTTTCTAGGGAATAAATAATATAAAAATAACTTTATTTATCATTATTCGTACAATACGATTTTTTGAAGCTCTAGAAATGGAAAATAACTGTAATTTAAAAAAAGTCAAATGCGAAGCAGTAACATTTTCTAGTGAAAAGGTGTAAAATATTTTTTCCTTCTCAAATTATTCGATTAATATTTTTGAAGATACCTTGAAAAAGTGCGTGTTACAAACTATCTCTCCGAACTACTGACTTTAATTTAAACGATACGTTTAATATAATAAAAAAAGAGGAGACAGTACAGTAACATATTTTGCTGAAAAGGCACACTGCATAAAAAAAATGTTGCACAACAAATCACCGAGTTATTATTCACAAAAATATTATCTTACAAAAGTGCTTGTTACAAACAACATCCCCGGCCGTTAACCTCAATTTAAAAAATATTCCAAATATAATAAAAGAATCTGGTAACACATTTTGCTGAAAAAAAAATGCTCGACACAAAAAGAATTTTTGCACCTCAAATCAACGAGTCATTAATCTCAAAAATATTATCTTGCAAAAGTGCTTGTTACAAACTACATCCCCGGCCGTTAACCTCAATTTAAAAAATATTCCAAATATAATAAAAGAATCTGGTAACACATTTTGCTGAAAAAAAATGCTCGACACAAAAAGAATGTTTGCACCTCAAATCAACGAGTCATTAATCTCAAAAATATTATCTTGCAAAAGTGCTTGTTACAAACTACTTCCCCGGCCGTTAACCTAGATTTAAAAAATATTCCAAACACAATAAAAAAGAATAAAAAATCTGGTAACACATTTACCTGAAAAAAAAACACTCGGCCCAAAAAATATATTTTTGCTTTCCAAATCACTGGGTTGTTATCTCGGCGAAAAAAATATTCTGCGAAAATCCACGCTGTAATTCACACGTGCAGTTATTTGCTGTAATTTAACCAACGTTCCTGATATAATAAACAAAAAAAAAAAAGAAAAAGAAAAATAGCAGGAGACCAGCCAGCGCAATGAAAGTAACTTTTTCGCTGAAGAGCTCGGAAAAGAAAAACGAAAATGCGAAAAAACTACCACACGGGAAGAGGACGCGCGACAAACACGCGCGCACACACACGTACACGCTCAAGATGCGAGTAGACGACGGCGACGACAACGACTATAGATCGTGCGTGAAATAATCGCAGTGTCTGCGCTAGGCGACTACAAGCGCAAGTTCGCTCGTTGCGAACGTTGCAAATATACGAGCTCGTGCCCGAGGTGGAATTGGTGGTTTATAGCGAAAGTTTGTGGCATCGACGGCGGGAATTCTTTACACACGGATAGCCGTGCTCGCCTCGGTCTCTCTTTCCTATCCGTTAACCACCGTTCCGAACTGGCGCGGCGCAGCGCGCGGTACTTTCGTCGTGAAATAGTTGATCTGTGCGCCAGGAACTCGAGATCCGCCGTGCACTTCGCGAACAACCGCCCCGAAGAATGTTGATTCCATTTGCTTCAACGCGGATGCCGATTCTAATTAACTGAACCGACTCCATTTTGATTAGAAATTCGCTATCGTTTTAAACACAGAATATAAATAGTATCGCTGTAGCTTTCGACCGAGTGGATATTTTTACTTGAAATAATTTGTGTACACTCCAGAAATACATACGAATAAACGTGTAAAATTTCGAATCGATGGGTGCAACTCTTATTTTTTAATCATTATATCTCCCGCACCAAAATCGATGAGTTCAAAAAATAAGGAAAATGCATATAATCTGGTATTGTATTTATGACCTTAAATTGACTGGATACTTTTAACTGGAAAAATTACTGCACATTATTGAAACGTTAATAAATGTTCAGATAAAGTTTAATACCGATGTGAGCAATAGTTATTTTCCTATTAATTTCTGAGAATTACTGTAATAAGATTTTCTATGGTAAATGCATATTACCACACTTGTAACTTTTAACCAAATGGATAATTTTACTTGAAAAAATTACTGCATATCCCGGAAATATAGATGAATGAACTGACAAAGTTTCGGAGCGGTGTGTGCAATTGTTATATTTTTGTTAAACGCTGAATTTGCCCGTATGAAGTTTTAAAAGATAAAAAAGAATACATACGGTGTATAATTCAGCAGTGATTTTCGATCGAGTAGATATTTGAATTGAAAAAAGCGACTATAGAGTCCTCCATCCATAAGCTACGATATACTAAATCGGTTCTTCGATATCAGATAATGGCGGCCGTCGCAAGACGATCGTCTCTGTGCAGCCAGCTCGACAAGGTACACGCAATAGGCGTTGCCGCGGGACGAATTAATTGTATTACGAAGCAAGCGTTCTGCTAACGAGCTAATCCATAGCACTTGCTCCTTTGTTTTGTAATTAGCTGCCCGGATGTCTCCGACAAACCATCATCCCCCTCCATGCTCCGCCTAAACCAATTAATATTAACCGAGCAAAATTATTCCCCGAAGTGTACCAACGTCAATGAAAATTTTCTAAAATTACTATAAATCTCCTTGTTAGATTTTTAAGGTGTCCCGCAATTTTGTGCGTAACATCGTCATACAATAAATTACAGAAGGGAATCGTGTGGCATCGTTTAATGTTATACTAATTTCACAAGTTTTAGTATTTATTAGAAAATCTATCAGGAATCACATGTTTTTATGATTACGCATCAGAATCAATACAAAAAGTAAAATTAAATTTTGAAATGCTTATTGTAACAACATCGAGAACTTTAGATTTTTTTGGTTATAAACATTTTTGAACAATCATTAAACTTAAATAGTTTAACAAAAACTTATTGGATACTGAGTATAATTAATAAGTCGACAGCCTTAGAGTTATGAAATTAAATTGAATCATTAGTGTGATTGCAAAAATGGATTTATACGAAATTTCATTTAACACATTTATTCCTTGGAACACATATATTATGGCGCTAAAAATCTGGCTGAATATATTCTTGATATCTTTATAAAATAATCTAAACTGGCCACTTTTAGTGCCGCGTAAATCTAGTGTTGAGTTCAAACGAATATAAAATCACGTGCACCTTAAGGTTTCGGCTGATCCCGTTTCAATAAACAAATGAGTAACGATGTTCAGGAAAAATCGTTTCACCGGTTCAATTTTGCTTCTCACTGTATGTCTCGTAGTTTTGTCGCGGATTGTACCGAGTTTTTCCCATTGAAACTTGTCGCGAGACTTGTCAGGGGATCGAGATGATCGTTCGAATGACCGATTCATTAACTGTCAGAGGCGAAAATGAGTTCCGGCCGGGTATCGCTGGCCCTGCTATTAATTACCGTAGGCCAATTAACCGTAACGAATGGCTTCTTTGTTAACGACACAGCCGGCGTAATAATGGACACGCGTACACGCGTTATCTCCGGTTACACGGACCCGACAATAACGTTCCGTCATACGAGAATTTTCTGAAACTGGAAAAACGAACTTTGACGGTCCACGCGTGTCGGGCGCCGCGCGAGAATAGTATGCGAAATCGCGCAATTAATGCTCGCCCCTGGTTCCCGGGGCTAAATAATATCGTACCGGTTGCAGTCGCTCTGTTCCGCCCAAAATTCATGGCTCATTGTTTTCCTGCTCATTAGCGATAACAAATAACGTTGCAGTATGCTTTGCCGATAATTTTACGGAACGCAGCCGTTACAACGTTTGCCAACTGCACCGTGTCTCCGGACTGCCCCCGCGGCCATTGGTCACAGCGTATTTGTGACCACGGTTTCATCCGATTATCAGAAATCGCCTTGCAATCGTAAATTCTGTCGGCGTCTTTAAACTCTTACGCGCTGTACGCCACTATAGTGGCTTCCGTGGAAACCATCAGTTTGAACGCTGCGAGCCACTATAGTGGGTTTTCTGCCGTCCGCCGAGGTTAAGGGGGCCGGCAGGCATTTGACCTTGACTGTCATGCCAATCCTCGAACGGTCCTCGAACGGTCAGTAGGGAAAACTGATTGTGGAATGGTTAAAATTTTTTTTGTGGAACTACGTCGCGTCTACGACATATCGGTAAAAAAGAATATATGAAATGCCGACTTGAGTAGCAGCGGAAGAGAGAAACGAAAATTGAGAGAGAAAGCTAGCGACTAGACATGGTTGCCACGTATCATCCTTCGCCTCACTGTTGCCATGTCATCAAACCCGTAAATGTACAAGCATTTGGTGAAATTGATTTCTGCATGAGCCCGATTCAGCCGACTAACACACGCTAACACGTCGTACATTGCCACAGACGCGTAGATATACGCAGGACTTGTTGTCACATTACCTTTGCAGTTTTTCGCTAATATCTCTGAAATGAAACTCAAACGGCGGTCACGTGTATGCAAAAGCTAAGGAAATCATTTGATTTATATTAAATTGAATCAGTTTATTCTTAACATTATAATAATATTAGACATATTACCAGGACTTCTTTTAGAAAGAAAATGAGCCGGAATTTACTTACTGTTAGAAAGAAAATTACATTCAAAATGAAATTAAAGCAGCTTTTTTTATGCCACGAAGTGCATAAAAAATTAAACAAAATTTATCATATTTTTTTACTTTAGATGTCAAATCTAAAGTCAAGAAACAAACAAATACAAATTTACAACTAAAGACTAAACGTAAAATAAACTTGAATAATATCATATATATATATATATATATATATATATATATATATATGACATGTGATATATATGAGGTAGAAATTCGCAATTTGGGCTCTGGACAGACCTAGATTGAACTTTTAGGAAACACAAGTGACCATTTTTAAACTGCTCATTGCAATATTGAAGCGTCAATTTGTCAAGATTTTGACCCTTGCAAGTTCATATACGTATATGGATTTCATGTATGTGTGTCGTTACACAGAGTCGACCTGCCGGCCCCCTTAAATGGTTAACTCTTCGACTCCTGAGAGTTCTAGGCCTATGCCGGAGTCATTTCTGACCCAAGCCGATAATTCACTAATATTGACGGTTGCTCAATCTGATCCTCACCCATACTCAGTGTCGCCAGATGAAGACTTTTCTCCCACTCTACCTTACCCCTTCCACGACGCCATTGTAAGTCGCTGTAAACGCGTTCTTATTCGTACATGGTTTTTCTTGCGAGGCGAGTTTTTGCGGTTTTTTGTGTTTGTTGTGCGTTTAGGATAAGGTAGGATAAGAGCGGAGCGAGGATAGAAGGAGGAGGCGAATTGGTGTAAAAAATTGTAACCCTGAGGGGATCAATAATAAAATACTACTACTCAAAGAAACAAATTTGTTTAATATTCATAAAACCTAGTTGTTAATGCTGAAGACTGTCCTCCTGAAAATAAACGGATGCAAATCCCGATTCTACATTTTCCCGATGGTCGCAACAATTTCAGAACCGTTGAAACAATTATTCCCCTCTCCTTGCCGCGTCGAACCGAACCGAAAGCCAACTCTACTCTTCAACTATTTATTTTCAATGACCTACCAACACTGTTCCACGCGGTTCTCCACGGGTTCGCACACCTACTCGCCATCATTCACGCGGCCGCCCGGCCCGACCCGGCCCGGCCCGGCCCGACGTCAGTCGCCGAGCCCACCCTTCCTTGAATTCCAGGCGAACCCTTCCACTCGACCTGAATTCATTCGTGCCACGATCCCGACCGCCATTACTGGAAACCTCTCTTGCCAGCAGCGAAGCACGGGGAATTCCCGACATCACTTTCAATTTGTTGCAATTGTCGGAAGCGAAGTCTGCCCCGGATGCGCTCGCAGCCCTAACAACTTTTACCGCCGGCAACGATCGCGCCCTTAGAAATTTCAACGTCCGTGTGTATGCGTGCGCGCGCTCGTGTGTATGCACGTGCAACGGGTCAGGGAAAAGCAGCTCCGCTGCTACAATGTACTGCCTCCGCTGCTATCCGTTGTTGCCTCGGAGCAATACCGTAGAATTAGTCAGCGGTTGATGTACTCGCCCGGTTTAGTGTTACTGCATCCCTTGCATAATATCCGTGCTACTCATTCCGCGTAGTTTCTCTCGCTGCCGATATTACGTTAGCTGCAACCGGGAAACCGTGTGCTACCCGTAGAAATCCGACTCGCTGGGTT
The DNA here is from genome assembly GCA_028454255.1 of Halictus ligatus. Lineage (NCBI taxonomy): Eukaryota > Metazoa > Arthropoda > Insecta > Hymenoptera > Halictidae > Halictus > Halictus ligatus. The sequence goes on along the minus strand of CM052135.1, from coordinate 9,797,251 downwards.
TATCGCCGATCAAATTCCGGATCTTACCCTAAGAAATTCCTTATTTGCGGTCCTCACGGTTGTAGAATTCGCGCGCGCGGTCGCACGGTCATTCGAACTATCCTACCAAAGGACAATAGCCCCCCTCCAACCCTCCCTGTAATTTAGAGCGACAGTTACGCGAATTTTGTTCCTGGGGAAGCGTCCGGTTAATTTGTTGCGCGGCCGGTTAATTTGTTCCGTCAAGACAGTAACTTTGGATCCCAGAGGTGTTTTTAAGGGGAAAAATTGTGAGACGTCCTTCAAACATCGGTGAATACGCTGGTCAGATTTTAGGACCGTAGGTGCTATAGTTCTTGCTCGATTACTTGACGAAGTTTGCTGTACTGAGATTTGTAAAATTAGGAACGTTGAGAATGCCTAGACACAGACTTTCGGATTTTAATTTTTAACTTTGGGACGGATGAATATTTTTAAGTGGAAAAATTAGGAGACGTCCTTCAAACATCGGTGGATATGTTAGTAAAATTTTAAGACCGTAGGTGTATAGTTCTTGCTCAATTAATTGGCAAAGTTTGCTGAACTGAGATTTGTAAAATTAGGAACGCTGAGAATGCATAGGATTCAGACTTTCGGATTTTAATTTGCAACTTCGGAACGGATGGATATTATAACTTGAAAAAATTTCTGTAAACTCCTAAAACCTTGACAAATAAATCTGTAATGTCTCAGAATGCTGAGTACAGTATTGCATTTTCTATTAATAACTAAAGTTTGCTGTATCAATTCTTGTGACATCAAACAAGCTGAGAATGCATAAAATGGGAACTCTGTAACTTTGGTTCCAGTGGACATTTTAACCGGAAAAAATTACTGTACACTCTCCAAACAAGCCCATTAAATTGCACAAGAACAAGTATAACTGTAATTTTTATAATAATCGCTGAAATTCACTGTATCAACAAAAATTCTGAAATTATGCGTGCAAGCCTCAATCCAACTGGAAAAAATTAACTGGAAAAAATTGCTGTGAATTGTCGGTACACAGATAAATAAGTTCACGAAGTCAAACTGATCTGTGCAGTTGGTTTCCGAGAAACTTCGAGACAGCGAGCAGAGAGGAAATTTTGTAAATAAGAGAACAGAATAAGAGATCTTTCCGTGCAATTCGGGTAAACGTGGCGTTATTATTGCTAAGAGTTTCGAACTGCTGGAGGACGGTTCAAGTTCGCACAACTACAAAACGGTTAACGAGTTCGTTATACTTAATATTAACGACACTTCTTTCCCGTGGCGCTTTCGCTCCGGCCGATATTGCTTCGTCGCCCGGCGCTTCCGCAGCTATCAGAATGCGTCTTCCCTGAGCAAGTTCTATTGGTTTATGAACGATTAAATTTCATCAGATATCCATTACAAAATGTAATTATGCCGCGAAAAGCACTCTGGTTATCTAATATCCCCTTTGAAACGACATTTCATTAAATTATCGGCGAAACTTCCGAGTTTAAACTGCGCCGCCTTGAAACAGTTCATGTTACCTGCACGTTTTCCCCGACGAGGAAAGTATCCGCACAAACGTGTCGATCGCTTGATAATGATCTACGCAAATTGGCCAACTTCCACTGCGAAAAGCTTCTTCTCGGGACTCGAATAGAAACGAACGTTAAGAACGTTACTAGAAATTTGAACGTTTCTCTATCGAGATATTTTCTTTTTCTGTCTATTTATAAGACATCCTATTTGGTAAATTATTTCGAAATATGCAAAGTGATGATTGAAACTCTCCCTAATATAGGGTGCTTTATATGATGCGATAATTTATCTCCATAAAAATACCCCCCATCCTTTACGAAAAGCTCGATTTTTTAAGTAAATCATGGAAATTGATAATAAGGGTTAGTGAAAATGCATGATATGAGATTTAAGTGAATTTGTTCATAATTTTCCAAGTTATGTAGTTAATTTTTCCAATGCTAAAGAATGGATACTATTAAAGACACTATACAGATTATAAAGAAAAAAGGTTTGATTCGATAGGATGATTGGTTCTCGAGATAAAAATTCATAAATGCAAGGTCTGCCTTCATGAAGGCAAATGAGCAATTCCAAATTCGAAGATTCATATTTCCTAAACAATTTTGAAATCGGCAAAGCTATGACATAACCCCCCCCCCCCCCTAATTAAGAGTACTTTACGTAATGCAGTAGTAAATTTTAATTAAAAAGTCTCTATAGTGCGTGCACACACAGTTAATGTTGCAGCTGCAGAGAAGTATATTTTCATCTTGGCTGAGCAAATCGAAAGAAATTGGAATCGAGCATACTGATGACATAAACCTCCTCTCATTAACAGTGCTGTAACCGTAAAATATTACATGATCAGCAATATCACCGATGACGACTACGAGATTCAAATTGCAGAAAATATTGTTCGGGGACAGCATGTATTCGCAAAAAGTGGAGATTGACTGTCGTGCGAAATTTCATGGCCTGGAATTGTAATTTAGTTTTTCGACAGAGTGATCGATCGATCAGCGACGCAGGAGCCATGTATCTATACATGTAATTACGATTTCCAATCATCTAGTCAAACGTTGAAGCGCTCGTTTATGAGGAAACGCACCGCGCGAGGGTACGAGGAACGAGGTAGTTAAACAGTCTGTAGAATCGAACCCCGCTGATTGGAATCGTGAAACACATCCAAATCTCCTATGATTCTGAGGAAGTTTCGCTCGAATTTCCGTCCCGCTTTAGCGCGAATTCACAGAATAGCACAATTTTAGGAAGCTGCTCCACGCAGTCTTCCAACGAATTTTCCTTGGCCCTTCAAAACATCTTTCGATCTCGAATTTTTACTATTACTCGACACTCCCATATTATACTGAACTTTAATAGTCACACAATTTTTTCAATTTAAATACTGCGACAACGTGGAATGTATAAAATTATTTATACATTCGTGCCTTAAATATTCATACTTTCGTTTTATATTTTCATCTGCAATATTTTTATATTAAAATTAATATTTGTACATTTTTACGCTTTTATTTTTTTCAGTACAATCTCTGTATTTTCACAATTTCACATTTACATACAGCTACAAATGAATTGTGTATATTTTACGTCGAATGATCCTGAATTAAAATTCAATTTAAATAAAAACTGAGTAACAATGAAGTAAATTACATGATCATCTATATGTTTTGATTAATTTATTAGTCGAGAATTTTTATCGTTTAAATATCAGTAAAAGTGAGAAAATGCGGTAAAAATTGAAGAAACATCAAAGGATAGTTTTATCAAACTGTACATAATTTTTATTGTCATTTTTCTTGAATCAAAATTACTTAAAAATTAGATAAATATTGAGTTGCATAAAAATGTATAAGAATGGCTTAAACATTTAGATTTGTCCAAGAATGACTAAACAAAATTGTCGAAGCAGTTTAGGAAAATTTTTATCAGTTTGGTTGAATAAATAAAGAATTGCTTCACATGTTCTGTCGTTAAAATCAGGTCGGTTAGAAACAATTCACCTAATTTCGCGAATTTCGAAACCGTATCGCCAGATCTCGTTACGCTCTCGAAACGCACAGTACTCCTTTCCCCGGCAGTTTATACGAAATTGGAAAACTGTTTCGCGCGTGATACACCGCGCGATATCCGATATATAATCCACCGAAATATCGAAACGGTTGCGGGATTTTTAATTTTCGCGAACGATGTGATTAAGCGTTTCTATTAACGGGCTCAAATCCCGGAGTCCAACGCGATCAACTCTTCGAAAACTTCATAACCGAACCAATTGTTTCATTCTTTGTGCGTCGAGACAGTTTTTTTCTCCTTTTTAATTCAAACTCCAAACAATTTTAAATCGAACTCGGGGTAGAATTAATTAAAAATGCATTAGCACTGATTTCCCTTCATAATTCTACCTTTAATTTAACATAATTTAATATTCTGTATAATATTAAATATTACAAATATCTGATAATACAAAAATTAACACCTGACTGACTTAATACTGTTTGATATTCCATTCAACTTCAAGTTACACACTTTGTTAATATGTTTAATTTTAATTGAAAATAATTTAATATTGTGTGTAACATTGAATATTACAACTTTTGCCATTAGCGTATGAAGTCTGCAGTCTACTGACGAATATCTGATAATAAAAGATTAATATCTGATTAATGAATATTTCATTATAATATAAAATATTAAAACGTCTCATGGCGTTCAATTAATTATAAATAACGCAGCACCCGATGAAATGAAAACTCCTTTATAAATGGTTTCAACTAGACAGAAAAGATTTAATTAAAATCCCCCAGTGTAATTCCTTTGTAAATTCCTTGTGTAATTACTTTGCAGACTAAAATATTCTTTGCGATAACAATAAAAACATTTTCTATTACTTCACAATTCTGAACACAACCACTCTGGTCATCAGAGATGGCAATTTATTAATTATTACCATTACTATGTCCACCAGGACATTTTTATCCCCATCGTAGATTTATTGTAACTGTTTCAATCGTTTGACTGTTAATTATATTTGCCTGAAACGTGTATTCACCAACATATTCGTCATATTTTTCTGATTAAAACGAACCCAAACATGACAGTGTTCGGAGCACATTTGTTTGTTTAATTCAGGACTCAGTAGAATCTCGATTATCCGAACTGATGATACTTGCATCCTTCGCTATTCGAACACTAAACAGTTTAATTTTCAACGAGCCATATACGATTTATTGTACGAATCAGTATTATTATCGAAACATTCATGGCCTCCTGACTAGTTCGGATAATCGAGGTTCTACTATATCGTGGATTAAACAAGTAAATATCATCCAAACCGTATCGTGTTTGGACTCATTTCAATCAGAAAAATGCGACGAACTTGTTGGAAAAGTTTCATACAAAAATAATAAAAAAGAACGTGTTCTTACTACTGCCTGTACATAAGCGACACTTCGGTCCCGAAGTTTTCACATACAATATTGAAAAATTAGATACTCTGTAACTTGATTGAGAAATAGATGTTCTAGCTTCGGTGAAAAGTAATTTTTCCGAATGTAAAATAGTCCTTCAATATTTGACACTTTGGAACAAATTTTCGAGGGAGCTTTCGAGGGCAAAGAACGAATAGGGTCCTGACGGTGATCAGGTGAGGCTTCTGGCGGAATAATATCGGAACTGCAGGCAATTCGTCTACGACTAGCCGGCAATCTCGCTGTGTAACTGCTCCGGGACCCGATGAGACCTTGTCTCACATTGTCAGAATGGCTGATCCGATTCTGGTACATCCTTGTCCCGGTAGGACAGTAATTGTCGCTCGTTCTTGAAGTACCCGCGTCAGATATTGCGTGCTCTAACAATAGAGCCACAATAGCGGGGCGTCGGGCCGAGCAGAATATTCCAAGGTGTCCCATCTTCATCTATCTGTCGCCTCTCTTTCCTCGCTCCCTTCCCGATTAACAGCCCCGGAGTTTCGGCTTCGTTATCCTGTCCGTATGTCTGTCTGTCGGCGTGTCGGTCCAACTCTGTCTACGACGCGTCGCACGGTAGTCGATTTTCATCTTTTCGCGGTCAAAACCGGTAACGCTTGAAATCTTACAAGTCAGTTAAATTAATTAATACAGTTACGCGTCGTCTATATCGTCGTCGATTTAATATCTGTGTTAATTGACGCTGGTTCTTTTTATCGGTGATCCAACGAAACTTTTAATTTGCAAGGTCCGCAGAATATTTCTATGGAAGTATAGTTTAACACAGAAAATTTCAAAATGATAAAACCGTATTTCTTAAAATCAAACGTGCAAGGTTTAAACTAATAACACGCTTGTTTTGCGTGAAATCGACCATGGATAAAGCAGGTAGTATTTCAGCGATCGCTTTTCCCGCTTCAAACTTTTTTTTTTTATAAAATTCCTTAAACCCTTGAATCTTGCAATCGTTAATTGTCCTTGCGGAAGACAGGATTTTCCAGAGAAAATTTTACCTGGGAAGATATTTTCCAGTTGTTCCTTTCTTTGTTTTAAAAATTAATTTCGCGACATTAAAAATTATCCGTATATGAAACAGTACACTTAATGTAAAAAAACTTAAAAAAGTTTAGTACAATCACAATAAAGGCATACTCACACCGTCGCGTTGAATTCCAGCCAGCTCCAATTAAAGAATATGATAATTACGGGATCTCTTACCTGAAACAAAGGGGAGAAAAAGTGCATTAAATACCGAGGTGTTTCAGGCCGGTTTCCGTAATTAGCAACAAAACTTGGAGCGTAATGGGGTGACTAATGAGGAGACTGGGGGTGATCAACGCCTCGGCTCGTTCGAAATTAATAGGCACGCCGATCCGTCAGCTGGGCTCTCGACTGTCGAGTTTCGACCCTCTTTCTGCGGCGCGGTATGCACTCATATTTCACGATGCACCCTTGCACTCGCTCTCGAAAGGATAGCCGAGAAGAGGCTGCAGGCTGCAGCTAGCTGGCGCGGGGATTCTGGGATTGTTTTCTCGCGGAAAGTAACAGTGACACGCTTTTACGAGCGCCGGGGATCGTTAAAGGAGACCTGTCCGATCGGGAACGATACTAAGGGAGCGTTTATGGGAGCTGCGTTTATGATCCGCGATCAACGTGATCAACGTTGCAGTGCTACCGAGATCGTTGCTACTTTGTTAATTGCTGTCTGAGGTACTACAAGTTGCGGTTTTGCGCCCTTTCCTTTGGAGGATTATTGTGGACTAGATTGTGGACTTCCCTTTGGACTAGATTGTGGATTTTATGCATTTATGATGTGTGCAAGTTTAGGAAACACAATTATGTTACAGAAAAATAATGACATTTTAGTCCTTTTACGGTGAGGAAGACTAATCAAAGTTATCTTGCTCTAAATTTAATTAGGAAACAATTTTGAAGACCGATTTTGATTCTACTTTTTAAAAAAATAGGAAATTGGCAAAGTTAAGAACTCCCCCCCCCCCCCCCGCTAATTGAGCGTACACTACAAGAATTCTTTTTGAGTAAACACACTGCATTACTGTTAACGTTAAAAGTTACAGTTTTCCAAAGGGACCGTCTACTTCTTTCTAGTAAAAGTAATAAATATCCGAAGCACTGTACTTTTCAAACAAATTGGATATCACAGAAATGATGACTTAAACCACCCCTAATTTAGGGTGCAGTACATCATACAAGAATTGTTTTTGAGTAAACATACTGCATTACTGCTTGCACATGTGCTTGAAGCTAGAGTTTTGGGAAGGATCTCTATAACAAGAAATTATTCCATATATTATTAAAAATATTATTGACTGCATTGTTCAATAGTGCTATTTGATAAACTGTTTAATATGCCATTCAATGTGTTATTGAACACGCTATTCACCATTTCATTGAATCCACTATTCAATACACAATGTAATCTACATTAATCAATGTTCAGCGAACGAATACGTAACCGACATAATGAATAATTCAGTATATTATTGAATACACTATTCGCCGCATTGTTCAATCTACTATTCACAACAGAAGCCCGAGGACCTAAAACGCTATTACGAGCATAAAATTCCGTCCCACCCGGAGAGCCCGAGCGAAATGCACTTTTCCGCAGTACACCTAGAATTCGCATAACCCGCGACCGTGCTAATGAAACGCATCGCACCAAGGGGATTCCGGGAACGGGAAATTTAGCATTGATCAGGGTCGACGAGGACGAGCGAGCCGGACTCCGGTAGAAAGCCGTTACGACCCCATAACGGCGCTGCAGAGTAACCCCATTAACGGAATCCTTTAAATCCCATTGGCCGCTGCTCCTGGAATCCACCGAGATGTTTAGAACGATACCGGGCGGCAGCTAGCCTGGGTTTCTATGACGACCCTATGGGGTGGTTTTTGGTTTCCTACGGCACGCCGTCAGTTAATCTTCACTTAATCACCCGTTTTATGGGTCTGTTGTGCCAAATCAACTATCCAAAGGATGCATAAACGAGAACATCGATCTTCCCATGCCCACGCATCGGTTCGTTAGATCCGAATGAATGCCCGGCCATCGAACCCCCGTCAGGATTAAACCTGCTGGCCTCATTGACCTGCACATCATAGTACTTCCCTACACCACTCTGCTAATTGGTTCAAATTCTATCGTTTTGCATTATAACGTCGATTTAGTTCGGTTCAGTTTCACGGTCTACTCTAGATTTTAGGGTTTTCAAATATCGTCTCGAAAATAGTATGGTAGAACTTGGTAGTTCGTGAATTTGATTAAAGTCATGGTTTCCTAAATAGGATACCTACATTGTTGTAGTAAATGCAGCATACAGGGTGAGGCACCGAAGACTTTCGCTGAAAATATCTCCGCTGTTTTTATTAACAATTTCGTAAATTTATCCGTTAGTTTTCGACAATGTTTTCAGTGCTTATGCACTGTCAGCGTGAATATGGTCTTCGAACGTCAAGTTATGCTTTTTAGAAAGTAACTCATTCGAAGGTCAACCTATTATAAAAGGTTGAATTTGTCCTTTCGTTACCTATAAAATGTTCACAATAACAACTTCACAAAAATTTTCTTCCTGAAACATTTTTTCCTATTACTAAAAACAACGGAGATATTTTCGGTAAAAGTCATAAACTTCGAAGAGTGAGCACAGGATAAAGTAGATTTTTTCATATATGTCGCCAAGGCCCGGATGATAAACGTCGCGGAATTATCTCCACTACCGCAGGGTGTACCCCGTGAGGGGCCTCGAACGCCGATGAGTGTAAACATAACTCGGGTATCTCTCCTGTTCGATACACGACACTGGCAAGACCCGTGTTGTTGACATATACCGTGAATTCACTGTATCGTGAAATCCATCTTTTCCCTCGATATTCCTGTGTGTTAATTTCCGAGATAACATGTACAACGAAAACGGGATAGAGAAAAGTGTGCGAGGTGTATACCCGGGGCCAGAAGAGAAGGTGTTACAGTTTATGCGTGGATATATATTTTAACGTGTGCATCTATTCTAGTAACGATTAAATTAGATTACAGAAACGCGTGCTCCGCACGCTCCACGTTACAAATCGCTATGACATGGAGTTGTCAATTGTTTTAGCGCACGCATCTAGACACCCTACAATCTGGAGCTCACGTCAGATGACTGCCGAATATATAAAAGGCGCGAATTACAATAATACTCCTTCACAGAGGGATTCGAGGATTCTTACGAGGAAGAAACGATCTGGTTTAGCGAAGCGAATAATTATTTCGGCGTCGGCCATACCGGCAGGTAATTAAGTCGCCGGGCCACATAAATCTGACGTGTTCCTGAGGCAGTCCCGATGCCACGAGACGCAGCCCCCCTTTCTCGGCCACGTGCCATTTAACGGAACATTTTTAAGGCGGAGGCTGGTTAACGAGCGGCCGCCTGTCTCGCGCAATTAAGCGCCGCTTCTGGCTAATTTTCATTAGCGATACCTACGCCAAAGGAGGACTCCGCGGGGCATTCTCGACGCTCGAATCGTTGAATCGCACGGGCTGTGTCTCGATCTTTGTGAAATCGAGAGGAAGGATCGGCTTCGGGGAGATGAACGAGGCTTTAAACGGAGCTTCCGAGCGACCCCCGTTTCACATTTCCAGAATTATTGGTTTACTCGAGCTCTAATGTTAGGTTTTAATCATAATAATCGTAGGACTATCCATTACCGTTGCTTAGTGCCTCAGAATTAAAGGAATTATTGAACAACGGGGCACAATTGTAAATACATGACTTTAATTATATGTGCAAGTATTAAAAAAATATTTTTATTGAAAATTAGGTATTGCATGTTATAGTGCACCCTAAATTAGAGGGAATGTAAGTCATCACTTTGTCGAGTTAAAATTTGTTTATAAAGTACAAGCATTTGAATTGCCCATTTGTTGATTACATACATTTTTATCTATTCTCCATTTTAGGTACGATTTAAAAAATTGTTTAAAATATGATCGTATTCCTTAAAGTCTCGTTTGTGAGATGAGCTTTAATTCAGATCGATATCTTAAAAATTACGCTCGCGATAAATGTTTAAAGATCAAGTGTTTAAACACTGATCAAGAGTTTATGATTTTTCTTAAATTAAAATTAAAAAAAAATTCGGTTGGAACATTTTTCTCTCGACGTGATCTCGCCACTTTGAACATTTAATAAAGTGAATCTTAATTAATCTTCGATGTTTCGCGGAAATTTCCCCCGTGAATCTTCCTCGTGTCCCTCAAATTGAATAAAAAGAATGTTTCGAGGGAATTTGATTGAGCTCGACAACAATTACTTTAATCACACAATATTAATGAGTTCACCCATTTGAAAAATGGGACAAGGCTTCCCCCTTCTGCGTGCATTCCCAAAAGGAACAAGATTCATTCTAAATCTCTGTAGCTGGCGATTTTAATTAAAAAATTGTATTAAAGCAGAAAACAACTCTCAATAATTCACGTGGATCGTTCATGCACTTGCAATTAAAGTTATTTGTGATTTGATAGAAATTATAATTTATTAGACATCTTACATATTTATTAAAAATGGCACATCACATTGAATCATACTTTTTGTTGCTAAAGTAATCCTCGATTTTTCACCTGTTAGCACAAACATCCTAGAAAAAAGTGAACGACACTCTGCGAAAGTAGAGGCTTCGAGATTTAAAATTTGTGAAGAACTATTCTGGCTATTTCAAAACTATTTCAACAAAATGATCAGAGTTCAAATTTCTGTGTCCAAATACTTTTTGGATCCTCGTCTCATGTCGAACGTTCACATCGTTTTCCCGGCATCTCATGCTAGCATAAAAAATAAGACAAGAAGAAGACGACGACGACGAAGAAGAAGAAAAAGAAACGTCACGCAGCGGTGCAATTCGTCCCGGAGCAATTCTTTCCCGTAGTCGGAGAGGTATCTCCTTCCACCGTTCTTCTCCTCGACCACGGCCGGTAGACACATAAATTTCTCTATCTCCGCGCTCATTACAATTTTATCTTTTGCCCCGTTTGATTTATTCCGAAAGTTCAGTAACTTCGCCATTGTGCCCGCGGACCGAGGAAGATTGCATTGTGCTCGGTGCACCTGTAGGAGCCGAACGAACCTAACCGGGCAAGTTTCGCGGGAGAGAACGAACGCGATACGGAATCGCGGGAATATTTCCCGGCATTCCGCGGAGGAAACCGGTCCGCGCGGACATTTTCTTCGCCGGGAGGGATTATTCCTGGGGTTTAATTAAAATTTAAGGGGAAAGCGTGTCCGCGAGAGCCATAAGTCGGCGATGCTCGTTAAGCGACACCGGCCGCCCCATTAATTATTGTTACAGGTGTTTGCCCGGTTGGTAATGCAAAGTTCATGGGTGGGGAGGCCCGATTCGGACCGAATCGTTGTAAATAATTGAAGGACTCGACAACCCGGCTTAATTTATGCCCGCCCCGCTAATTGAACCCGTAACGCGAGTTTCATTTCTTACCGGCGCCTTTTTTTTCATCGGTTTATAAGGACTAGCTGCGCGACGGGTGGCAATTAGAATCGGAACGAGAGTTTAAGCTGCCGTTGGATTTTTCGGGTAAGATCATTCGGGGGAGAGAAAATGCGAGGTTAATTCGGGATTCTTTCGAGATTTACGACGAAATGGGTCGCAAAGGACGGCTGGATTTCCGGAAGGAGTTGGATTCTAGCGAACTGATGACTTAAACCCCCCCCTAATTTAGGGTGCTTTATGCTGGGTAGTAGTTGATTTTCGCTTTAAGGAGCCTTTTAGTACGTGCATGCATCATTAAAGCTGCTGCTTTCGAGACGTCGACCGTATTTTGCTGTTGAAGATAATCTACATTCACAGGCCTGCAGAACGCCTGTATTTGTTTTAAACAAATTAGAAACCGCAAAACTGATGATTAAACCCCCACTATTTTAGGGTGCTTTCTATTATGCAATAATTAATTTTAAGTTCAAGAAGCTTTTCAGTACGTGCATGACTGTACTTTGCTGTTGAAGGTAATCGATATTCGGAGGTTTATGTTTTTTAAACAAATTAGAAATCCCAAAATCGATGACTTACACTCCCCCTAATTTGGAGTGCTTTAAGACAGATAGGAATTGATTTCGAATAAAAATTTAATGTAATGGTTGCAAACGTGATTAGAGTTTCTATTCCAGAAGAGTTAAAAATTGCTCGACCACAGTTCTGAATCCTTGAATCACTTACTGCGAGGCTAATTTTGAACACAGCGGTCTAGACCAAAATGCATACGCCGGATGAAACTTTAAGGATCATTGCTGCGTTTTACTAATATTTTTTAATTGAGCCAGAAATGGCTAGTGGTTGAAAATTCGGGTCGCTCCGTGGAAGGTGCACCGAATGGGAATTACGATCGAAATAGCTAAGTTATGGCTTGAGATGTTGAATGAGGAAGACGTCCATGATAAAATCCATCGTGTCTCTCACAGAAACCGACCGCCCAGTTTTGAAATGTTGGCGGCCTGGGTGGGGACGCGTGATGATTTAGTTGACAGTTTTATGGAACGCGTATAACACAGGCGAACGAAGACAAGTAGGCCACGAATGAAAGGCGAGCGCCTCGGAAACAAATAAAGTTCGCCGTAGACACCCGTGAACGTCACTCCTACCGCCCGGGCTGATGAATTTAGCTGGTGTTGCACCGACGTTGCATTTCCTTGCACTTGCACGCTTCGCTCGACCGCGACGCGCACTTCTTGCTACGAGACGATGCACCCCACCGTGCAGATCACTGTTCACGTAACCGCGAACGCATCCTGACGGACGTTTCCCTACAGAATTCCCTCCAGAAATCCTTATCCCCCATCTTACGTCTGAACGCCGAAGGAAAATTCGCGCCGATGAGAAACCCTTCCACAGAACTGTTAATAGAAAAAAAAAAAACGAAAAATCAACTGAGGATTTTTATGCGAAATCAAAATTCTCGGTTATTCCAAGCTACAGGGGCTAGACATTCGTTGTCTTTCTTAAAAATTCTGTGTTGAAGATACAACAGTATTTTGAAATTCTTTAACTTTTTATTGCATCAGTAACTCGTAATTTCGTACGAATGTATATTCACCTTCCTACAGCAAACAGCAGCTAATTACAATAATAAAACAAAGTAAACTAACGATTTTTAGCCATATTCTAGTACTTTTGTTATACGAAGTATCAAAAACTGTGTCGTTCGGTCCGTTCGGAAATATAGTGGTCAATTTAATATCGTGACCTCTACGTGTGCACAAATTAAAAGGAACAATTACATCGAATTGTTCACCGTGTTCGATACCATTCAGCTTTCATCCGAAACATTTTTCGATGTCGTTCGCAGTTCGGAAAATACCTCCGGTCTTTCGTGAAGCCCGGTATTACGAATTGCCGGGAAGAATAGAAGTTTTTAATTAGCGCGGCCGCGAATTCCCGAAAAATCGCCGGTTTTCGCCGGGGAATTGGCCAACCCCGTGCGTCGGCCGCTCATTAAAAGGAATTGTGCCGGTTCATCCGTGGCGCGGAAGTTAAACACGAGTTTCGATAATACGATCGATTCAATTTGCCAAAGTTCGGAGGATCGAGCGCCGGCGATCTCATAACGGCCGGCTCTCCATTTCGCGCAATTACTTTTCATTCCCGCGGATCCACCCTCGCACAGCCTGCGCCGAGGCGTGTTTCCCAGCTTCGGCTCGAGGGCCGAAGGGAGCGGAGAACGGGTGAATTCATCCCGATAAGTGAGCTCTTCTGGAAACCAGAAACCATAGAAAATTAGGCGCCTTTTCGGCCCTTAACGTCGAATTTTTAGAAAATCCCCAGGAAATTTTTCGAATATTTGGAAAGAAATTACTCGCGGGAGATCATTTGTCGCTTCAAGGGCTACAATATTAACGGTATTGGCTAAATTTTACTTCAGGAAACCAGATATTTTTAACTTTTGTTTATGTAATCCTGTAGGTTTTGGCGAGAACATGCTGAACATCGCAAGTTTAATATTAGGAATCGACTGATTTAAAAGTTATGCGTTTTTAAAGTTCAGTGATTCCAAGTTTTATTAACAGGTAAAATGCATAACTTTTGAACCAGTGAATTCCTAACATTAAAACCCCGATTTTCCGCATTTTCCCGTCAAAATCTAGAGGATTATATAAAAAAAGTTTAAAGATTTCTGGTTTCCTGAGGAGAAGTTTAGCCCCGAAATTTTATAAAGAGCACAGCAAAGTCCAGCATTCTCAGAAATGGTAAGTTTTCTCAGGCACAGAAAAAGTACAATTCAACTTTTTAGTGGATTTTAGTGAGAAATTAAAACTTTTTGTTCGAGTCTCCTGAATGTCGATTTCTCGGCGAAGTAGAAGCGTCTAGTGGAATTTTAAAAATAGGAGGAATATGTGAAAAATGTTTTGAATGTGCACCGTGGTGGAAATTTTGAAGATTGACTTTTTTATGATTCGAGAACGATTTCAAAGAAATTCAGGGTCGACGTCTCGAATTGAAGTGCATCGTGTGACTCGACGAAACGCGCGGGTGACTCGAGCGACAGTTTTTTATCGAGGCTCGAGGGTGAGCCGGGGAATTGCTCGAAGGAATTTGCTGGGGGGTATGAAAAAGTCGATTCGAAGTTGCGATGATTGATGGCGCGACGGTAACGGATGACTGGAAACTGTTTTTGCGCGTTTCGAATCGCATGGGGAACAATATTCTACAAATTACAAACACATTCTTTAAACACGACCCAAAAAAAACGCGACAAGTGCTTCCGAACATTTTAAAAACCATACGGGATCCAAGCAAATCATTTTGAAATAAATAGATCTAGATATTTAGTCTGTAATAATCGCACCAAAAATGAACCGGAAATTTACTAAATATCTTTTGGATCCAGTATAGGTCAATTAATTTAAAAAATTATTTTTAAACTCCAAAACATGATAAAGGATGCAGTTAATCCGCGTCTAGAATAATTCCTAAAACAACTGAAATTAAAGAACATGCAAATAATTTCTCAAATAGTTCCTTCTAGAAATAAAATTATTATTAACAGACGCAGCAAAATGATTTCTAAAATAATTTCTTAAAAGATGAGTTCAGTTTTAAATGACGAGGCAGCAGGTACGAAAAATTTGGGAAAATAGAAACCACGATAAATTAATTTTTGCAACAACCCGCTAGAAAGAAGGATCACTTCTCCGATCAGAAAAATAAAACAAAGATTTAAAAAGGGCTATAGGAGAGCAACAAAATATTTTCCCACATAATGTGAAAAGGTGGAAGACACGATGTAATAATTTCTAAGAAAATCCCCTAAAAGGAACGATCAGTTCTAGTAAAGAAAAAACGTGACAAATGCCGGCAGATAATGCATTAGCATAAAGCATTAATATGCCAGACGTCGAAAGTGCCGTTTCTGTCTGAAATGGAAGAAACTGCGGTGGGAAAAGGGTGGCTTGAGAAGAAGTTTGGCGGGGTTGGGGGTGGAAAGACACATCCATCGGCAGTTTTTCACGCGGAGCCCCGATATCCGGCGACGTATCTTTCGAGCGCGGCGATATAAATGAACGGTGATGTCGCGTCTCCCGCGAGATGGAATGAATTTGTCAGCCAGGGTCCTTGGGAATATCGTTTCCCGGCTTCCGGTTGTTCCCTCGCCGCTTCCAGGGGCGCGGGACCTTAAAGGGGGAGCGGAAAGATCGATCGATTCGATAACGCGCGGCCCGCTCGAGGATCAAAGGACCACGACGCGACGAAAAAGAGACTGTTGCGAAACTTGGAACTTGTTTTTTATTCGAACAGCTCGGGTTCTCTGACTAAACTTAATTAACGATTTTTAATCAGAAAAATTAACCATTCGCGTCAGAGTAATATCCACCTGTATCACGTCAAAATACAAGCTTCGGAATTTTCTCATTTTCATCTGTTCCTGTAGAAAAAATATGCTTTTGAATTTTTATTTCGGGAACTGTCTGTCCGATGGAGTCAATTCTTTCTTCTTTTTTTGTTTTGGTGGTGAAATCAGCAAAGCTTGTTCTGCAATAGAAATATTTTTCATAACTTTAAACAGTTTCGTTGTTTTGTTGTGGAATATCCAATTCGTCCTGTCGTTTATAGGTTGCAACTTTGTGAATTTTCTCATGCGAAATGGACAGAGATACGGACACACGATTTTTCATATAAAATTGATTAATATTTTGACCAGTAGAAAGTAATTTTTTCGAACCTAGAATTTCGAAATGGCGGCCATTAATCACTGTTTCAGGTCCCTGTAATGTATGCACGTTTCAGTGGAAGACCAAACGGTCCCATAAAAATAGCGCACGAAAGAACCCATATAAGTTAATTAAATTCGCAAGCGAGAAACTAATTTTCAAAGGTTTCAATTTTTTTTTTTTGACGGAGAAAAAATGGGTATACTGTTTCAGAATGTTAATGCAGGATGCATTTCTCGAGGCCGCGGTATCAATGCACCAGCATATTGAAGATTGATGTTGTTTTTATATGAGCGTTGTACAGATACAGGGCATTCAGAAGCGGCGCAATGATAGATCGTCGTAACGCGAATTCTGCGCATCATCGCGCTTTCATATCGGGGGCCGAGCCTTTTATGCAATCGTTACATCCTACTTACGCGGAACGGCATTATCGCTGAGCGATGGTTACGTTTCGCTCGACACAGCCGTTATTTATCATCCCCGGGAATCTGCGCCCCTGCAAATTGATTCCCGACGAGTCAGCCGCGCCCATTTTTACAAGGACACCCGGTACATCGCGTGGAAAAACATTTCTCCGCGGAAAGGGAACGCGCGGGCGTTGTTTCCCGACGATCAGAAAATTATTTCAGAAAAATTGCCGGATGTTGACGGTGAAACCTCGTCACCGATGGAAGATGCGAACGCTGTACAGGGTGTACGAATTTTTCTGGAACTTACTCTAAAAATATTAATGAATGAATGCCAAAGATTTCCGGTAAATGCGTTAATTTTTCTGCTGAAACTTATGTATGTGGATTCAGAGGTCTGTATTTTCGCAAGTAGTTGAAAATTGTCAAAGTAATGACTGAAATCCCCCTAATTTCGGGGTGCACTATATAGTACTGCATTTTCGACAAAATCGATGATCGATTTGATACAGAACATGAGCATTGTATATCGTCCAGGGAACATACCCGAGCCGTGTTATGCCATCCCGCGGTAGTGGGGATAATTCCGCGACATTTATCGTCCAGGTCTTGGCGACATATATAGAGAAACCACTGTACTTACAAAATAACATAAACCACGGTCCTGGATTTTCGAGTCTCTTAAAAATTCCTAAATATACCCGAACCCGGTGGAAAATGGTCTCTCAGGTTGTCCCCTTTAAAGAGCGCCGCGATAATCGCGGGCCGGTGCACCCTCGAGCCACCCCCGCCCCGGCCCTCTTCTATTTATCTTATTTTTTGCGGAGCACCGGTCCAAGCGACTCCTGCACCGAGTGAGTAATTATTCAAACAAGTAGAGTTGCGAACCGCCGGCGTCGCTATCGTCCCTCCCAACCCCTCTTAGGAGACGGGGGTAGAGAAATTCGGTGGAACGGAACGGTCCGTGCGCGGGGGTGGGCGAGCACGGATGCCGGGACGTCTGAGTTGTATATAGGCAAACAGTAGCGCACACGTGATAAAGTTGGAGGAAGTAAGTTACAGTTATACCGGCTAACCTCGAGAATGAAGAGTTATGCCACCCCCGCAGTACCACCGTCGTATACGACTTACAGACTAGCTCAGCAGGGATTAAAACACCGGAGCCGCTCCTTCGACGATGTCGGGCGTATTACCCGCGATAAGACCGTTCCAGGCACATGCAAATTACGTTGTTGGGTCCATAATGTCTTCGTCAGACACCGCGGGACCCTACGCGCCCAGTCCCAGCGCGTTAACGCCCGCAAAATGGCGTCCCTCGGACCCAAGTTCGGCTTGATGGTTGTTGTTTAATAGGCACGGCAACTGTTGGTGGCAGACGAAAATATTTCGGACGAAAGTTGTGCGGTTTTAACCGCAGCATGATTTAGTGGAGGTTGCTTTTTTATGGGGGCGGGGGTGAAACGTAGACGGTGACTAAGGAGATATTTTTAGGGAATTTTGTAGCTTTTTGTAGCACTGGTGGGTGCAGTTTGGTATTCTCTATAGGAAAGTATTGAACCATGTTTGCTTTAAACGTGGTAGTTAATGAGATATTGTTATTGTTACTTATTAGGGGGTGGTATGGAGTTGTCAAGCGGAGGATATACGGGACTATTAGTTTTACTGCTTGTATGGTTTTAAAAGATACATAATGTAGTAGGATTAAATTTTTAGTAGAAGAATGGGTAGAGGTCATATGAAGGTCAACGGTGTACTTAGAACGTAGTTCTACACGCTCGAATGCCAAATTCTATGGAGTTAAAAATTCTCTTGCATTTCTAAACAATTTTATAAAATCACAGAAAATCTCAAAAAACTGTCAAACATTCTCGAAAATATTCTTGGAAAACATAGTAAAAAAACAAAAATGAGAAAAATTAATTTCAATTATTTTTTTTATTAATTTTCAATTTGTTTTTCGCAAATCCACAAAAATGAGAATAGCGATGTAGAAGTTTGTAAGTGATTGTGTGAAACGAAATTGCATGGATATTAAGCTGAATTTTTCGCAGCGCTATTGTTTTGGAGAGGGGGTCGTAAGTGCTTTTGTAAATGCATGAGGAGGGACAATGAGGATCGACAGCGAGCGAAAGGGAATTCGACAGGCTGGAACGAGTAATTGCCTTGTTGTCAGTGGCCCCGGGGCGCTGCATTGTGTCAGCGTCTTACTGTCCAGCCCTGGTTCCTCAAGATTAACGGTGTAACATGCTAATTAGGACTCTCACGGCGAGAAGTCCGGCTCAGTGACCGGCGAGTGATCTGCCTCTGGCTTTGGACAGTGGCAGCACGCAGTCGACACGGCTCGGCTCCGTGTATATTAGCGGAGACGCTCGAGCAGGTATACCTGCCCGCGAACAATAAGCCATTGTCGAGCGTCCGAGCTCGACGTTACCGTTTCCACCAGCCAGACCGAAACAGTGTCCTAACCATCATCGACATGCTCCTTTTGTCTCTTTGTCTCTCGCTCGATCGTTCGATCGTTATTCCCGATGTTCCCTGACCCTGCTCTCTTTTTCTACTTTCGCTTTCTGCACCCCAGTTTACGCCATACTCTCCGTTGCGTGATAATTCTGTATAATCTGTTGGAAATCGGCCTTAAGGGCTTGATCGTTGCACCCTCCGACACTGGTGTGTGTGCCTTTTTTTTTCCTTCTTCTGGCTTGGACTTTCACGGCGTCCACACGTGTCCCAAAGCATGTTCGTGTAACTATTCGTTCTTTTTATTTCCTAATAAAAACCTCACATAATCTATGGTTGTCACTCCTGGACATTGGGAGGACCACATGGTTTGCAATGTATGCAGAATTACAGCAAAATACAACTCGAATTTCTTTAAAAATTTAATATGAGTATTTTATGTATTTTATAAGTCTTTGGACAAATTTTGTATAACAAGTGCAATTAAGAGAAAATTGATTCAGAAATTCATTTTCCTCGAGTTAAGAGCAATTTATGCACAAAGGGGCGGTAAAATTGAATTTGACTTTATTGGAAATTTTGAATGGTTTGTGCCATTGCCTTTTTCAAATTGAAATTGAAAAGATTAATATTTCCTTTGATGAATATCGAAATTATTTGTAAGCGTGCGTGAGTAACTTACTAACACAGCAGGAAAAGTGCAATATAAAATCACAAGTTTGAACTGCTCTCCTAGACGTTTTACATCATGTAAATTCAACAGAATTTGATCTTCTTTTTAAAGCAGTATGAATTTATGTAGACGTGCAATGTGTACTTGAAATGCAGCCATTTTTTTGAAAGCAACTTGCGCGCGATATGAATTATAAATGATGAGAAATTGGAAATTGATTTGTACAACATAATTAATTGGATTATGCATAAATTACGAAATATTGGAAATTATATTGATGAATACTGAAGAAGAATTTTAGAAATTTATTCGGAACTGCAGTGAAATGTAATTAAAAGTGCGAAAATTTGTTGTGATTCATAATTAATACCGAAAGATAAAGAATCGTATGAATAAATTTAGAAAATTCTCCCGTTGAATAAAATTAAATTTAAAATGTAGTTAAATTTGAAAGTGCAATAAGGTGCCACTTGAATGGCAAAAGTTTATAGCAATTCATAAATAATAATTAATTCTAAAAAACAGAAAATCGTATAGATAAACGAAACAATATTGTGATTTTCTCGCAGAAAACGAATTCACGCACGAGGAACGCAGTGTGTAATGATTAATTGGAAGTGATTCGCGTGTAACGCCTGCGCTGAAAGACAGAAAATTATGTTGATAAATTTTGAACGGAATCGCCGACAAGAACAGAGCCATTGTTTTATTATAGAATGTATAATAATGTAATTATGTGACAATAACACATTGTACAATATAATGATCACCTGCACGCGGTCCGGTCATGAAAATTCATTAGCCACATTAATGAACGTATACGAAACACCGTGAGAATTAGCTAAATAACTAATTGTAATCCAAATAAACACCCCGAAAAATTTGCAAACCGGAATTAGTAAAAACAGAATCGTATGATAAAACATTGTATAACAGTATTCAAAATACAATGTCCAAAAATGCTATCAAGTACTTTCAAAATCCATTTTTCAACATGACAATTAAATTAAATAATTTTTACCCTCATTACTTGGACAATTTACTGATTTTTAAACCATTGCTTTCAATAACAACGAAGGTCCAGAGATCCATAAATCTACAGATCCACAATTCCATAGCTCCATAGCTCCATAGCTCCATAAGTCTATAGATCTAGAGATCCACAGATCTATAGATCCATAGATTCATAGATCTACAGATCCATAGCTCCATAGGTCTATAGATCCCTAGATCCACAGATTCATAGATCTTCAGATGCATAGATCTATAGATTCATAGATCTGAAGATCCATAGATCTATATATCCATAGGTCCATAGGTCAATAGATTCAGAGATCCATAGATCCATAGATCTACAGATTCATAGATCCATCGATTCATAGATTTCTAAATCCGTAGATCCATAGATCTATAGATTTCTAAATCCGTAGATTCATAGATCTATAGGTTTCTAAATCCGTAGATCCATAGATCTATAGATTTCTAAATCCGTAGATCCATAGATCTATAGATTTCTAAATCTGTAGATCCATAGACGTATAGATCCATAGATTCGTAGACCAATAAATCCGTAGGTCTACAGATTCGAAAATCCACAGATCTACTGATCCAGGGATCCATAGATTTATAAATTTGTAGATCCATAGATCAACAATTTTCACCAGGAGCTTGCATGGTGCACGCTCTGTTGGGAGAATTTGCGAGCTCGATTTAAACCAGCACGGTTTTAATGGGTTGTTCGAAAATAGCTGGGTTAAAAAAGCGCAAATTTCGAGTGTGAAAGGGAGAGGGAGGTGGGGGGGGAAGAGAGAAAGAGAAAGAGAGGGAGAGTGGAAACAGCGACACCGTGAGATGCAACGGATATAAACGAGAACGTTGGGCGACGGCGGAATCCGATTTGACGCTCGAAAATGCTTGTCCGCTGTTGCATGTGTAAGCACGTAAGCCGGCTATATCATCGGCCGGTTTTCCGAGGGTCTTTTGAAATTTACATTGACGTATTAAATCATATTGAATTATGCAGCATCACGTAATTCCGCGCGATCGTTCTGGGTCACCGTCGTCGTCGAGCCGAGCCGTGCCGAGCCGAGCCGCGCTGCGTTTGCATAAATGGAGCGTGAAATGGACGCGTCGCACGTGGACGGTTTGGGAATGTCTCGAACTGGTAGCATTAGAAACCTGAATCACCATGGTCGATCCATTGTTTCGTCATTGTTCGAATTTCCAGGCTTTGTCCCCTTCCCCCGTTGCTTCACTACGAATCGGTGTAACAAAAATATTTGACAATAGGATGACCTATCCGGTGAATGAACACAAATAAATAAATAAATAAATAATAAATAATTCCCATTCGAAAGTTGCTGTACGATTTTGTTAGTTCGATTATTTGAATGATTATTAAAATGGCTCAAGCATCGCTCAGATATTAATTATATAAAATAATTAAAATCACTTGTACATTTCTGTAAAATCGAGAACCGATGGCTTCTCTTATTTAAAATTTTGTCTCTTTAATAACGATTAGTGAAAACGATGTAAATCTGTTGCTGGATGCAACAATACACTTGACGACATGTATTGTATTATACGTATGGACTGCAGTACATTGAATTAATAAATGTATTAGTTATCATTGTATTATTGAAATGTATTTTATCTGGTCCTTGATTGGTTCGTTATAAAATGAAAATGCGCATGAAAACATGGAAGCAACAATTTAATATCCCGGTAAATATTGATGGTTCGGTGTAAAACTGAAAATACGAATATAGATTGAAAATTCAAATGTATTATTAAAAATTCAGGGAAAAATTGAAAATTTAAGAAGAACTGAAAATTCAAATAGAAAGTATAAATTTATGCAAAATCAAAAGTGTTCGTGAATATTATTACTAACTAACAGTAATTTATTTTTGACAAAAGAAAAACTTATCGTAATTCTAGTTTCTGTTCTAATCATTCTTGAGTATTGATTTTTAAGAATATTAAATATCATTAAATATACATACATTATATGTATTAAATTCTGGGGTGAATATTAATAATTTACGTGCATTGCATATTTTTGATTGTATAATAATACTGTCTAATTTAGCAACCAGTAGACTTAATTTCCTAAAAAAATTGTTTAAACATGTTCCAATGTTAATAATATCATAAGAAAAATATATCACGGTATTTGGGAGAGTCTATAGAACCACTCGAAGTAAGAATCATTCGTATATCTTTTACAATTAAAATAGAAAAAATTCTGGACGTTGACAATTTCACATAATTTTCAAAAATAATATTTATTTTCATTTTACTTGTTTGTATCAATAATAAAATCTGTGGTTATCGAAACACAAATAAAGTTAAAATTTATTGTCTAATGGAATTGGAAGGGAATATTAATATTGTTATTATTACAAGAAGAAGTTAGATACATGACTAATTGCATGCGAGTTTGACTCTTCTCAGTGATTTAATTTAAGTCATTTAATCGCGAATTTTTTCCCAAACAATTAAGGACTAATACATGCGAATGGAAGGAAGCTAATACCCGCGTAGTCGAGCTGTATGCACAGGGGAAAGAAAAAGGGAACAAAACCTGTTGGCTGCTAATTAAATTTTGCAACACTTTCATTGCCCGAGCGCGAAAGAAAGCTGCGACGTGAAAACGCAAAGCACGCTTAATGAGCTGACTAATGGAATAACAATTGAATTATTTATTATCAACTGTGTGCGTGCAAACGCCGTTCACTTGCGTATTAAATTACCAAAAGGAAAACAAAAACCGATCAAATAAAATGTACAAAATCAATGTCAAAATCAAAATAAAAGGTCAAGTAATAATTAAAATACCGAGGAATAAAATTTAATAAAACTGGCCCTCGATGGTGCGTTGGCTTTTGTGAAAATTGTTTACGCATATTCAAGTATTTTGAATGTTATTGAAACATACACGTATACCATTGTATTCTGGAGGGTTTGCGGAATTTTCGTATACAAACCATATTTGTTCAGTGTCCACAGTTGTTAAATAAATGAAATCAAAATAAAAAGAAGAAGTTAAACATTTATTGAAGTGTTGGGGGTGAAAATTGATTGGGACTCGCCCTTTTGATACATTGGTCGAATAAAAAATGGTTCAATATGTTTAAATGGTGCCAAATATAGTATATCATTTTATTCGGAAAAGTCTGTACAATTTTTCTAGAAAAATACTTGTATAACTTCCATAGTCGAGGCACAAAAATAAAAACCAAATAAATAAAAAAAAATTGATGACGAATAATGGCTTGCTTCTGACATTATTAAAGTATACCGTAGAATTTTTCGAGTAAGAAAAAGTGTGGCTTTCATAGTTACAAACATAAAAAATCATGAGTAATAGTACTTTATTGCCTGAAGATATTGTTTGAACGTACTTAATCATTTGCAGCATTATTAAAATAAATACCAGTGCATTCGTGAGAGTGTATGGAATTTTTCTAGATAAAAAATATTTGCATAGCTTGTACAGTATCTACGTAAAAAATGCGGGAATCTAAAAATTAACCGAAACTGGTGGTATCCCGCACGATTAAAAAATTGTTTAAACAAATTTAAACGATCCTAGGGTTATTAAAATAGATACCATAGTATTCTAGACTGTCCACATTATTCTTCCAGCTAAAAAACATTCGTGTAGATTTATAGTTTCGGTGAAAAAAATTCAGGAATTTAAACAATTAAAAACATCTGAATGTAGATTTTCTTGTTCTGTGTATATTTTCATTTGGTTTTAACGAGAAACAAAATTGGCTGACCCGGTGTTGGTTTGTTGGTAGGCGACAGTAGTAAATTATGGTTAAAAGCATAGTGTTTCGGGGGCGCGCAGAGCGATCCTTTTTGGGACTGACAAGCAGCCCTCGAAGGAGAACGTTCGCAGATACATTGTCACGAGATAATATACGCGAAGAATCGCACGAGCCACGTTAATGGCCCAGGAGAAATGTATTAGGTGACAGATATAAGTGCCTGGGAAATGAGGTTCGCGGGATTTACGACGTCGCGATTATCGTTTCTCTTCTCCGGCACTGTAATTTACGACCATTCGATACCTCGAAATTGCCATAAAAATCTTTCTCGAATTCCGTCGGGAACCAGAAGCCCTCACGGTATCATTACGGAACATCAATATGTAATTAGCTGGCCATTTTTCCACACTGAGAACAACCATGGCCGTGGCAACGCTACATCTTTTCAAAAACGATATTGTTCGAGACATCGTTTTGAATCTTTGCAGATTTGTTTGCAAGTGTTCGAAGAATACCTAGTAATTTTTTCGTGAAAAAATGTTCATCCTGTTCGAAGTTATGGCCTAAATTATTCGCATTTACGAGCTTTTTCATTTTATTAATCTTGATATAGGCAGTCAAATTTGGAAATTAAAAATGTACTGCTGCATTCATTTCTTTTTTTATATTTTTAATATATTCACTAATTTTTACCGAGTATACAGTAATTTTTTCATGTAAAAATATTCACACCATTCGAAGCTATGGCTTCAAATGTGCGCATTTACAAACTCTTTGATTTCATTAATTTTGACATAAGCAGTCAAATTTGGAAATGAAAAATGTACTGCTGCATTAATTTTTTTGGAATTTTTTAAATATATTCACTAATGTTTACCGAGCATACAGTAATTTCTTCAAGTGAAAATATCCATTTGTTTAAAAATTATAAATGCATACGTATGCCATTTCGACGTTATTGATATGTTAATGTAGAACGACATTTATATGTATCAGAATTTTGGGTGGATTCACTTATGGTTCGGATAGGGGACATTCTGTAGGATGAAAAGGCGAGTTTCGCGATATCTCGAATCGAAGTCGATACGTGCCAGAGTCGACTAACTTCTGCCACGCGCGCTTTTGTCGTTTTATTCCATCGTCGGTGTGCGGAGTGGGGAAGAACGGGGGTGGGGGTGCGGGCGCTATCGAAAGTTTCGATAAATTTCTCAAGGCAATACGTAGCCTGTATATCGCCTGAATATAACAATCCCGTTTTTCTTCGGGATATTCTAGCCTCGGAGCCGGGGCACATAGAAAACTTTCCAGCGGAAAACTTTTTCGAAAAGAATTCTTAACTGTTCGGGAAGGGCGATAAAAGCTGCTTTCGTTCGCTGACGCGCTCTCTCGCGAATTCCCGTCACGATAACGCTAACAACCATACAATCTCTTACCCCCACTATGACGGTGATTACCATACTTTTTCATTTCGAAAAATACTTACGAGCCTGGAGAAGAAACTAGACTTGATGCGCCACTTACGGAAGTTCGAGCATCTTTGCGAATTTTTTTAGCTCGAATGGAAACAGATACGACCATGGGGTTTCGACTGTTAAATTTGTTAATCCTTTATCTAATGGACAGTAATTTTTTATCCACAAGGCTCTAATGTGGCGATTATAGTAACCACTGTTTCATGACCGTGAGAAATATGATTTTACAAACTGAATTGTGATAACGAATTGTTAAAAATAATTGAAAACGATTGAACAAAAAATGTATAAAATTATATAAGATTGCTCACAGTATGGAATTAATGCACAGTATGGATTAAATGCAACTGTCGACAAAATAGTTTCCCCGAAATTCGTTGCCTTCTTCCCAGAAAAATGAATTTTTCCTCTACAAGCTGAAAAACCATCTTCCTAACATTCGCTCCTTAATTTACGAACTTTAATTAATTTGATAGTGTTAAATTGGTTACAAAGCGACTCGGCGAGATTGTCCCGGCAAGCGTGCAAGAGCGAGGAGGGCCTCCGCTTGTAAACAGGCCGGTGTGCATCGTTGGTAAAAGGAAAAAATTGTCGAGCTACGGCAACACTTTCCGGAGAGGCCAAGGGCCGTGAAATACATAATCTCCAGCTATCTCTTATCTCACCCCTGGGGCAATAAAATGCCGGTACGAACGGTTCCGCGATGTTCTCAAGCAAGGGCGCCGGAATTCTCACGAATTTACGATCCTGTTCTGGTGCTCACGAACCAGCCGTAGCAAAATCTATGATGGGAACGTGACAGAAAATTAATGCCGGGAAATAATCTCACCCGACTTCCAACGCGTCAAAGAGTTTCTAATAAATTTCAATCTTCCTTAAAATCTCGACCGACTAGTTCCCTCGAGGGTTTATCATCCGCTTTGCTTCGCTCGCCAACGGAAAAACATTATTTAGCTCTGCTAATTACCCGTTATCCTTCTTTACGTAGGCAACTGGCGATTTAAGCGGAACAGATTCGATTTGTTTTCTTTTTCATTTTCATACAATTGTAATCCACGAGCATCGGCTTTTCATTTAGGCGACGCGTCGGACGACTCGGAGAGGTTAGGTACTTCTGTTTAGACACAAACTTCCAGCTACTTGCAGCGTGAAATAAAAATGAAACACGCATAATTTTTGAACCAGTGAATTCCTCCTCTTAAAACTTCGATTCTTGGCATTCTCTCGTCAATATCTGCAGGATTAATAAAAAATATTGGAAATTCCTGGGTCGCCAAGGTGAACCCAACGCCAAGTTTAACCCAACTAATGTCAATGTAAAAGTCTCAATTGTCTCCAGTCGTTTGGGATCGAAACTGGTTAGAGGAATCTTGTCTTTTAATTGAAAATAATTTTGCATAAATCGTGAAATGTTATTCCTATAGATTTGCAGATAAAAATAGAAGAGATTCATGGTTTTTAGATTGTCACGAGTGTAATGGAGACTAAAGAGCTTCTCAAATCAGAAATTCGCTAATTTCGTCACGGTTCCTCGAAATCAGACACTATTATCCGTTCGAAACCGAGAGTTCCTCGGCAAAAAGAATCTCTCGGAAGAATCAAGTAAATAACTTCTTGGGCTGTCAGTATTTTCAATTAAGCTTCGTTAAACTTGAAAGTAGTACTACCCAGAGGGTGCAGACAGCAGCCAGGATTATCGATAAAAGTTTAACCAGCGGGTAGGAGAAAAGGAGAAGAGAGGAGGAAGTGCCGGAGAGGAAAAACAGCGAGTTCATTCTGACTGAATGCGATCCAAATTACACGATAATTACAAAAGCGTGGAACAGTAGACGCTGAAAATCGACCAAACGCGGAAAAAATGATAGTCACCTATCTGGCCCCGAAAACACGATCTCGAACGAAAATTAGCTGTATAAAAAAATTATACAATCACAATTTCACGTATCGACTAAAAATTTTGAAAAATGAAGATTTTAATATAATACACTCAATAGTTGATATTTTTAACATTTGAAGTATACAATATTTGAAATATTTTATATTGTTAGTATTTAATATTATTTAATATTTTATATACACAATATTTAATGTATTCATTATTTAATATACTCATTATCTAATGTATTGAATCAGTTCAATATCTAATGCATTCAGTATTTAGTATATGTAATCTTTTCGGTATTTAATGTATTCATTATTTAATATATTTAACATGTTCAATAATTCTAAATTTTGGATATTCAATGTAATTGATATTTAACAAATTTAATATTCTAAATATAATATATTTGATTATATTGATTATATTTATTACGATTTGTTATGAACGAACATTTTATATATTTTCCTGATTTTAGAAAATTAATTCGGTGGTTTTTCGTTTGAAAGTTGCTGGTTAAAGCTTTCCAGTTTTTGATTAAGATTTCGGTACGATGAATATACTGAAATGAATTTTAGAGCAACGTGTCACGGTTTCACTCAACGGCTACGTATGCGAACATAATTAATCGCCAGAGCGACCGATTGTTATATTGCTCGGCGAACTCTCGTGGAACTCGGCAACAAGAAACAGCCTCACGAGAAACGCTTAATATATTGTAATAAAAACCATAATTGCGAACACGGTACACAAGAACCGACAGGATAAATTGGACACGATATTTCATTCCGCGAATTTAGATGGACGAACGTTTACCAATAGTGGCTTCGAGATTTTTTGTGCCATTGCTACAAAATCTACATCGAAGTTTCTTGATCGGAGAAATTTTATAAATTCCATTAAATTTATTAATATTTATTTTAGTGACATTGCAAACGGTTGTTTAAACAATTTTTCAAATTGAATGATGCTCCTTAATGGAAGTATTAGTTTTATTGTTGCTTTCGGAATTTATTACGCGTTACTGTACAAGCTACGTAAATATTTTTCATCTAGAAAAATTCTGTAGATCCTCCCGGATGCACAGATCTATATTTTAATAACATTTTAAACGTTTGAACGTGTTTAAATAACTTTTTAATCGAGATACACACCGCTTCGAAAATGTTAACGCATAAAGTTCCCGGAACGTCTTTAATCACACTTTTACGCAAATTAGCATAAAACGTAAGCTCGGCGGAGGTAAATGTATGCAGAAGCAACTCTCCCGACAAGTTTTTCAAAGTCCAGATACAGGGGATTTCTGTAGAAACAGCCCCGGTAACCAAAGTTCACGTTAGTCAGGGCGTCGAGCACAATCACCGTAGTTCGCGATTATCGCGAAGAAAGAACAAGTCCGATGGAAGTAATTAATCCTCAAGGTCCTCGCCTAGATTTCCGGTGGTGAACTTCGCCGGGGAGACCTCCATTCAGCGTGCTCGAAGTTTCTACACGACCGTGGCAGCCGGCCCTTACAAATCCACTTCCCGCGGCCTCGCATTAATTACACACACGCATCAACGGGGATCATTAGCTGCTGATGTCTTCAGCCAGCCTCGAGAAAGGCTCTCGAACCGCCCTGTCGACTCTTAAGACCATTCAAGATTACCTTAAACCTCGATTCCCAACAGAGGTTGATCAAAAGTGAGGTAACTATTGTCGCACTTTTCACTTTTCTGCCACCAGGACATTCAACCAAAAAATTGGAAAAAATTCGGCAATGTGTACCCCGATAGTCGCAATGTATCAGATTTTTTTCAAAATTTTTGCGTATAATAACATAGCAGATATGCATCAAAAACTGATGAATAATAGCTGCCTGAAATATTTTAAATTAGAGAATCTTGTGGTGGTTCTAAATTTTTGCAACCAGGATAATCAACCAAAAAATTTGAAAAAATTTTGTAATGTGTATTCCGTTGGTTGCAATACATCAGATTTTTTTCAAAAATTTTGTTTACAATTTCATGGAAAAATGCATCAAAAAGTGAGACACAATGACAGCTTAAAATATCTCAAATGCAAATGTTTTATTTTTTGCAACTCGGATAGTCAACCTAAAATTTTGAAAAAATTGCGGAACGTTTACCTCGCTATCTAAAACATCCTAGATTTTTTTTTACAATTTTTGCATGCAGCGACATGTGCAGAGAATATGTGCACTAAAGTCATTTCTGCATATTTCGAGAATGAAGAAACTTGATATCGTTTTCAATTTGTACGATATATCCCCCAAAATTCTGAAAAAATTCTCGAATACGTAACTCAGTAATCGCGATGTGACAGAATTTTTTCAAAATTTCTGCACCCCACTGCATAAGAAACTCGCATCAAAAGTCACCGATCAGATAAGTAATGATTTGGAAAGTTCCACCGCTTCTTGGCTGATTTCCATTCATTGAGCAAAGTTTTGGTAACAGAGGATGATCAGTGAAGTAAAGAGAGTCCCTCCTAACCCCTCCCCCGATTTCTCTCTGTCTCTCTCATCGGTGGAAGTTTAATCTTCCTTTTTAGTTCCTCGAGTTCTTTCGAGGCACCCTTACGTAGCTCGCCATCAGACCGCCTCTCTGTCGGAGCTATTTTAATGGCAGAAATAATGATTGAACATTACGGTAACGGTATTTAACTTCTCCCGCGTAACGGCTGCTGGTAGGAGCGAGCCGTTAGAGATGAGAAAAGTTGAAATGGGAAATGGAATTGGATGCATAACCCAGCTGGCTGGGGGATGCAAGGAAAATCTGAACCCCGTCGGTTCGCTTTCCACCGTCTTCCTACCTTTATTCTCGTCTGTCACCTCGCACCTTCTTTCGATCTTTCTGCAGTTTGATCCATCCTGCCTTCATCGTCGCCATCACCAGCGACCTCGACCCTTATCGATCCACTTCGACTCCCGACTTCGATTCTCGACTTCCACTCACCTCGACGAAGTCACGAATTTCCGAAAACGAGAACTTTGGGGATTTTTCGTCGGAGGAAAAAGGCAGATATGGACTCGCAAGTTTTTCCCATTAAATTTAGCAGTTCCTTCGCTGGTAAGCAGTAATTTTTCCAAGTACGAAATTTCAAAATGGCGACCACAGTAATTAATGTTTTATAACCTACGTTTAGATTTGGAGTTCTATTTTGATCAATAGTGGGTGCACATTTATGAATTTTTTTAGTTGAAAAGGAAGCAAATATGGACACACGATTTTTTTGTGAAGTTCATTAAAATGTTTGCCGAGCGAACCGTAATTTTTTTAAGTAAGAAATTTTTTAATGTTTACCGTGGTTAATTGCTTTTCCATGCACGTTTCAATCGAAGATTTTATATTCGTGCAAAAGTTAGCATCACTTTGTGAATTTTTCAGTGTGGATATGAAAGAGAAACGAAGGCGAGATTTTTCCTATTATATTCGTGAATTATTTATCTAGCAGAATATAATTTTTTTAAATCGATAGTTCAAAAATAACAATCGTTCTGTGACGGTGTAAAATATGTTTCAATCGGAGTGTTCGAAACTGAGGTCAACTTCGTGAATTTTTTAGCGTGGCAAAAAGAAACACACGGATTCCAAATTTTTTTTATTAAATTAATCTATTCTCTGTGCATTGATGTATGATTTTTTTAAATCAAAAAATTCAAGATGGCGACCATGGCAATTATTCTTTCGCAATCCTTGCAGTGCATGCCCTGCGAATCTTCTATAACACAATTTATTTCCCAAATAAATCCATTAAAATTAAAGCGATCAAAAATTAATTAAACCCTCTAAAATAATCTGAGAAATGTGCCAACAATTACCAAGCACAAACTCTCTCGATCCATCGCCTAATCCCGATTATCCGAGCTGTAATGTCCCCACGTAATCGTCCCGGGGGCGTCAAAGCCCTTTTTTCTCGGTTTTATTAAAACCCGATCAACAAACGTACATTTGCATTAGTTAGTGGGCGGTTATTTGCGCGAAAATCGTGTGTAATTGCGGAATGGGATGCGCGCTGACCGGGAGCCCGACTTATCGGCGGAGCGTCGCTTTCAATTAAGCGACTCTCAGGGAGCAATTCTCATTTCGGCTAATTACTGCGACTACCGTGTATAAATTCGCGAAATTTTCGCTCGCCGCTCCGAGAAAGCAAACACCGTCGGAGTCCTTTCGATCGGCCTGATGAAGCCCCCCCCTCCCTCCCTCCCTGCCGCTTCTTCATTACCCTTTCGGTTTCCTTTTTCATACTCTCCCCCTACCCCACCCCTTTCCCCCTCCCGTATTTGTCTTTTATCATTAGCTCGTTTCTTCGTCCCCGTTTCAGAGTCTATAGAAAGTGAGGTAATTTCGAAAAGTTGCACACCGCTCCGTAATCAGTTTTCTATCCGCGTTTTCCGTTGATTTACTTCTTAAATCCATCGGCGGGACGACGCGCCATCTTGCCTCGGAGAACGTGTCAATTGGTCGCTAGCGAGCCACATAAATACCTCGATACATGCGGAATAGATGTGTACGACATTTGTCAAATATTTATCCCCACACAGGATATACTTTTTAGGAGGGTATTGAACGTGCAAGTGTTCTTGAACATGTGGACAAAAGGATTTGCTTGAGTTCGTGAAATTAATTTAGTTGTAGAAGTTTGAAGAATAAAAGTAGCTTATATGTGGGAGACCTTACCAGTGAGACAATAATTCAATAACAAAAGATTTTTGTTCTCAATCATTTCCGTACGAAACATTTACCAATATATTTGTGACATTTTTCTGATTAAAATGAGTCCCAATATGACACAGTTCGGAGCAAATTTGCTTCTTCAATTGACAGATTAAGTGGAACCTCGATTATCGAATAATCAGCTGATTTAACTTTCGTTGTCAAAAGTAGAGATTTCAAGTTTTAAAATGAGCCCAGATAGAACATTCTCCAACTCTTTGCCACAAAGTTAGAACGGTTCAAATTCGTCGGTTCGGATAATCGAGGTTCCACTGTATATTTCTAGTTACTGAAGGAATATTGTTAAACGTTTTTGTACTACAACAAACATGCAAACATTTTTTTTCATTTGAGAATATTCCAAGAAATAATTGATCGAAGAATCGAATTTTTAAAAATGTTATGAACAAAGGGATATTACCAGAATTTTTTTGGAATTTTTTTGTCGAACAGAAATAAACACTGCAAAGGTCTAAAAAAAATTTGCATTTTTATATTCTTGAACTAAATATGTAATCTATTTTTCATAATTTCAATATTATGCTAAAATCATTTTGTTATCCTTTGGTTCATTCTCCATTTAATTTTACACAGTTCAATGAATTTTTCAGATTTTAAGTACACGTACTGCGAGAGACATTTAATTTTTGGCGAACGATTTAATGTAAACGTTTAGCCTGCGATTTTTATGGTTTTGTTTATTATCTGGTAAAGTACATGGTTAAAAGAAGCACAATTCGGATAGAGAAACCTAATACGCGCTCCCTGGTTCCAATTAAGCAAGCAATACGCTGCCAGGCAATTTCAATCGTCGTTTCAACCAATTACTACCATCGACTGTAAATCCCCTATATTTTCTGCCGTTGAAGTAGGAAAAACAAGAAATAAATTCAATAGAATTGTCTGCACCAGAGGCACCACCACCCGTAATGAAATTCGCTTAAAATTATCGAGAGTTACAGCCTCAATTCATTTGTAATACCGCTGCGAAAAAATCGCAAAAAGCAATCTAAAATATTACTTCATACAACAAGCCCTTTTACAGGAATGACCTTATTCACTCGTAACAAGCTCAAATATCATTTTTTCATAACAAACAGTTTGTAAAAATTTCTAAAAGATGGATCAAATTTTAACACCATAACTCCTAAATTTTAGATATAGTATTTTCCTATAAAAAATAATTCTTATGGTTGCTAATACTATTAGAGGCCTCCGAAATTTCAAAATATCAGGCTTTGGCAAACAATTTTTTTCGCGATCCAGCTCTAGAATTGTTGACAAAAGAAAGTTGTTTCTTGTGTAAATGAAGCGTGAACAACATCCGTGTATTTTTTCTGTGATGATCACTCTCCTTGTAGCGTGTAAAAAAATTCTCAAAGTTGCATGTATGTGGTTGGTAACGTTGTCTGAGGTTCCCGAATTGTCAAAATGTGAGGCTCTTGAAAATAATTTTTTTTTAATCTAACTACAGAATTCTTTTTAAGAGAAAATTTCTCCTGTTTAAAAAAAGGTTGAAGAACAGCTCTGTATTTTTTCTGTGATGCTTACTCTCCTCGTTGCGTCTCAAAAAATTGTCAAAATTGCATACATTGGCTAATTCGAAGCTTTTAAGCTAATTCTGCCCACTATTTACCGTATACTTCACTGTCTACGGTATAATCCGAAATATCTGTGACTTGATAATCGCGATTCGTATCGCGGGAATTGATCGATGATCGCGCTTGGCAGTCTCGTTCTAATGGATATTAACGCCGAAGACCGCGCGGTGTTCATCAAAGGACCCATCACGAGCAATTTTCTTAGGGGATGTTTACGGGTTAAGGTCGGGACGGGATCACAATGAATATTAATGCCTCAGAAGTTTCACTAAAACAGAAATATCGACGTCAGGAGACCGGCTGATTCGAGCCGGGCGAACGAATATCAATCGTGCGACTCGGAAAGGTGAATATGTAAAATGCTTCTCATCTCGCTACGCCGGATGAAAGTGTTGATATCGATCACTCAACCCACTCGAAAATTCAAATAACTCCTCTCAAACATGAAATTTGTATTCCGTTAATTGAAATCGCCGTGCAATAACTAATTAAACGAAAGGTAAACCGGTGCTACGAAAACACTCGACCACACGAAAAATTGATCTATGTTTTTCGAAAATAGTTTAAACATTCATCGTATTGCATTTTGCTTTATTGTTTGTTATTTATATTTCAGCGGTAGAGAGTCGTTGTTGGAATGCGGGGATGTTTTCGCGTGGCTTTTACAAACATTTTTGCAGTGGATTTGCAGTGAAAAATTTAATTTTTGTTTTTAGCCGCATAATCAAATTATTGTAAGATCCATTTGTTTATAAAATTTTTTTAATTTATATTCTTACAAGTATACGTCTCCAGTTGGTATATTCTCAAATTCTTTAATCATTCTTTCTGCACCCTTATTTTTCTTTGCATGTTTGTTGTGGAATAATTTAAATGTTGAGCCACACACAAATTTTTAACAATATTCCTTTGGTAATTAGGAATATGATTTTAGTCTTTAGGAATAATCTTCAGATTTAAGAATATTTAATCCAGTGATAGAACCATTTTATTTTTAATTATTCTGGTATGAAACTTTTACCAACATATCCGTGGCGTTTTTTCGATTAAAATGGATCCAAACACGAGGTACTTTGGATCGTGTTTACTCGTTTAATCCACGATACAGTGAAACCTCGATTATCCGAACCGAGAAATTTGAACCGTTCTAACTTCGTGGAAAATAGTCGAAGAATGTTCTATGTGGGCTCATTTTAAAGCTTGAAACCTCCACATTTGATGCCCCGAATCAGAGGAACACGAATTTAATGTAGAATTCAATCAGTTCGGATAATCGAGGTCCTACTTAATGTACCAACTGAACAAGCAAATGCGCTCTGAACTGTGTCATGTTGGGACTCATTTTAACTGGAGAACTGTCACGAATATATTGGCAAACGTTTCGCAAACAAACAATTAAAAGCAAAGAGATTTCGTCAACGAATTAGTATTGTTTCACCGAAGCACACATACCAAGACAACATAATCTCGAATCCGCAGTGTTACAGCCACCCCTTCTCCAACACGCCTCCGCAAATCAAACAGGCCAGAGACATGGAAATTCAATATAAATCCTGGGAGACAGCGCGCTTCTATCGCAAGAAACGTTCATAGATCCGCAAAACGTTCCTACAAGAATGCAAACAACACGGAGCAGCGGAGGGCGAAACGCAGTGAGTGAGCTAGGGAGTGGGGGAAGGGGAAGGAGGGGGTGGGGTAGCAGCTGCTCGGCGTAAGATAAATCGCCGTGGCCCGGACTAAATGAGTACACGTGGGAAAGCAATTCCGTGTCTCGAGCTGTCTCTGAAGGACGCCGGTTGTTCCTCGACCGTGTCCGTTGTTTTCTGGTTGTCGGCGTCGCGATTAATCCGCAGTCATTGAATCGGCGTTTCGCATCCGCCGGAGCCACGGCGAACGGGGTGGCATTAAGACGTACCCGTCGACACGTAAAAACCGAGGACACACTGAGGACCCGCACACGGCTACACGTAAACGCAATTAACTCGAAACTGGAGGAAACCAGGTCAAACGTAACGCGCGCGGAGAACCCGGCAGTCTTGAAACGAAGTCGGCCTCCGCCGCGGCTAAGGACGGATCGTTAGACGCCCGGGAATTGTTTACACAGCTACCTAATGTTGATGTTACCCACGCTGCTGACCTGGACGCTTGCTACTTTCGGCTAACACCGTTTACAGTCGGCGAACTGCCGGCGAAGACACGCCGATGGCTCGTTTCGATGTCTCTCGGCGTGTTTGCTTCAGGATCACCGAGGACTACGGTGGTCCGTAGCTGTGGGCAACGAACATTCTTTTTCGCGTAACAAAATTCGACACTCGGTTCCAAAACTGTTTCGCAATTAGAATGGGAAAAGGAACATTCAGAATACCAACCGGGGCGGCGGCCTTGCCTGTCAAACGTCGCTCAACTTTTCAGCCGGTCAATTCCTCGCATTGAAACGTCAATTTCTGACATTTTCTCGTCAAAATCTACGGTATTGTATTTTAAAAAGTTAAAAGTATCTGGGCTGCCTAGGTGAAGTTTAACCAAAAAATTAATTTGATAATATCGAGCATATTGGAACACCTCCCAATGAAAGAACACTTTTTGATAGAGATATTAATTTCGCAATATTAACCCTTAGCACTCGAACGGCGACTATCAGACGCCACTGAAAATAGTTGTATTATAATTCAAAATATTTTTGACACAATTCAATTTGTTTGTATTTAATAAATTATCAAACACTTCAGTATTGTGCGAGTAAATTTCATCATTTTCGTATGTATACAAGAAAAAGAAATATTAGGAAGAAATGTTTCGTTTTGGGGTTAAAATAACTCCGAGTGCAAAAGGCTAAAGTTTCGGGGATGGGGGCTACCAGCTGCCACGCAAGCTGCGTCGAGCGGCGCGTTGTTTTTGAATTTAGTGAAAAGCGAACGATTCCGCGGGTTAGAGCAACGTGACCGCGCGTGAGACACCTGAAAAAGACGTGTCTCGCGCTGGAAAAGCGTGTCAGCGTTTCCAACGGTGAATATTTGGTAATTTCGGGGCTGGCCCGGATGCCCGGGATGGTAAAAGGGAGACAGTGGTCCAGCGAGCGGGAATGATGTAATTACGTAGTTAGCGGGACCTCACGTAACGGCTTGACATCTGTCTTCTCGCACTCGAGAGTCGTTCCGACCGGCATCTGCCGGTGTCGCCCCCCCCCCCCCCACCCACTTCCCGTGTTTCAAGAAGCATTTTTCATTCGACCGGATACCGTGGGCTCCTCGTTACTTCCTAGAAAGATTAGACAAGGCTTGCAGAGCGAAACGAACGACCAGGATATCGCCCCGCTCGCTAATTACCCGATCGTCGCACAGCACGCGACGAAAAAGCACTGGGAACTGTACCTTACATTTTCACGACATAGTCTCGGGAATGTTTTTAACTTTCGGTGTTAAACCATCAATCCTTCGGCGACAAAAAAAGTTGTCATGGCAAGCCGGATCTTCTGGGTTGAAATACAACAAAACTTCGACTCGATACGATGCATAGTTGTTGTGATAAAAATTCATAAGAGCGGTCGTGTTCTGAGGTATACTGTTCGGTGAATGTGTGCTAGAATTGTGGCGCTTCGGAGAACTGTGTTTTGTAAACAAATGTGAAGTCAGCGAAGTGATGACTGAAACCGCCCCTAATTTCCCATGCTTTATGACATGAAACCGCTAATTTTCTATCAGGTTGTCGATATCGATTGGAAGAATTGATCACGAACGACACATGTATGAGAAGAAAGATGCGCTTATGAAGTTGCGTCAGTTTGCTTATTATTTTAAATAATAGAATGTTGATTTTTAGATGGGAAAAGTATAGCGATAATAAAACGAAGCGACTAGATTATTACAAAAAAAAAAAGAATCAAGTTGATCGGACAAATAGTTCCCGAGATAAAAATTCACAACTCCAACCGGTCTGTGTGACGAAAATGAAAGATTGCAAGATTGTTAATGTCCATAAATTGCGTTTTGCAACAATTTTTACGGTTATCAAGTTTGATATTTATTCGTAGAGGGTTTCATTTACGCCTCGTTACGAGGTACCTTAAAGACCCTTAAATCTTCTTAATTGTCTGAGTAATTGCATGTTTTCAGAATTTCTTTCTCCTTGAAATAGATTGTAACGAGATTGCGTAACGCCGCATTAGCCTAAGTGTACAGCAGTTAGGCTACCAAGGTGCACAGAATTTCGTGGTTGTTTGGTTTTTACTGCGGTCGTTCGCGGAGCGATTACCCGATCGAACAATTAAGTATAATTACTTGTCAGTGATTCATGCATACATGTATGAAGTGGCTAAGAGCTGGCCGTATAATCATTAGCATAATGATTAGCATAATTAATGCCCGCCGGAGGGGGGGTTAGTTTACCGCGTTATCGTCAATAATTAATGCTGACTTATCTCTGGCAGGGTGATAATATAGCGCGTATTAGGCGCAGCCTAAGGAGAATTAGCAACTCGCTTGGCTTATGCGTTCTACATAGAGGATGCTGCAAAACTGGTGCATCGAAAGAGATGCATCATATTAGCAAAACTTACAAAACATTCCTCTTTGATGCAATGACATTAAAACAATTAGGTTTCGAAGCTCTCATGGGATCACTCAAGATCATGTGAACTTTACTTTCTTCCATCACCATTATCAATATTTTAAAAAATGTTTTCATACATTCATAGAAGGCCCTATGCACGCAAAAAAAAAACTTTAAAAATCTTTAAAATGGAAATAATAGTTTATTTTCGAATTGAGACAATAAGAGTGGAATCAGTATCGCTGATTGTACTATTCATTTTCTGAATCATGCAGGATAGTAATAATCGATTGCAGTTCTTGATGCACTTTTTATGCAATTTTCGAAA
Organism: Halictus ligatus; assembly: GCA_028454255.1. NCBI lineage: Eukaryota > Metazoa > Arthropoda > Insecta > Hymenoptera > Halictidae > Halictus > Halictus ligatus. The sequence continues at coordinate 9,758,195 of CM052135.1, read as the reverse complement.
AATATTTGAAACTAGAATTTTACTATCAATCCCTCGAAACCAATAGTGTATTACTTAATGCCATTTTAAATTTTTTAAAACACGTAAAATAGTTGTGAATAGGTTGCACTTAAAGTTGCAGTTCTTTATGCACTTACAAACATCAACTACAATATGTTGAATAAAAATAAAATTCTATTTGTCAGACTAGTGAAGAAAATACAATGTATCTTCATTATAAAAAGGCCTAGAATGCATTTATGAATGCACTCCTGTATGCATTGATAAAAATCTTTTAAAAAGATACGAAACGAATCGAAAATTTTATTTTACTAACCTACATAGCAAACAGAATGTCACTTACAAATATCATTAACTTTTTAAGGTCAGCAAGAACTGAAAATCTTAAAAAAGCGTTTCAAATAAGAGTCGAATTTTATTTCAGGATCCAGCGAAGAAAACATGATGCAATCTCCTTTATTATTTCTAAAATTCTTGCACGAAAATATTCATGCGCGCCTTATATGCAACTCTATGCACTCCCCAGCGATTTTCCTTGGAATTCAAAATAGTGAATGGATCCTAGGTACGAGGATAGGGATGTAACCGGAGGTTTGGACCTTTTTGGTGGTAAGATTTATTGCTGGAAGATCTGTTTGCTTAAAAGATGGATCAGCTGTCGAACAAGATCGGACAATGACTAAAGAGTGCATGCTGACGAGAAGCTTTCCTCTGGCTCGCCTTGCTAATTAATTTTCATGCTGTTTCGACTCGCAGCACTGACGTCCCGTGACCGATAGCTTCCATTGAACTATGATACAAGTCATGCTTTCGACGTTAATTGTTACGCTGCACTGAATGATTATCCGACGGTCTGTTGACGGCTAATTTGGTTAGATTGCACTAGACGTTACGCCAAACATGTTACACAACGACCGCTGAAGCTATGCGTTCGGACATGCTGTGGTTGACCTAACGTTGTCCTTCCCGAGCAAGATCATTTATCGTGTCCTCCATTTTATATCTATGCACTGTCTGCCTGCTGTTCCGATTCTGCCAATGACAAATTGTGTCAGTCTGGAAATGACAGTGTAAAGTCTGGAAATGTTTTAGGGTAACTCTGATTTTTTTTGCCGTGAAACTGAAAAACCTTTTGGCATGGGACTTTTCGAGAAAATTTTGATTGTGTTTTGGCTGTCTTCACAAATTTCTAAACTGACGAGAAATCCGAATTGAGGTTGCTATGAGCAATTAACTACATCCTTGAAAAAGAACTTACTATTATAACATTCTAGACCAACTTTGGAATTTTTTTGCAGTGAAACTATAAAACGATTTGCTATGGAATTTTGGGGTAAAATATAGTTAGTATTTTGGCCATCTCCTCAAATTTTTAGACTGGCAAAAAATCAGAATTGAGCCAGCTATGAGCAATTATGTACGTCATTAAAAAGGAACTATTTATCACAAGATAATATTCTACGCTAATTTTGGCATTTTTTGCCATGGAACTAGAAAACCACTTGCTATGGGACTTTCGTGTAAAATTTCACCCACGTTTCGGCAACATTTCCAAATTTTTTGACAGTCGAGAAATCTAATTTCAGTTAGTTATTAATATCAACGTTGTGCAATATCTGTGAAATCATTTTCGTCAAACAAAAGTTTCATTGTGCGATTCTTTTAAAATCAACGAAATGTTACATGCATTTGAGACGGAATTAAATATGCAATGGTGCACTTGATGATTGCAATTTCTCGCTGGAAAGTACTCGCGCGGAAGCCAGAAGGGGAAAAAAGGCGGGAGTAATCGCGGAGTAAGTTGCCCGTTGTTATTTCGGTATAATACAAAAGTTTTTCAAGCTTGAATATCATTCGCGCATTAAGATGCAGCTGGATGTAATTTCCGAGATGGCGAGGATGCGTCTCGCCCTAAGAAGTTGCAAATGCTGCGAATTCTCTCGCGGATTCCAAGGCCCCGGGCGATGAAAGTGTTTCGGGATTTGAATACTTCATCACGGTATTATCATATTCAAATATTAACAACGGAACCGCCGCGCTTTTGCATTAAGAAAATCAATTGCGACTGATTAATGCCGCCCACTGGACCGTGCACACTTTTCCACCTTCAATCTCTGAAAATCCTAAACATTTGAATATCATCTTCGTAAATCATGCGACGGATGCTCCGAATTTCTTATTTCTTTATTCTTCGTTTGCATATTCAATTTAATATTTAATATCAGGAAACGTAGTTTTGTTTAACATTCAACACTGCATGATGTAAAGCACTTTATGTTAGGGTGCGTTTAAGTCATCGTTTTGTCTAATTCGAGTTTGTTTAGAAAATATAAATGTCAATCATTTTTCATAGAAAAGGATGGAGCTTAGCGAGTGCAATCACGAAGAGCGCATTTTTATTGCAAATGAATTATTGCATCACGTAGAACAGGCAGTCATCACTTCGCCGATTTCGAATTTGTTTTAAAAATAAAGGCTTTTAAATTTTTCCTGATCGTTTTAAATTGGTGGATTGTACTTGTGAATCTTTTTATCTCCAAAACTGTTAATTCAATCGAGTTGATTCTTTTTTTAAACTGAACTAGGAAGGTCTGGATTATTGTAAGAATTTGTTCAAAATTTGGAAATTACTCTCATGAGATTGAAAATTATAAGTAAATCCATGCAGGACTGTAAGCACATATGGTTTCTGATTTTGAACTTCCTGTGATTGCTGTCGGCAAATTTCTCCAAAATTAATGATTGTGTGTCGCAGAATGTACAAAATTAACACGAGTTTAAGTCGTCACTTCGTTGACTTCGAATTTGTTTACACAGTACGATCTTCCAAATTTTTCAATTGTTCTGATATTTTTATCTCGAGAACTATCAGTCGGTCCGAAACGATTATTTTTTCATCTCAATTAGGAATATTTGCTCTGCAACATGAACCATCCTGCTCATTAACAAACGAATACATATTGCAAGGAATACTGCTCCATCAGCAGCGGTTCTGGCGTTGATTATATCTCGTTGTCCCAAATAAAGTTCGTTATCGCCGTTGTTCCTCCTTTAACGCGGCGACCAATGAAAATGTAAAGGTCTGTCTTCCGTTCTCGCGACTCACCTGTAATCATGTTAGCGTCGGAGTTCAGCGACAGGGTTTATTCTCGGGTACCGGTTTCGAGTACGTGGTGGCCGAGAACGCCTGGGTATCTACTTCGCGAAGCTTCTGCCGGTGTTTTATAAGCCTGATGAATGTGGATTAGTCTCCCCCACCCTACGGTCGGCCATTTTGTCCCTGCTTTTCTTCCAGTTCCTCGTGTTCGTCCTCTTTCTCACCTGTCCTTCTCCTCGTCGTATCTCGTTACCCGTCTCCGTCTTCGTTCCAGGCTCTTCCGTACGACTCGGCCATTTTCTTCCTTTTCTTTCTCTCCCCCTCTCCTTCTCCTTCCGTCTTCGTAACCCACCCTCGCTCACTCACCACTCCGTTCATTCGACGCGAAACTCCTTCGAAATTATGCAGATCCAACATCCTTGGTACCGTTTTCTTGTGCCGCTCGGGCGAAAAGCTAATTTTTGCGCTAACCATCCGACTCCGAAGATAAATGTTAGCCGACGGCACTCCATTTCGAGGAGCAGCAACCTGATCGACGCTCCTCCAACCGTATTTGAATACCCTGCTTCGAATACCTTCGATCCGGAACAGTTCGTTTCTGTTACGACCCTATAAACGTCCGCTAGCTGATAAATTTCTGCTCGATTCTTAATGATTCGATGGCTCCCCTAGAAAGTATCTGTTGAAACATCGAACTACAATTTTTGATAACTTGTTGCCTTCCGGTATGGTTAATAAATAACGATTCCATAGACTTACCTGCAACTTCTTTCCTCATAATGCTCCGGTTTACTTCCTCTGCTAATTAGAGATCAATAAAATTCTGAAATTGTAATCGAATGTGCCAGGAATATATATAAAATAGTAAAGCAATGCTTCTACTCACAATATCCCGTAAGTTGCCAATGTCGCAGTAAATAACAATTACACTACACTGTAACTAGAAAGTTGTACACGAGAATTAGGAACAATATTCAGACCGGTGTTCGGTCACTTACCGATACACTCGCCCTATGCTGAATTAGAGGGGGTTTGTGTCCTTGGATTGACGATGTCGAATGTATTTAGAAAATACAAGTTCCTAAAGTTCCAAGTACAAATTTTTATATCGAATAATATTATTCGTGGTTAAATTTCACTTTGGCAACCCAGAAATTTTTAACTTTCTTTTACATAATCCTGTAGATCTTGACGAGAAAATGTCAAAAATCGAAGTTACGGTGCGAGGAACTCACTGGTTGAAATGTTATGCGTGTTTAAGCGCGTGACGGTCAGTGCATGCCAACATGACGACGTTCTTACCTGTCAAAAACGGTTAAAATCGCTCAACTTTAAACCAGCATAACTTTCAAACCAATTAATTCCTCGCCTCGAGACTTCAATTTTTGACATTCCTTCGTCAAGATCTGCAGCACTATATTTAAAAAAGTTAAAAATTTCAGGTCTTTCAAAGTGAAGTTTAACATTTCTAAATAAATTCATACAAATTCCAAGTCTAATATGGTCTCTAACTGATCCCAAGACTATTACTACTTCCAAACTATTTCATAACGTAGTGTACTCTAAATTAGGGTAGGAGGGGAGGTTAAGTCATCGCCTGGTTATATTCGATTTAATTAGTACAGTCCGCCGAAGACTCGTTTATCCGCTTGAACGCATTCGCGGACAGCGGGACGAAACGTTTCGGCGTCCGTTAATCGACGTTCGGGTAAACGTGTTTTCTCTTAATCGTGATCGATTGTTCCGATAATGGAGGCTCTGGCGACCCGCGGGGATCCGTCCTGCCGACCTTAACAAACTAACGGTCGCGGGTTCGGCTTTTTTTTTTGTTTTGCTTTTCCCGACGCAATAGCGAACAAAATGATACTTTTCCAGTTGCCGTGGCTCGATTGTCGGGGGAGCCGCCATAAAGGAAACAAGGGTGTTATTCATTTTATCGATACACCGCGCCTTTTTTTCCGACCGTTATTCATTACGTTACAAAACAATTCATAAACTCCATGCCACGCTTCCAATTTTCCGAGCGAATCGTCGGGAAAAGTCACGGTTGATGCGACACCAATGCACGGAGTTTTCCCTCTCCCCCCTCTCTCTCTCTTTTCCTCTCCGCCGAAAAATGCTTTCAATGGGCACACTCGATAAAAGTAATCTGCTGGGACGAGATCGATGTATTAAGTTCAAAGCTGGAACCATCGGGGCGACCCAACGGTTGGATAAATGGATTGAAATGGTCGCCGAATTGTCTTCTCTAATGCGTCGCGTCACTCGAGCCCCAGTAATCCTAGAATTTTCGGAAAACATACGACACGACAACGGAATCGATCAGTGCACGCTCTCCGGTGTAACTGGGTCAGCGGATCGGCTCCGCTGTTCTGTTTTCCATCGTGTTTCGGCCGGACCATGCGAGTCCTCGCGCAAAATACTTTTTTTTACCTTTCTTGTTGTTGTTTTGCACGCTTGCTTCGGTAGTTTCCCAGTGGCGGGTTGTACACCGTTCTGGGAATAAACGCAGACCTTCGCGCTAAACCTACCAAGCATTAACAGTATTGCCTTGTAAAAATAGCAACCCTAAATTTATTAAGATTGTCCGTAATTTACAATATAATAAATGCTTGGACGAATTTTTATAGTCTCAATAATTGTAAAATATAAAACCGGTCATTTTGACCGTGGTAGGTTTAGTGTTAGTGGGAATCCGTGTCAAATAAGGGGAATAAAGTATGAGGTGATTAAAATCTAATTCAGCATGATGTGAGAGGATTTTATGTGCTTTGAAGTATATGTACTTAAAATTATTGCATTTCATCTATCATCAATAAATGCATTATTGCATTTATTTTGGGGTAATTGCAGAATTAGACAAAAGGGATGAAAGAATTGCGATTATAGTAACCACAATCTCAGAAAATACTATATACATTGAAGTACTCATTGTTGTGCTCAAGGTTCCATTGAGATATTTTCCACATTAGAAAAACATTTCAGAACTAAATCGAAGAGATGAAAAAATGATGATCGTCCAAACCATTTCAGTGTATTCTATAAACATTGAAATGTACGTATTAAAAATCTCGTCGCGCCATCTTAAAAATTGTAAACAATATGGCGTCTCAAAGGTTAGCTTGATTTTGACCGAGTCGTAAATTTTTGTGACCCTTTTCGAATAAAATAGGAGGTATAGCATGATCACAGGTGAATCCACTATAATTTTAACGTGTTCTGCATACATTAAACTCCACGCTCGCAAAATTTCACGGGAATATCTCGGAAACTCGGGGGAACACATCATTCGAAACGTTCCCTCGATCAGCATCACGTCTCTCGAGCGAGTTCCTAACAAAATAAAGTCGAACAGGGACAAGAAAGGTTAAGTGCATCGCAAGTGCAGGTGCATAGACGTCAGGGTTGATCGATAGGTCGACCGGGGATGAAGAACCGTGTCGGATCCGTGGAAATGAAGGGGCAGGAGCCGGCGGACGTTAAGGGAAGAATGAAAACGGTAGGGAAAAAGAAAGTTTCATCGAGGAGACGGGTCTTGCGTCTCTCGGTGGTGGTAACAGCGAGAAAGAAACGTCACGTACGTGGCACCTGACTACCGCCAGGACATATCAAGAGCGCTATCGTTGTCCCTCCTCGAGGAGTCGTTTCCACCCCATCGAGATCACGACGAAAGTACCGTCGCTAGTCGGCTAATTCCACCCGCCCGCCCCCGTCCCCTTTCTGTCCGTCTGCAAAGTATCTTGCTACGTGACGCCGTGGAAACCCCGTACAAACCGAGAGGAGAAACGACCGAAGACGCCGCGCAAAGATCTGCAGGGAGGACTCCGACGACCCGACGCGACCCGTTGGACCCGGCCCAAAGCGAAACGACCAGCTTCCACCATTTTCTGATACCCGACGCTAGCCACCGCCGGTCACTTTTGGGTCTGCGCCGCTGAGGTATTGCGCTGGCTTGGAAACCGAGCACTGGGTCATGTACACCGCCGGAAATTAGGGGGAGTTTATGTCAGCATTTTGCTGGGTTTTAATTTGTTTACAAGTTATACTGCTCCGATATTTACGAGTTTTCACGGAAATGTGCAGTCATGGAAATGTTCATGGTAGCAGTCAGGCATTTTTATCTTGATAATTATTCGTAGGATCGAGGCGAACTCTCGTGTATTGTAATTTGGGGCGATTGGTGTGTTGTGGGTAATTTTTTTCGAATTGGAAGATTGATTCTGTGTTATTGAAAATTGCTCGCTTTTTAAGCTAACCTATTTCTGTGAACGGTTCGTTCGAAATTGATTTTCGCGATGGATTCTGGGTAGTTTGCAAAATTTAATTAAGCATGGAAAATTAAGGGAGGTCTCATCACTTTGCTGATTTCAAATATGTTTAAAAATTACACAACGTTCACAATTTTTCCTTAACACTTTGAAAACCCAACTAGAAACTTTGCTTAGAAAAAAAAATTGAAAAAAATTAAATGTACGACACTAAGTAATCCTCCAACTTTCTTGTATGTTACAGATCCTAACATGCAAGTCCTAACAAGTTTAGTACAATGAATATATCAACGTAAAAATTCATTTTAAAACCTGCACAAATAATTCCGTCACCCACATATGGGTGACGCGGCGACTAACCTGTTAATCTGTAGTTATAAATTTTTATCTCGAAAAATATATGTCGTACCTAGGTGATTCTTATTTCACTGGAACGTAGAAAGACTACTTCGTCATTCAAAATTTTTGTGACCACCGAAACTTAATTTTGTAATGTAAAAACTTTTATACAAATTTATATGAATTCCTAAGCAGAGATTTTCTGTATTAAATCGTTCCCAGTACTGTGAATTAGTTTATATCATAGTGCACGTGATATTAGGGGAGGTTTAAGTCATCACTTTACTGGAACTATTCAGAAACTAATCTGTTAAATCATTTCATTCTTACTACAAGTAAATGAATTTTTATAAATTCTCAAGTTTTATTAGAGACTTGAACTTGCGGGATAGTGGGAGAAAGATTTTTCTAAGAATACCGGCGTATTTTCGCAAGGGAAAAATGATGGACCAACCATTTCGGAGCGGATAACACGGTTCTAGATCGATTCGTGGACGGATAATAGGTTCTAGATCGATTCCAGGGGTCGATTGAAACCGAGAGTTCCGTCGTTTATGGTGAACGGCCATCCTAAATGCGAGATACCGGCCATATAAAACCGGCTCGATAGTTCACGCGATCGGTGGTACGGGGTTAGAGGGAACTTGGACCATTTCCGACTTGACGTACGAGTATTACCCCGCGGCATAATTGCCCCGTAACTCAGCCGACATCCCTCAGCGACTGTTCTAATAACGATGATACCCGCTGGCCCGCGCGGACCGGGCGGTTTTTAACTGCCGAAAATTTCGTTAAGGAGCGCCACGTGTCCCCCTACCGCCGCCCCGGCAAGTTACTTCGACTCGGCTGAAAAAGTCGCCGAGGCGAACTTCTCGGAGAGTAACTGCTTAATGGAAAGCGGAATAGCTGAAGTTCCCCGAGTTCTTTTTTTTTTTCTCGCGGAAATTATTGCCGAGGCAAGTTCGGGGACGGTTCTTTAGCCGCAGGACAGCGAGGATGATCATTCCGAAGCTGCGGTAAGTACTGGTCTTTTCCGCAGTAACGATTTGTTAAACGGTTACTTCGAAATCGATACGGTTTTTCGATGTGTTTGGCAGCGGTTTTTTTTTCTGCGGCGGATGTAGTGGTTTTTAATGGAAATTGATTGTCGCGAGGTAGAGCCAAATTGATGACATCAGTGGGCTGTGTATGTCTTTTATGCAAAATAACATTCGTTTGCAGCAATTGAAATACCAAGTTCGTTATCTATTTGTTAATTTTGACGCAGTGCAAATTATTAGAGCCACTTGCAAAAATTGACGAGTTTACATTCAAATTATCCATTTTTTAATTACAGTAGAGCTACATTGAAATCTCAATGTCCGTTTTCTATAATACAATCACCCACTATTGAGAATTGAGACCATTTTTCTAATGGTCGTTAATGATTGTTTCTCATATCAGAATTTATAGCCAGCAAAGTGATGACTTAAACCCTCATTAATTTTGCGTATTCTACGTCATACAATTACTCACTCTTCACAAAATGATATTGAATCAAATTATATATTAGTAAAAATATGTGCTTGTAAGAGTTCACAATGATTTCAAAGGCTTGTATTTTGCAACAAAAGGAATAACCAGCGAAGTGATGACTTAAACTCCTAATTATCCGTATTCTACGCCATACGATCACTCTCTCTTGACAAAATGGCCGACAACGTCCGCAAAAAGCTCTATATTGAATCAAATTATATATTAGTGAAAATATATACGTGCTTATAAGTGTTCACAATGACTTCGAAAACTGCTATTTTGCAACAAAATGAATAACCAGAAATGTGATGACTTAAACCCCCTTAACATTCCGAATACTACGCCATACAGACATCCACCGGAAAAAGAACACTCGTCGTGACAAAAAATGAGACACGAATATTAAGTAATTTCATTCAGTATCATTCTCGATCATTTCAGTATCATGCTACTTTAGAAATTTGGCATAGATGCAGAAACATCTCGAATCATACTTAACAACCCATTCGGATGGAGTCACTGTCAGCTAAAGCATAGTATTTACTACTACCATGACTTTATTTCTATTTCGGCCGAAGCGATTCGAGTTTTGCGGAGTTTCAGCATACAGATGGGAGTTAGGGTTGCAGTGACGAGGCAGTTTCGGTGTTGCCGGCGAGGACGTGCATGTAAGGACGTTTTCACGGTTGATACTGAACCGGAAGAGCGTACCGGCGACCCATTGTAGGAAGCCCATCGACAACGGCCTGATATTCTACAGCGGAGCAGTGGCATACGAACCTATCGGAGCAATTAAACTACCGGCAGACAGGGGTAGTTGTGATGTCACAGCATAACGCCGGCCATTAAGATAACATGCCCCGGGGTGATTAGCCAGCCTAATTACTACGAGACGTCGTCGTGGATCTCCTATACTCGCCTTTGCTATCGGACGCGACTCCCACCCCTGCCGAGCCTTCGACAACCCCTGGGCACACCTGTCGCTTTAAACACACCCCCTTCTTGCGTTTCGGGCGGGCCTAATATCAGCTGATCGTAGTACAACCTGTCGTTCAATTAATTCTGACCAATCTTTAGCTTCCAATTTTGCTCGCGAGCTTGCGCATCTTTATTTTAATTATTTCGGTAAAGCGACGGCTATAGGAGGGTCAACAATTACCATAATAGAGCGAGTATGCTCACTGAGGTGAAAAACAATTGATTCGATTGGATAGTTGGTTTCTGAAATAAATAGATATTCATACCCTCACGATTCCAGGTGATCCGAGAACGTTCAAGACTTCAGAGGCAAGTATTTTCTAAACGAGTGCAAAGTCGGTAAAGTGATGACATAACACCCCCCAATTTCACGCGGTCTATGTCATACAATAATTCATTTCTTTATCGTTGAGAAAAATATCGATTTTCAATGAACCCTTAGCAGAACTATGGAGGGTCACAAAAATTTATTTATAATTTATTATATTAAAAATATGACCTTTATAAAGAAATAAATGTGTTTACAGTAGTATAAACCTTCCTCATTGTAATAATGAAAGAATCATCTCTATTCAGCAAATAGTTTTTGAGATAAACATTCATAAGGACAGGCTATTCGAATATAGGCTATATAAGAATAGGCAAGAATTGTCAACTTCAGAATTCTGTAGTTTATAAATAAATGAGAAATCATCAAAGTGATTAACTTTAATAGTTAAAATCCGCCTAATTTTCTGTGCTTCACATTATAAGAGCATTTTAGCAAAGTGGTCCGTATCAACCAGGAAAATCTTGATGACGTATTAAATAACGTATTTGTAGGAATACATCCCTCGATTAAATGTCTGTGTTTTCTAAACAAGCTCGAAATCAGCAAAGTGATGACTTAAAGTCCCCCCAATTTCGCCTACTCCTGCGCCACAGAATAATTAATTTCCGCCAACATGCTCCATATCGACGTGAAAAAGTGATGGATTCGAAAGTTTCCATCGACTTTCCAGTAAAACATTGAAACTGCATCATAATTCCCTAATTTTCGCCACTATAGCAGCAGCTAGGAATGTTTGACGCGGCCGACAGTTTCCTCAAAAATATCTCTACAATCGATCACGAAAAATTTCCTTCGCGGAATTTGATTTTCCGTTGGGCTGATTCAATATTAGCGAAGGATGAAAAATTAAGGAAACGGGAATGGTTAATCCAGGTCACCCATAAACGATCACGGGGTCAAAAGATCGGGTCAGACGGGATTAAAATGGAAACCTCCTGTAACTAATTAACCTCCACCTTTCCTCCGTGGATTCTCATTATTTCCGTGCAGCCAGTTCTGCTTTGTATACCTGCTCGCCCATGAAAAGAGATACAGGGCCGGCGAGGTAAGCCGAATGAATAAGTCATTAAGTGGTACCGTTTCAATTTTCAGTGCCTCCGTCAAAGGCGAGGCGTTTTGTTCATTCCGGAGCAGTTGATCGAATTGACCGACAACAAACCCCAGAGATAGAATATGCTTTCGCTATTCGGCCATCGATCGGCGAATTATTCCGCGGATCGAACGCCTAATTTCGGAAACCGAGATCCACTCTGTACACATTCCCATCTGGACGCCACTAACAGCAACGAGGACAGTTTTATTACCAGTGACGGAAATACCGTCAGTGAAAACAGTATAATAACCTTTCTAAAATGTGTTCGAATGAACTGACATAAATATTTTCAATAAAAAAAATTCTTTTTTGTCGAAAAAATATATTTTTCACATAAATATAATTTATTATTGTATATGAACATGTTGGTTGGTAATTTTAGGAATATTTAGATTTATTACATCAATATTTACTATTTTTCCTCTTTTTGTAATTACTGTGAGTAACAATTTTCTCAACAATTTTTGTTCTTATCGTGTAGCGGATTGATCCGTTTCAGTTCTTGAAATAGTTCAAGTCGTTTGGTCCACTTTTGGACTTTGATTATACTGGAAGCCTTCTGGATGATCGTAATTAATTAATAACTTTAGGAATTTTACAGACATTTTTCACGCCAATTTAATTTATTATAAGTTTGCTATTAATGCAAAATTAATTTTTAATGCCAACATAATGTTAATTGGAAACAATTGTTCCGAGACAAGCCTGTCTCGATGTCGAACAAATCCAACAGCTAATCATTTTCAGTGCTAGTCATAATGTTTCCAGCATTTTCCGCCATCGCACTAAAGGCATTTAATTGCGAAGGTGCAAAAATTGGGCGGCAATTGAATGAATTTACGGGGAGTCGCGAAACTGAACGCAATTAGGGCAGATTGAGGAAATGAATTTGAATTCGAGGCTCTCTGAATCAAGAAGGTTTAAATGGAAGGCGAAAGAGTGGAAGAAAGAAAGAGAGAGAGAGAGAGAGAGAGAGAGAGAGAGAGAAAGAGAGAGTACAGGCGGCGGGCTCCTTGAAAATCTTGAAATCCATTGTTCCCTGCGAGAATAAACTTTCTTTTCCGTCTTCATTTGCGCCCTTATTGTTGCTAGCATGGGTCTTATCTTCTTGCACGTTTCATTTGAGACTATCGACTCGCCGCGTGATAATACCATAGAGAGAAAAGGAGAGAGAGAGAGAGAGAGAGAGAGAGAGACCAGTGAGGTGCTGAAGGTGCAACCAATTTAAACTTAGCGGATAGGGCGTTTTCTCTGTCTACGCCGCTGCAACGAAAACTTTTTCAATTTCAACGAAAACTTCTAATAAGGTAAATACATAACTTCCGCCGTGTATATGCATGATACGCATTCCTTGCGCATACACTGCGATTAACACGTCGAAAAAACGATCGACAAAACTGATAAAGGATATAGCGAACATTGGGAGATGGATTCCTGCCGTCACGAACGCTGGATAATTGATGAATAAAAATTGTGCGAGAGGTGGGATTGAATTGCGTGGATATTGGGAAATAGTGATAGAAATGTATGGTGAATTGAGATTAGATTGTACAGCGCCTTCAATGCAGGAAAACTGTTTGAGTGGAATGACAACACGACGGATAATTGACATACGACAATGGAATTAATTTTGATATAGTGTCGGAACATGGTGTATATTGCCAGTATTGGTAAATTGAAATTAGGTTTCGTGGTGCCTTGAATTTAAAAGAAATTCTTCGAGCTCAATGGAAGGGATTTAAAAGACCTTAACGTTTCGAATTAAAACTAATTATGGGAGCTTTAATAATTAACATACGACGGTGGAATTAATTTTGATATAGTGTCGAAACGTGGTGTAGACTGCCAGTATTGGTAGATTGAGATTAGGTTTTCTGGTGCCTTGAATGTAAAAGAAATTGTTTGAGTTGAATGTAATCTTGATATTCTGAATTAAAAATAATTACGGTAGCTTTAATAATTGACTTACGACGACGAAATTAATTTTGATATAGTGTCGAAACGTGATGTAGACTGCCAGTATTGGTAGATTGAATAAAGTAGAGTAAGTTATTGAGTAAAAGAAATTGTTTGAGCTGAATGTAATCTTGATTGTCTGAATGAAAAATAATTATGGAAGCTTTAATAATTGACTTACGACGACTGAATTAATTTGCATAACATGGTGTAGACTGCCAATATTAGTACAGATCGCTGGAGCTTATGCCACCGCTACGGGTCGCGACTGACATCGGTATAGCGTACGGAGGGTTAAAATAGGGTCTCCGTAGTAAATTATTGGCACATTTCGAATCACGAAATTCCACTCGGCAATCAAAAATCCCAGAGCTAATCGAGACTGATCTGCGGAGTCTGGTCGGACAGAAGGCAGCGAAAGAACTCTCGTTAAGCGTTCGGGGTTAGGTGTGCTCGTTTCCCGGGGGCGCGCTGTCAGCTCATCGAATGCTCGTGAGGATTCCGCTTGTCCCTCTTGAAGAATCTCGCGTGGGTGTGCCTTGATAATGTAAAGCCGCGGGAGAAGCTTGACAAGAGAAAGATAGAGGCGGGGCCGTCTGAAGGAGAAATGGCGGCCGGGGAACCCTGGGAGAAGACTTTATCTAAACACGGCGGAGTGTCTCGTGATGAATCACCGGCAGACGTCGCTCGCTGGCCTCAGCAGAGGCTGCGACGATCACTCGAATGCACTCCCCAGAGAACTATATGGCCCCGATAACGATAACAACTCGCCATCGAACCCGGCCGAGACATTTTCCAGCCTTACAACCTACTTGCGGTCGAACGAGACGTTCAAACAGGCCTAAATGCCGCGGGAAGTAGGCAGACCAATTTACCATTTCGTGCTTCGCTAGCGGGCCCAACTTCACAATTGCTCACCTAAGCTTTCAGCACCTTTCACGCGTCATCCTACTCGTTTCGACGTGCTGAACACGAATTAGATTTTCGTTTTCGGCGGAAAACAATCGTTCCACTTTAAACACGCATAACGCTTCAACTAGTGAATTCCTCGCCTTGAAATTTCGATTTTTGGAATTTTCTTGGAAAGATGTACAGGATTATATAGTAGAAACATTAAAAATTTCTGGGTTGCCAAGGTGAAGTTTAACTTAAATCGATTAGTTCGAGGTTCTAGACGAGAAAGAACTCCCTTAAAAGGTTCATTCCGATTTGCAGCGTTCGTGGACCATAAACGACTTAATTATGGTTGTACCTTTTCCCGGGGGAGAGAGCCAGAGGAAAAAGCTCACTGTGCTAGTAGTCTCAGAAAAGCTCGCACGTAGCCGGTTTCTCGTTGATCTTGTAATCGAACGAGAATTTGTCCCCGAGTTTAGTAAATCTTCGTGACCAGGGAAAGTTTTGGCGGGAAACCAATCCCGGAGCGGAACTGCGGACATTTTTTAACAGTGCCCGCTCGAAGTTTTCGCATTACTCCGAGTCGCAGGCAAAATAAATCCCGCGGAACGACATAAATTGTCTAGCAACGCGGAGTGAAAGTAGTTCCGAGCGATTTATCGGCCGGCCCAGCAGTCGAAACCTCAAATCCCGGGGCTGCGCAGCTGATAAATTAGGGAGATTATTAGGAACAAGCTGTTGCGAGGACTGTTTCTTGATAAACGCGCGCCGAGTTTGGCTTAGACACGTCTTAAGCCGCGATCGTAATGGTAAGCCGTGAGCACGTGCCCGGCGTAAGTCGTGGCATAAGGTCCTACATAGTTCTGTTACGTGCTTATGGTGTTTCATTAGAACCGCAGCCCCATAGACGCGAAAATCCTCGTTTTCGTGGAGACAGGAATAATGATAGTTCACTTCAATTCAGACAGAGGTGCCTATAATGTAACACGGAGCTCGAGGAAATATTTCGAACGTATTTTTGTTATTTTAGAGAAGGGGTGGAAGCTAGGGGATGAAATACATGTTCCATCGAATATGTAAGGAACTATTGGACGTAGACAAGAATTGAAAAATACAATTTGTACGTACATCGATGACAAATTTTTCCACGTACACGGATCTCCGCAAAAATAATTTATTTGAAAACTACGAGTCACTGAATCTTCAGAATTTTAAATCGTTTTCATAAATAATTGTACTTGGGAATTTTTATCTTGGAAACTGTTTATCTGATTGAGATGATTCTTTTTTTATTGTGATCGTAAAGATTTTGATTATTGTTTAGAATTTTATTTTTGTTACAAACTTAATTGTTTATTATTGAAAATTTGAAAAACTTCAGTAGGGCTATGTACACCCTCAGAATCGATGTTTCTTTGATCACATTGTTTGTAATCGTCAATATCATAAAATTAATTTTCAAATTAAATAAATATTGTTTTTCAGTAGAACAAGACTTGCTAATCAGAATAAAAGAAGAATTATTTCGACCGGATAATCAGTGTTCTCTTTTTACAAAGGTAAACAAAATGAAAAATTTAAAGGCGTGTAGTTTATAAACAAATTCGAATTTATCAAAGTGATGACTTAAACCCCTCTTAATTTTCCATGTACTACGACATACAATTAATTTTGCACAAAATTGCTCACATTCGTATAAAAAATAACCATTTTGCGTGACCCACTAGTAAAAATATCGACTTAAAATACAAATTTACAAAAATTCATTTATAATTTTTAACATTACAAATTTTTAATTAAAAATATTTGCTTGTAGTGAAACCAACATCCCTGATCATGGTAAAAAAAAATCAACTAAATTGAACAAATGGTTTCCGAGATAAAAATTCATAAATATGACGTCTCTTTTAACGAAGATAAACAAAAATTGAGAAATGCTGGAGGTCAAATAAATATTTTCTATTTCGGTGAAAGCTGATTTTTCAAAGGAAAAGAAAACTTGAAGAAGGAGGTTTAGGGTTGAAAGCCAGCTCCAGGATACTCGGAGCGAGATCAAGGTTCGACCACACCGGGAAGTTTTATCCTTCTCCGAAGAACTCGATCGAAGCTGGCCTAATCACGCGGGTCTGGTCCGCAGCTCAAGGAGTTGTTGGTGGCAATATTAACTTTGATATTGGATGGCGTTAAGAAGACACACAGCCAATAACTTCTCTCTCCCCTCCGCCCAACCCCCAGAGCCACGCTGCAAGGTTCTCACACTTCTCAATAATCGGCGGGACACATTACAATAAGAGCAACTGTGTCTAGGTTCTGCGCACGTACGCAGACGTGCGTGCTACATGTGTATGCGTTCAGCAATATTGAACTGGCCCTGTTAGCCGCCATATTGGCGATCCGTGTCAACCTTTCTGCCTCTCTTTCTCAATCCTCGAACCCGCAAAACTCACTCTAGTGTTAACTAAACCCTTTTTTCGTCTCTTGAACAGGACTTTATTTATACCGCAATGAAATAATGTAAGAAACCATTTTCAACGTATGCATCACTCGGTTATGAGTGTTTTTCGCGCTTCAGTTCTGGAAATTTATCAATTGATAACTACTTTGTCGATAATAAAAATATTTTTATACAAGTTTAAATTTTCTAGATTAACGCGAACAAAGAATCAACTCGATCCAACAAATAGTTTTGGACATAAAAATTCATAATCCTGCCTGGTCTCTGACCACGTCAGTTCGTATGAATAGACAAAAATAGAAAAATTCATAGGGTTGTATTTCATAAACAAATTGGAAGTCAACAAAGTGATGACTTAAACTCCCCCTGATTTTCACTGCTTTACATTATACAATCATTCATTTTTGGCAAAATGCCCACTATCAACCGGAAAATCTGTATTTTGACTGGAATGATGTATTTCTACTCTGATGTATTCTTCGATAAACTTTAAATGGCTGTAGTTTATAAACAAACTGGACGTCATCAAAGTGATGACTTAAACCCCCCTAATTTTCGGTGCTTTACATTATACGATCATTAATATCATAAATATTTTGAATAGGATGACGCTTTTGTCTAAATGCGTGCAGAGGTATGTTCGGAACACCTTCGAAGGGCTATAATTTATAAACAAATAGAAAGTGAACAAACTGATGACTTAAACGCCCCGCCTAATTTTCTCTGCTCTACGTCATACCACACTTGTTTTTCATAGAAATCATTGTCATCGACCAAGAAAAGCAATCGATTTAATCCGCCAGCAAATGTCCAACACGATCTCGAAACATAAGATTGCGAGATCTCGATAGTCGACTTTGATCGATCAGACAGAGTCAGCGAGGGGGGGGGGCAAGTCGGTAATTATGTGAAACAATAGTAGTGGCATAGGTATATTGAAAAATTCCACAGGGTCTGCAGGCCCTCGCAACTGAGCGGCGAGCATCCACGACAGAGATTGATGCGGGGAATGCAATTTCCTCGGGCTCAGGCGCGTTTATCCTCCGATGCACCTTTTCCATAGGTCCCGATGCGATCTCTCGAGCGCCAACTTGCGCATTTGTATTAATACGATCAGGCTGGATTCGAGAGGAAATTCTTCGGGGTCGGAGGATGCTAAGCTCACGGAAGTGTGCCGGCAATCCTATTATCTTCGAGCCTCTCCGCCTTAAGAACGGAATCTGGATATTGATTCGAGCGAAAGAGTTCGCGGCAAAAACACCGGCGAAATAAACATTGCCGTGTCGGACAAATACGCAACCTAAATAATCGAACGGAAAGGCGAATCTGATCAGCCGAGGCCCACGCGATCGCTTTAGTCCTTGGGGAACCGTCGTTGTTCTCTGGATTGTATTTTTTATGAGAGTTCAAGGTTCAGAAATGTCACTGGATCTCTCACCGCGAACAAACCATCGACACCAGTGCATCGGTGAGACAATATTAGTGGCATAACTTTTTGTATGAAACTTTTACCAATATATTCGTGACATTTTTTTGCTTAAAACGAGTCCCAACATGACATAATTCCGAGCACAATTAATTCCTCGTGTGGAACCACGATTATCCGAACTGATATTTTAATCCTCTATTAAACACTTCTAAAGCGATATACAATATGATTCATTACATTCGGAAAAGATTTAATCTAACACTGTAGCTAGCTAACTGTTGTATTGCCCGAACACTCGTCTTAAACAAATTTTTTGCAGTAAACGTATCATCAGAGAAAATACAACTTAGGGGTTTCCAAAGTAGAGGTTTCAAGCTTCAAAATGAGCCCAGATTGAAAATTCTCCGACTTTTTTCCCACGAAGTTACAACAGTTTAAATACCTCGGTTCGGATAATCGAGATTGAACTTGTATCGTGGATTGAACAAGTAAATATGGCAGGAACTTTATCGTGTTTTGACTCATTTTAATCATAAAAGTGTGACGAATGTGCTGGTGAAAGTACTATAACAAAATCATTAGAAACAAAAAATGTATTTAGACTAAATTTTTCAGAAACATTTTCTACATCTCTTTCACATATATGAAAGCATCACAGTCTTTGCATTTTATTTTATTCGAATTGTTTTGGTGTCGCTCTCGACAGTATTTCACCAGACTGCACTTAGCAGCGGAGAGCGGTAAATGCAATATCTTCCGGTGCAGGAGTGCAGGCGGAGAAGCAACATTCTTCACCACGCCAAAAAAACATTGCTCGCGAAGTAATATATTTTTCTAATAAACATCGCACCGGTGTAAAGCCACGATAAATTGCGACCGGAACTTGCCACGATGAATCTCACTTTATTTCGTTTCGAACCGGTTTTTGAAGATTAAGTTTCAATTTCCGGGGCGTAATTTCTCCTAGCGATTTATAATTGGTCGATTCCTGCAAAGAATTGTAGAAATTCGAGGCTTTAGCCTTCTACCTTGTATGGACATCGACTATCAACAGGCAAAACCGATAAATGAAGTCGATCGGAAAGTTCTGTTAATTATAAATGAATAATGTAAATGTATAAAGTGAAAAATATATTTGTAGAGTCTCTTCGGGATTGTTTACTGTTGTGTGACACACGGATATATTTATCGAGTAGTAAATTAACACGGTAAATCAATAATTGTTGACTTGAATATATTAAATTCTTACTATTTATTTTATTTCAATGCTATCAATTTGGTGACTCCGAATTTGTACGTACACAAGCCTCTTCATGTTTCGATATTTGTTTATCTTTATAAAAGGAAGGTTGTATTTGTGAATTTTTATCTCGGAAACTATTTGTCTGATTGAGTTGAATCTTTTTTTATAACAATCTCAAAGTTATAAAATTATTTCTTTAGTTCAAAAATTACTTTTATACTGTTGAAAATTACGAAATAAAACGGTGAGTGCAACGATATCGTAGATGCTAGTAAGACCGCTGAAATTTTTTAAACAAAATATCTCTTCAAAAATCTGTTTGGACACCAAAATCCACTATTAAAATCTGCTCGCAATGCACTTCGAAACTTTTTTCTGCACCTACTAATTCCTGAGATATTCATCAAGACATTTTGCATCCCCTAAATTCCATGAAACGAACTTCCCAGTAACAAGATTTTAATGTTTAGCATATTTTTCAAACAAATTATTTCTTCAAAAATCTGTTTACACAGGAAGATGTGTCATCAAAGAACGAACCAATTCTATACCCATTTTTTCTCTACGCCCAACAGTTTCGGAGTCCACAAGACACGATAGGACACATTCTGCATCCCCTAACTTCGGCGCTCGTTTTCACCGTCGTAATGTGCACTGTGAGCGATGGAAAAAGAACTGTGTATATTTTTTTGAGCTGGATGTCATACTTGAAGCTCGTCAGGTGTGTGTCAGAAGAAAGTGTCGGCACAGAGGGTGGGGGAGACAAACAGAAAAAGGGGCGCGCAGAAATTCGATTCCTTGGATCGCGGGGCTCGAAACACGCTAACTTAGCAGCAAACTCCGGCTCAATCAGACCCTTGTTAACTCCGGCTGCTGTTACTGCGGATATTGAAGTATTGATTTCGTTCCTCTCCCTGGAAAGTTTATACCGGCATTACGGATTTCATGCTCTTCCTCTTTCTCTTTCCACCCTCCGCCCTTCTGCTCCCCCCATTCACCCCTCCCCCTCCCGCCACCCCTGCTGCGAACCAACCCCTCTGCACCAGATATTTGCATTTCAATCGGTTGATTAAAAATCTATAATTATGCCGCCCTTGTCCGTAAGAATGGGAAAAAACTTTCCGACGAGCCTCCCCCGGCCTTTTTTCGAGCTGCTTTGCAACCCCTACCTTCGCAGGCGGCCCTGTGACCCCGCCAGTCTTAGCAATCGAAGACTATAAATCCTTCCCTCATTAATGGTGGGCCCACCGTACCCCTTCGTCTTACCATTCCGGAGGATTTATTTATAATTAAAAGTTGACTTTACAAGATCACTAGAGGAATATGATACATGGCAACCGATTTTTGTGTGCCTCTAGTATGATACTGTAGAGCTTGAAAATATATTTCGAACGTTTCGTTTTTTGTTTGGCAAACGTTTCTGTTGGAGCGAGTGAAAACAGCTCTTGAATTCGGCGAGAGGATGCAAAGTGTGTTTTGTTGAGTACCTCATGAGCTAATACACGTAAAATAAAAATTCGAAATGCAATTTGTAGGTGTTTCTATGACACGTCATCCACTGCAAATAAATTTCCGAAAAAATAATTTGTTTAAAAAATATGTTAAAAATTAATATCTTGTGATTGGGAGGTCCATTTCATCGAATTTAGGGGATGTCTCGTTGAATATCTCATGAACTGGCATGTATAGAAGCAAAATTTAAAATACAATTTGTGCAGATTTTGATGATGGATTTTCGTGAGCAAATAGATTTTCGAAAAAATCATTTGTTGCAAATATATGTGAAAAATTAAGCTATTTAAGTTATTAAAAAAATGTCAAAATGCTTGTACGTAATTAAATGTTACAGAACTAGTTTCTTCCTGAAATGAATGTACCAATGTTTTACCTTATGTAGTAGGACATCAAGAAACGCTTGGTTCACCCAGTACTCTAATTGCAGTCTCCGGGTACTTTTATGTGTGTTCATTATGTTTATAGTTGCAGGTTAAGAGGGAATATATGAATTTAACAGACGCAGGACGCATGTAGGTAGTGGGGAGCCCGGAGGTAGTTGGTTCAAATTTTAATCAAGACTTTTATGTCGGCGCGGGTGCAACCTCGAAAGAGGAAGGCAAAGCGTGAGGTCGGCGTGCGCCAGGGTTTCCCTCGTAAAATGCATATTGAATATTTTTATAGTCGCGGAGGGGAGCTCCTCGAGGGCGATTAGTTGTTTTTCGGCGTATTAACTTTAAAGAGCCGCGTCGCTACTTTAGCAAATTCGCCCACTTTGCTGTCCAGAGAAAAATTGCCCTGCAAAATTCACTCTTGCGATAAAAGATGAGCGACTATAGTCTGCCGAGACTGCATGAAATATTCAGCAATTTTTTAAATTAATTTTCAAACTAACTCCGAAATATCGTGGTACAGTAACTCAAAATTAATGAATTGTTTCAAATCACCATGTAAATTAATGCACGTCTTTCACTCGACAAACTTCTTTTCTCTAATTTATTTCTGTGTTTGTACTATAGCATAGTGTCGTTTAAACATTAATTCACAATTCTAAGTAACTATTTGAAGCAATAAATAGTTTTAATTATAGTACAGTGTTGTTTGAAAATGAATTGATACGTTTAAACTGTAATACTACATTGAAAAATATATAGGAGAGAGAATAGTAGATCAGTAGGCGTGGCTTTGTTATTCTTACTGTATAAAATTCTCTGAGGGGCGTGGCTCTGTTATTTCTACTGTATGAAATACTCTGAGGGGCCTGGTATAGTTATTTCGACTGTATAGAATGCTCTAGAGGGCGGGGATTCATTGTCTTTACTGTATGTAATGCTCCGAGGGGCGTGACTTTGTTACTCCTACTGTACAGAATTCTCTAAGGGGCGTGGCCTCTTTAATTTCGACGCATATATTCTCGAGGGGCGTGGTTAGGTGGCTCCCTTTGTAGAAAGCGGTTTGGGTACAGTGGAGGACAGTGCCCCAGGGGGAAATCTATGCTTGTGCCTAATTCGTAGCTCTCTCTAATGCATGTCAGAGATCTGACAAAAGTCTACCTATCTTGAACTATTTGTAAATCTTGACCTCGGTGGGCGTGGCTACGTTGCTCTCACTCTGCAGTATGTTCTGAGGGGGCGTGGCTACGTTGCTCCCACTTTGCAGAATGTTCTGAGGGAGCGTGGCTACGTTGCTCCCACTCAGCAGAATGTTCTGAGGGGGCGTGACTGCTCTGCTCCCGACGAATTTTCAATATAATCCTATAACCTGGATCTTGATACTGATTCTAAAAAAAAAAACTATTGCAGCCATCATTTTGGAACATTGTCGGTTCTTCCGGTCATATTTGAAGGATACGTAGTAATTTTTTCGATTAAAAATATCCACTGGATGCGAGGCTATAGCCAGAACAAGGAGCACGTGCAGCATGTCCGATCCTCTAGTAAAAACCGCAACTATCAAACGTTGTATCGCCTAATTAGCATCGAGGGGTCCAGAGGCTGTACCGGACGGGCATCAGACACGATATCCTCGAGAGGGATTGGCTTCTTAATTGCAGATGCGAGTAGCACCGCGAAATTCCGGTCGGGAGCGTGGAAACGCGTCTGCGTGGCTCGGCGTCTGATGGCTCTGCGCGGGATAGGAGAGGACTGTTCCGAAACGAAACACGCCGGGGCCACACCGGCTAGGAAACGGTGTCTTGGCGAGGCTGTTTCCTGGCTTTCCGTGTTATGCACCAACAGTTCAAGCTGCGTTTAATCAACTGAGCATCGCACTCCAATTGCGCGACTGCTGGTTCCTGGCTGGAGCCCGCACGCCGGCCGTGACGTCTCCCAAACCTGCGCAGCTATGCATCCAAGATGGATTAAACTTTTGAGATATATGCCACTTGTTCCGGCGGAACGATGTATCGCCTACTGGTAGGCGAAATTAATTATGTTCCTCGCGCGACTCCGCTGGATGGATCACGTCAACGCGACAAGTTCGATTGTTGGACCGCGATAATTTTGATAAAAAAAAAAATAGATTAAGTTATAAACAGTCGTTGTCAAGGGAAAGATTCACTCTTCGAATCTGTAACAGATTCGTCCAGAAGAAAAATTGTTCGTTGCACGTGCAAGCGATTCAATTTGCAGCCTTTTCGACCAAAAACGTGTCCTGTTTTATACGTGCTACGTCATGCGCAAAAATTCTAAAAAAGAATGAACGCTGGCCTGCGAAAGTAGAAGTTTCAAGCTTTAAAATGAGCCCTGACAGAACATCCTACGACTTTTTTCCACGAAGTTACAGCGGTTCAAAATCCTCGGTTCGGATAATCGAGGTTCCACTGTATCGTGGATTAAACGAGTAAATACGATCCAAACTGTATCGTGTTTGGAGTCGTTTTAATTGGCAAACTACGACGAATATGTTGATCAAAGTGTAATAAACAATTTCGAACACGTGGAAGTTGAAGTAACAATATCAAAATTACGGAATAACGATGTCAGGTTGCGAAATAAAATTCACTGAAACATCGACGCGATTGTATACGCGGGACGGACAAATTTTTCTTCATAACACAAATTTGCATAAATTTGTACGGCGTGCACCGGGCCTGTCAATGAGTTTTCGTTGCCGGAAAAATTCTGCAAAATTATTCAATGAACGGGATACAGCCAGGGGGTGGATTTTCCGCACTCGAGTCTCTCCTCATGGGAATTGTGGCGGCATGGGCGGGTCAGGGGGTGGGCGAAGGGTCTCTTTAATGAATCCAAAGTAGCTGCTGTTTCGTTTCGCCCGCGGAACGTCCTAATCTGCAAAACGTCCCAAAGTGCTGATGCGGAAGGCCGTATAAATTCTATGAGGCGTGAGCGGCCCGAAAACCGTGGGCGTCACGGAGTAACGATCCAATCCGCGTGCGTGTGTGCGCTTGTGTGCGTGCGTGTACGTTTGTAATTGGGGGTGCAGGGAGAGACCGAGGTCGGGATGAAAAGACCAGGTCAGAGAGATCCGGCGCGCAAAGGAAATATTTTTTAGAGAAATTGATACTCGAGGGGAAACGAAGGGAGAGAGCCTTCCGAGAGGGACGGAAAATGTAACTTAAAGGGCTGGAGCAAGCTGCGTGTGTGCGTGTGTGTGTGTGTTTAAGGGGGCTCTCTGTTTCGAGAAATTGGAGACTTTGCAGAATTTTTTGGTTTGATCCAGGTCAGTGTATGGGAAACCGTGTTTATGGTTGACGATGAGAATTCTGATTAAAGTTAAGAACCGCGTGAGGTAGAGTATGGAAAATTAGTGGGAGTCTATGTCATCAGTTTGGCAAATTCAAATTTGTTTAACAGTTACGAGATTTTGAACACCCATCATTTTTGTTCGTCTTCAGAAAAAACTTATATTTACTTGTGAATTCTTTAACGCCGAATGTGTTCACAGAATCAAGTTGAAATTATTTTTATTCTAACCTAAGAAACTTGTTGTATTGTGGAAATAGTGAAAACTGTAGTTTAGAATGTTGTCAGCGATTTTCAGCTGATGCCAGGTGATTGAAAATGCGGTTTGAAATTTCGGGAGCCGTAAAATATAGGTCGTTGAATTTATCTGCCTTCTGATCGGTGATCGAACTTTCTATTTACCAATGCTAACGATTTCAAAAGTCCGGCGGAACTGGGTCAGGTAGCGCGCCGTTAGTCAGACTTTTAAATATGGTAAATATAATCAACGCTGAACTCGAAACTAGTATACCCCTGGAGGAAAAATTGCAATCACGGTGACGGAGGTGAAGGGGAGGTCTAACGAATTCTATTAGGATGTTAATATATTGAATCCTGAGGTAATAATCAATGCATGAAGGTTTTTTGGACAGTTTTCTTCAATCTAAATAGGGGAAACTTGGGTGGAGTTCGAAATCAAAGGGATTTACAAATTAATGTTTTCCCTATTGACATCAACGAGTTTCAGGAAAATTAAATACCGTGTGGGTTAGTGCAGGGAGAATTAGGGTGGGTTTATGTCATCACTTCGATGCTTTTGAATTTGTTTATAAGGTATGAGCCTAAGTTCTAAATTTGAACATTTTGGACATTTTTCTGGTTGATGGAAGACTGATCAAAATTAATTATTGTATGACGTTGTGTATGGAGCATTAGGGAGGATTTATGTCATCCCTTTGCCAATTTGAGTTTTGTTTACAAACTGCGGGTGTTTGAATCACTCAAAAAAGTTTTACCTAAACATCTGTAATTAAAATCATTCCTACGATAATTCGCAATAACGTAAGTTCATATTATTAACTTCATCCAATTATTTATACAGTTAATTTACCACAGCCACACAGAACCGACACCGTTGCCAAAGTCCCCATAGAAATCTTACCTGCAACAGAAAACAAAAAATAGTAAGTACCAAATAATATTCCATGAAGAACTTTTCTTTTAATATAAATCATGAAAAAATTGATAAAATTGATAAAACTTCGCGAGAGTATCATACTGACAGAGCACACCATTTCAAAAGATCGATTTCTCTTATTCCGCCAAAGGAACGTATTCTCTTGAACGTAAAATCAGAAAACAGAAATTTTGTTCCCGAAGAACAAAAGATTTAATTAACTTTGCAGCTGAGTCTATTTAAAGAGGAAGTTTTAAACTCGTTAACAAGAGCTTGGAAGCAGCCTCTATGATACAAGGGGATCTTCAGAAAGAGAAAGAGAAAGGGAAGGGAAGAGAGATGGAAAAAGGAAAAAATTGGAATGGTAGGTAACTGGCTCGACGGTGGTAAGTGAGATGTTCCTGTAAATAGTGAGTGATAGCTATGGAGGTGCTGGGGGAACAGTGGGAGAGCTCGTAATTTCGTA
The DNA here is from genome assembly GCA_028454255.1 of Halictus ligatus. NCBI lineage: Eukaryota > Metazoa > Arthropoda > Insecta > Hymenoptera > Halictidae > Halictus > Halictus ligatus. The sequence continues at coordinate 9,731,777 of CM052135.1, read as the reverse complement.
TCGGGCATTCAGAGGCCGAGAAACGAATGGACACGGGATAGCGGTTGAATGGAACGAAATATGGGACAGCCGTAACGAGGTATAAAAGACGAAAGAAACAGGGAAAACCGGTCAGAGAATTTTACGTACCCTGAAAGTGGATTTCTGTTCGATTGAAGGGACGATAAAAACGACGTTCGTTTTCAAAAGATCCCGTCACCGATATTGCCCACCGTTTCTCTTCTCTGGAACACCCGTTACGTAAACAAACACCCCTCCCATTCAACGTCCAGCCTTTTCTGACCGATCACAGCGATTTTTAAATTCGAAGGTTATGTCATCACTGGTCTGCAAACCTTTGTGCGAAGTTTAAATTTTCTGTATCAACTGCGAGGCATTGGAATTAATTCCCCTTCCCTCAATAATTTCAACACTGTAAGTTCAAAGCTTTATAGCTTTTTAAAACAATTGAAAACCATCAAAGTGATGACACAAACCAACCCTAATTTTCCCAGTTCTACACCACCCAGCAATCAACGTATCCCAATATCCTCGAGATCAACCAACAAAAACTAAATCCAATTCCAATTCCAAGCTAACCATATTTAACACGTTCTGTGCCATGTGTGCTATTGATAGCACACGTAAAACTTTCAATTCGAGCCACGTGTGCCGCATGTTCTGCATGCTGGTATGCTTACTTAAACGCGTTCAACACATACATTCCATGATAAGTATTTTACAATAAAACCCGAAAAATACTGCTCTGTTTCAAAAGCTCGTGAAATCGAGAAGTCATTAAATCGACTAGTTATCTTTGTCGATATCTGGGGTTTTGTGATAAACTAACTACTGCACACGTATACCATAAAACGTGGCAAATTATGGGGGGTTTAACTCATCACATTGCTGTATGAATTTTTTTCTACAAATTACAAGCCCTCAAAGTTTCGGATTTTTGCTTATCTCCGTAAAAGCAGAAGCTGTAACTCTGGCTAATGGGTTAATGAAAATCGGCAAGTTTGCATTTGATAACAGAGATTCTGAACAAAATTATGTGTTGCATAACGTAATACATAGAAAATTAGGGTGGGATTTATGTCATCAAATTCTGTAATTCGAATTTGTTTACGAAGTGTAAGCCTTCGAATTCTATAATTTATACTGATCTTGATAAAGGCATAGATTTTGTATTCGCAAATTTTTATTTCGGAAACTATCTGCCGGATTGAGCCGAATTTCTTCCATGACAATCTAGAAACTATACTACAAGTACACTATACAACTATACAATGAAAAATGTATGTGTCTGTTTATGTGAGCACATATTTTTGCCGACGGGTCAATCGAAATCGACTTTTCCTCGAATATCAGAGCCAGCGATAAGAAATTAATTTAATTATTTCGTTGATTCAGAATACTTTATTCAATATCTCGCTTGATATGCATTGAAAGGACGAATGCGCACAGACGTTCGGACGTTCGACACCTCGATTATGAAAATGCCAGTTATTAATTTCCGATCGGGCCGGTGATTTCTTTTACGTCCGTATAAAATTTTTATCTCGATCACGCGTGAAACCGCCCTGACAGTTCTCGCGTATTAAATTTGTAACGATCCAAAGAGCAGATTCCGGGTTGGAAAACCGTGGAAATAAATGCGCGCACCGCGCGCATCAAAATGCGGGTTTAAATCGCGTTCCCGGATCTTGGTTCGCACGGGTATCTTTGTTTCCGATCAACACCGCGCAAATTAAAAGCGCAAAATGCAACCGTCATTTGTTCGCGAAAAAGCCCCGGGAAAAATTGCACGTGTGTCAATGCTATTTCGATGCTCGATACAGATACCGGGAAACGCGATACACGATATATTTTCACGAGGTCCACCCGAGCCGCTGTTTTTATTAAATCACATGTAAATAGATACGTCTTTGTATCCCCTACACTCTGCCGTAATCACTTTTTATTCGATTCCTACTATTATGAGACTTTTTTTAACACTGACAGAATATCGGAAACAGTGTTTTCCATATCTTCTAAACTCCAGTTGGATTGATTTTTGATATTTTTTTTTTTTATTAATTGGAATATCGGAAATATTGCTACCCATATTTTCTGGACACCAGTTGGAGTCATTTTTGTTATTATTACTGTGATATGTCTTTTGTTAGTTGGAATATCGGAAACATTACCTTCCATACATTTTTTTGCTGTCTAAACCACTGTTCAAAAGTACCGTGACTATTAAAATAATTTTAGTTTGTTCCATAAATTGTTAAAAACAGAAATCAGTGGACCACCCCCCCTCCCCCCACTCCTTCACCTTCAGCAACCACCAAAAATCGCGTCGCCCACCAAAGGATGATACCGAACGGAAGAAGAGCATCAGCGCGTCCATAAACTCTACAGACGCGGACAAAAAAAATTCCAAACGACTCCCACCCTTCCTCCCATAACACTCGTTCTCCCTAAAACGAAAAAAGTTTCTCCGAACGAGCTATCTGCCGGCGATAACGACTAGAGAAACAAAGCCCACGCTGTGGGGTTGGAGACGCATACAATTACGGGGGTGGGGGTCAGAAAGAGGATAGGAGGGTTTGGAGGAAGGGGGTGGTCAGGGGTGTCCTTATCGCGCCTCAGGTGCCGCGTGTTAGAGGACAGAAGGAAGTTTAGTCACTCGAGGAAGCAGAAAAGTGTGCTCGCGCGCGAATGCCAACTTTAAATTGTGGCAGTTCCTTTTATCGCCCCTCGTAACCGTTAAAGAAGCGTCTCCGGGCTTTCGCCCCGGCTTCGTTTTTATTTACCTTGTCGAGGATGGCCGAATAAGATCCGGTCAGGGGACAACATCCCGTAAATTGCCAAGGACAAAGCTTCCGCCGCGACGCGTCGACGACGCCGTCTTCCTCGGCCAACCCTTCCCAAGGAGCAACCCCTCGCGAGGATCGGCCCGGGGTATAACGCGAAACTACTGTTTTATTGCGAGCGGAACGCGCGTTTCTACGTTTATGCTGCGAAATGCGGCGCGGAGAAACGACGAGCAAGGTGTGACGCGGTTTGTAGGCGCTTTCGGCGGCTGTGCGATCCTTGAAGGGCTCCGGACATTTGTTTTCTGCAGTTTTAGTCCTGAGAACTGAACGGTGGACATCTTGTTGCGAGGATCGCGTGAGTTACTTTTACTCTAATTAATTTCCGATGCGCAGCGTCGCGTGTTTGAGAGATATTGGAGAAAGCCTGAGAATGTGATAATATTAGCAATTTCAAAAATTTTTTGTAACGCAACGACCACTGGGATTGTTATAAAAAATACAGTAGCGTTTTGCATCCTTCACTTAATCGGACAAAAATATTTCTCGACCGGAGATTGCAAGACTACATACTGGACCAGTATCTACATAATGAACCACCGCGAGTAACGTGAACACCTCCAAGAACAGACATTTCAATTTATTACAGTAAAATTTTTGGAAAGTGTTTAGCAATTTTTTATTTTCTTCAGAACATAGTAGAATCTCTGAAGTGCTACAAACAATTATGTTTTACTCCTATTTCTAGAAATAATATTACCACGAACATCTACAAAAATACATTTATTCCACTTTAAATAAATATTATGATTTTTAAATTTGTAATTTTTGAAACTCCGAATAATCATGTATCGTACTTCAGAAAAAGTCTATAGTGTTTGAACATGTGGAAAGAAATTTCTTAATTCAAGGTTTAAATAAGAGAAAATTGGGGATTGTTCATTCGGAACGGTGATTGTTCGGATATCGGAGGTGCTAGGTTGATAATGTTGATTGCATTAGCAAGAGTAGAGTAGGATCGATTGATTCAAGCAATTAATAAATAGGTTTAAAGTTTCATTTAGCCAGGCAGTCTCGTTTATAGTGGAAACGGCCCAGGCTTGATATATCGCATACCTGTACTACTGTGGCTGCGTTAATAATTCGTTGAGTTTGACCACTAGCAGTAGTTCCAGAAACGCAATCTCCGCAAATACCAAGTACTTCTGCTACCATGAATCTTAATTCCGCATCGGCGAATCTAATTATACGGATCTTCCCCTCGGCCACTAATTATACAAGGCTCTGCGGCACGCATATTTTCCAAACAGCATTATTAGGTTTAAACTTCGACTGTGAGAAAAAGAATACCGGCGATGCGGAATCAGGAACCGGTTTGTGTTAATGTTTTATTGCGTCTGCATCTTTGAGAGTTCATTAATCATACGGACATCGGCTAATAAATAACACGTATACTTTCATTATTTAATTATAAAGTACAAAGATTTATAGTTTCTTTCAATAATTGCAGTAGCGCGTGAAAGCTTTACACACATGCAGAATTGCAGAGGAGTTCATACTAAAATATTATTCTGTATTACCGCTTTTATTTAAACACTGCGTATAATTACGTTTAATTACACTTTATTCCTACACACTTCTTTAACTTCCTTTTGTTCTATTTATGGCTTGTTTGAACTCATTTTCACCAGCCAATGTTTACAATTTATTGGTCATATTTTCATACAACAATGTAAACGTTTCACAATCGCTTATTAATAGCAATTAAATGTTTGTTCATGATGCTGCCATGGAAACATTATCGATTGTAAATGGTTTGCTCATGAAAACAAGTCGGAACGCGACAGAAATCGCATAAGTTAGACAGTTCCAGTATTGAACGTTTCCTTCGAACTTTACCAACGAACTGTATTTGTGGATTTCGACGACGCATTCACTCGAAATTGGCTCGACGATTGCTATTAATTCCGAAGCCTGGTCTACTCCTATACCTCGTCCGTGATTGTACAGAGAAGACCTTAAATTACTGGACGTTACCATGTGCGATAACACAATTATCGGCGTGCAATCGACATTACATTTAAACATACCTATTCCATTGTAACACAATCATTTTATGTAGGAACCAACAATGAATAAATAAATACAATGTAATGAAAAGACGTATCCGCGTATATAATTATTAAACCCACATTTTTTCCCGAACGGCCTACTTATCATTGAGTTATACTACCGAATCTCGAAAATTTCTAATTTTCGCACTACCTCTTTCGATATCATGTGCTCCTAATACAAAACTGCATTTTCGAAACAGTACGGAAAATTTGGGCGATCTGGCTTGTCGTTGACTTAAACTGCCGAAATTTGTGCCACCTCTTTTGCTATCATATTCTCTTAATTTCGATTTTTCGACAAATTTCGACGGTCTGGTCTGTCGTTGACTAAAACTACTGAAATTCGTGCCACATCTTTTGATATCATATTCTCCTAATACAAAACTCGATTTTTCGAGAAATTATGGAAAATTTTCGACCGTCTTGCTGGTCTTTGATTTGTACTACTTGATTTCGGAAATTTCCGACCGGCTGGCTTGTCATTGACTTATGATACTTAAATTCGTGCCACCTCTTTTGCTATCATATTCTCCTAATACAAAGTTCGATTTTTCGGAATTTTCGAAAGGTTTTCGCAATTTTCAGATTTCTACTGGAATTACACATGTGACTGTATGTAATTTTTAACAATAATAGTTTGAGTATCCAAGGCACTAACAACGTACTCAAAGTATACGAAGTGGGTACTTAGGTGAAAGGACTTTCTTAGCATAATTCCAGGATGGCAAAATATCCTTTCTGAAACAATCTCTTCGCGGTAAGAAAGCCAACGCAGTTGTTACAGATAAACTCTGAGGAGATTGTTTACGAGCAATGCGTCATCTTCTTCTCGTTCGAACGAGTGACAATTGACTACGGAGACGCGGCTAGAGACATCGAGAAGCAAGTGCGCCGAGAGTCATTCGTTCCGCATGACTTCGGTACACGCGTACACTCCGGATGGTTTTAGTGCCACGCGGAATATCGTGGGAGTCGCAGTTTTACGAGGCTGGAAAGAAAAGTTCGGTCTATTAGCACGATGAAATGAGTTGCGCAAATGTTCCCCAGGCCGAGCAAGACCCCAGGCATTGTAAACTCGGAGCAGGGCTTAAGGATCTCCACGTGTACGCCCGTGCCCCGAAGTGTTATCTGCCGCAATAAAAAGCCCCACGCGAATAAGAATCGCGAACGAAAGAATTTCATTATTTTTCGGCTTTGGCGAACAACCGGCAAACAAATGATTCGGCGGGCCACTCCCGCCGTCTGGTTTATGAAACCGCTCCATTGTAAATTCGCAACTTATGGAAGCGTGTTCGGTTCGCCGCTCTCCATTTGTTGAATTGGATGCACTCGCATGGATGCAATTTTTTTATTAGAGTTATACGTTCCTCAGGTTATTGCGAGCTGCATTCTTCTGTCGGTGTCATTTGTTTAAGCACTTCATTGTTTCCAAATATTACGAAAACTCGCTGAATGTTTTATCAGTCGTTGTTTCTTTTGTTTTAATCTTTCGGAAATGTGTCCATGTGAATTTTTGCAAATTGAATTATTATGTTGGTTTCATGTGTTGAAGCATTTTATTCATTTCAAATATGAGGAAAATTCGCTGTATCTTTTTCTGTTTGCTTTTTGGGGAAGATATCCGTGTGGATATTTGCGAATTGTAGTTTTGTGTTAGTTTCATTTGTTCGAGCATTTTGTTGTACTGAAACAGTAGGAGAACTCGTGTTATATCAGTTACTATTCTATATTTTGCTGTTTGGGGACGGTGTTTACGTGATTTTTGACAATGCTGAGGGACTTGTAAAATTGTGCTGACTTAGATAGTGAATTAACAAAATTGTTGTATGAATTATTGAAATTTATGTAAGTTAATTTAATTATTTCAGGGGTTATTTCAGGGGTTTAGGTGTTATTCCAATTTTTGTATTCGGTAAATGAAATTAAATTCAGCAAAATGATGGCTTAAAACCACCCTAATTCTATATTTACTTTATTATGTAAGCTTTATATCGATTAAAAAAATATCGACTGTGATGACACACTACTAAAAACCTTTGCTTAGAAGTCTGCCTGAGTGTGGTTACAATTTTTAAATATAATAAAGCTAATTTGGCCTATGGAAAAAAATTTATTTATTACAATACGAACATTCCGGATAAAAATACAAAAAGAATCAATTCGATTCGACAAATAGTTTCCTAAATAAAAATTCATGTACACAACCCCCGTCTCAATGGAGGTGATTAAAATTTGAAAAATTAAAAAGCTTGTATTTCAGAAACAAATTCAAATTTAGCAAAGTGGTGACTTAAACCCCACATTATTTTTCGTGTACTACGACGTACAGTAATTTGGGTAAATTTGTAGCTGTCAAACAGAAAAATTCGAAGAGATATTTGCAAAAGTTCAACGTGATCACTAAACTTCAGATTCCTATGGAAAATAAAAATTGTCACGAATTATCATACCAGAAAGAGAAGACCTACAGATATCCATCTCCTTACTCAAGAATCTCAACGGGTTCAAAGCAACAGTATTATGAAACCGAAATATTTCTCTAATTTTGCGCTCTACTCGCGCGTTCATGTGACAAATACGTAAAATCCGCGGCCGATCTATCACCAAGGAAAACCCCCCGGAACAGAGCAAGCGCGAGAACCGTATCAGAGATCGATTTCCCCATCATGATTAGCCCAGTGAATGAAAAAGGAGCCAGCTTCCCGTAACGAGCTCTTTTTTACGAGCAGTACACGTGTCGCAGTTACGTATAGCGTCGCTGTATGCGCCGTGCACTCGTCTATTATGCAAATACATATGCATGAACGATGCACGTACAATTCACTGTCGCTTGCACGTGTTACAAACGCCTGGAGATTTGCAGGTTCCATTTGCCAGCTGGCCGAAAAAAGAACGAGACAGAGAGAAAGAGAGAGAGAGAGAGAGAGAAAATAGAGAAACAGAGAGAAGAGAGGGGGGCAGAGCAAGGCGGCTATACGATGGAGGAAGAGAGAGAGGGGTGAGGAAGAGGGAGAAAGGGGAGCAACAAATTTACGCGGATGTATTTTTCGGTGCGCGCGGCTCGTTAAAATTCCTGTGTATCTTTTCCGGGGGAATAAAAAGCTGACCGATCTTATCGCCGCGAAATTTATTCGGAACGGACTGTGCCTGCCGCCCCCCGGCTACCGTCCACCCTCTACTTGCTACCATGAGATGAGCCCTGTGTCCTCTAATCGCGGACGATTTTTTTTCCCCGCATTCGCCGTTCGCCCACGACTTCGTCGAAATGGAACGACTAGCCGCTGCGGGAAAACACATTTGTAAGCGGCGCTTGTTTACTAGCGATAATTTCTAACGAACCCGGGATCGTACAAGTGGACTGTAGGCGTACAGTCTGTTTTGGAAGTTAATGGGACGCGCGACTATTGGAATTTCAGGAGTCGAGGGGGGCTACGCGGTACGGTCACCAACATGGCGGCGCACTCACCTGAAGGAAGCGCTGAAAATCGCACATCTTCACACATATCTTTTGAACTAGTGATCGCCTAGGATGGAAACTTGGATTTCCGACATTCTCTTGCCAAAATCTACAGTATTACATGAAACAAAGTTAGAAATTTTTGGTTTCCCGAGGAGAAGTTTAACCAAGAGATGCTATCTATACGTTGCTCAGCCACGTGTCCACAAATTTTCTAGGAATAACAATCCACCAAATCCCTCGATACAATACACTTTGAACGCTCGGGTTTCGTGTAAAAATTCGGAAAAAACAAACTTCCTCTTTGCAAAATAATAGTTACTGTTTCACTGGTTCCAGCCTGCTGTTTTCGAGGAGAAACAGAGAATCCCGAAACGCGGGGGGTGCTGCAGGGGGAGGTTGTCGAAAAAATAGCTCGAGGCGCAATATTCGCGGGAAAATATTGATCGGAGATAATCGATCGTAAATAGCCGATGGTTTTCCAGCGGTGCATCGCGTGCCTTTAATGCGTCTGGGCAAATATTTGTAGTAACCTTTCAATTTCTCCGGGCGGCGGGGCAAGAAAATTGATTCTGGCCGATGCGTTTGCGGTGGAGAACGGCTTAAAGGGCGGTTGGGCTGGAGGGGAGAGGGACGGCTGAAAGCGGAACGGAAGAAAGGGGGACCGGAAGGGATCCAATGTGAAATACTGTTTCATTTCGCATTTTCATATAAACTACTGACAGACTCTTTTAGATGCAAATGCAACGTTTACCGAACTCGGCCCCTGCGCGATGCATCATCGCCGTCCTGCCCCCCTTTCCCGCCACCGGAAAACCGACGATTTCTTCCGTTGCAAGTGCCCTTTCGTCACTCGGACCTCTCGCTGAACCCTTCCCTCGGAAGGTTCAAGACCTTTGGCGAGTGCATCTTTGCTGCGGAGCGAGGAAAATGTGAAGTTGAGATTCTTGGAGATCTTCGGGAGAAAATTCTTTAACGAAACGTTGCTGAACTGAGATTGCGGTGCTTAGGTACACCCGGTATATTGTAGGGACGTCGTTTTACTAGATTAGTTTGCGTTTTTTGGCATTCTGCCATTTTATATACGGTAAAAAATTGACCAATGAAGAGATGCAAGTGTTGGTATAGTAATTCTTGGAGGTTAAAAAGAAACTATTGCAGTCATCACTTTGAAAATGTTTACAGTTCTTTGACTATGTTTGCAGAATGTATAGTAATTTTTTAAAGGCAAAATATTCATTCTATCCACAGCTACAACTCTGATCATTCGCGTTCAAAGCATTTTTGATCTTTTATTTAATAAATTATTGCACATATTATTTTTAAACTTTCATGTCTTCTTTATCCATATTTAAGAATTACGTGAAAAATGTATTAAACAGATTTATAATTTCGTTTCAAAGTTACAACTAGACTATAACATTTACAAATTTATCCAGTTATAAGAATATAGAATAATTTTTTTCAATAAAAGTATTTGCTTGTTTCAACGTTATGGTAAAAATTGTGTATTCGTACAATATTCTTGATTTCAATATTCCATCAAAAAATATTTTAATCGTTGAGTGTTTGTACACCATACATACAAATATCGTATAGTTCGTAGAACATGTGCAAAAATATTCAACTCAGAAAATGTGTGGTATTCTGCGAAAGATATGTTTGTTCACGCAGTTGTAATATTCGACGACAGTCGGCCGGTCTTTGACAAATAGGAAAGGGAATCAACGTCACGTAAAATTAGAATGGAAATGCGAAAATGTGAAAAATTGCATCGGAGAGGCAGTACGCGAATGAAGCAATGTGTCGTTTTTTATAACGATGCATTGTGGCGCTATATTACGATATTTCATTTTTACGCAGCGTTTCGTGAAATGACCGAGCATGAAAATAAAGATAAATAATTTATAAGTATGCTTAACATATCGTTACGTTAATGTTCGGTTATTATACATAACATTAAAATTAATCGTAAAACGATAACGTAGAAATAATTTCAATATTGAAACATTGTTATGCTTTTCAGTATCTCCTCCTGGGAAACGTTGATATCACTCATATTTTCACTTTGAAACTTTTATTTTTTAAAAAATCTTCCAGTTAAAAAAATCTCGAGAACGCGTAGCTACAATATTGTGGAAATATGGTTATACTTTTTTCAGAAAAATGTATACATTACACGATTAGTTTGTTTTGGTTGAAATGGTAAAAATATATTTGCAACTGGATGAATGGTTTCTGAGATAAAAATTCAGGAAACATAAGCTGTCTTTTCGTGAGTACAAAGAGAATGAAAGAAATGCAGTGTTTGTGTTTTATAGTATCTAAACAGAAAATTAATAAGATAATGTGAGCATGTGTGGATAAGTGTGTAAAATTTTAAAATATTATATTTTCAAATTTCCTGAAAAAAATTCAACACTACAACTGTTTCAAACAATTCTTTCGAATTCAGGAATTAGAAATCGATATAAATTAGTGAAATTTGAAGACCTGCATTCGATAAACAAATTTGAAATCAGCAAAGTGATGGCTTAAACTCCTACTAATTTATCATGTACTACGTCAGTGTTCATTTTCATCCAAATCTGTCAACCATAAGTACTAGAAAACAATTTATATTAGGTCTCTCATAGATAATTGTAGGGAAAAAGATTGGTATTTAGAATAAGGTCTCTATATTATAAACAAATTGAACATGAGCTAAACGATGACTTAAACTCCCACTAATTTATCATGTACTACGTTAGTGTTCATTTTCGTCCAAATCTGTCAACAATAAGTACTAGAAAACGATTTATATTAGGCCTCTCATAGATAATTGTAGGGAAAAAGACTGATATTTAGAATAAGGTCTCTACCTTATAAACAAATTGAACATGAGCTAAACGATGACTTAAACTCCCACTAATTTCGCATGTACTACATCAGTGTTCATTTTCATCCAAATCTGTCAACAATAAGTACTAGAAAACGATTTATATTAGGCCTCTCATAGATAATTGTAGGGAAAAAGATTGATATTTAGAATAAGGTCTCTATCTTATAAACAAATTGAACATGAGCTAAACGATGACTTAACCCCCCACTAATTTATCATGTACTACGTCAGTGTTCATTTTCAACAACATCCAAGATGGTTAACCGGGTGAACAGGCTTGGTTTATACTACCTGTAGAAAAGACACGTGACTGTCACTTCCCGAAATGTTGAAAGGCTCACGAAGCTCTCGCCTTTAATCCTCGAATCCGTACTTCACCGATCGAAGAAGAGGATCGGAACGGCAAGGCGAAGATTACACGTTGGCTCGACAGTTCGCGAAAGTTGGCTTCGAAACTCCGCAACAGTTTCAACGGCATAATACTTCGGCCGGCAATAAAAGTGCACCTGCGCCTACCCAATGAAAATTGGCTCCTCCCTCGCGTCACTATCTCAATAGTCTTTTTACAATAAAATTCCAGAAAAATCCCGTCGCCACCCAATATCTGAACTGGAATTTTCAAGAATATTGGAAACTACTAATACCGAGAACAAAATGTACTATCACGATGTAATAACAAATTTTCTGCATTGAATATGTTTGAAGAAAACGACTTGCAAATTTTTGGATGGATTTTAGGACGTGTCGATGTATTTCGGACATCTGCGAAGTTGGTAGAATTGTCGGGAAAAATATGACGTCAATGTTGGTAGATATCGATAAATAATGATTTAATGCAGGTGAGAGGAACAATAGTTGTTGATAAATTTGAACAATGTTAATAGATTTTGGTAGAAGTTGGTAGATATTCACAGATAGATGTTGAGAGATCTTGAAAGATACTGATAAATCTTGGTAGATCAAGATGATAGAGCAAAATTGATAAATACCTGTAAATATTGGTAGGTATTGATAGATGTTGAATAAATCTTTGTATACCTTTATAGATACTGATTTATTTTAAATCACTGGGACATAGATGAGCAAACATAGATCTGATTGATATTGATAGATATTGATAGGCATTGCTAGATATTGATAAATATTGGTAGATATTGATCGATATTGATAAATATTAGTCGATATTTATTAACGTCGATGTATATTGATAGATATTGATAAATATTGGTAGATATTGATAGATATTCGACTAAAAATTTATCAAAGCAAGCATTTACTGTCTCCATTTTTCTTCGACTCGAAATTTTTGTGCAGGTGCTTGGTAGTTCGCGTACTCGGCGGCAAGTAAAAAGTGAGAGGCCGTTCCCCTAAACAATGGGAATAAGATGGTCGAAAAGCGGGGTGGAGGGGGTTGAAGAAGGTTAGTTTCTCGAAGTCGTCCAGAACGAAGTTTCCCCCGGATACTAACCTAAATACAAATCTCTGGCGTCGGTGGCTAAGCGGGAAAGTTCGCGAGTGTATATTAAATTATGTCACAGAGCAGCGTTGCGCAAACGGTCTCGGAAGTTGAGTTGTTTATATTTATCCCGGTCTTTGCTGGTCCCTGGCGAAACGAGGGGTTGGTCGCGGGGGGACGAAAAGGGGGTGAAACGGAGCGGCTAGAGGGGGGAGGGGGGTCGGTTGCTGGTTTTCTCGCGGCGTCGGACGTCGCTGGGACAGGCACTCAGCGCGGCGTCGACCAAGACGCTTGCAAACTTTCCACTTAGAGCTTTTTACCGAGCTGCAATTTTTAGTATTTGTCGCGTTTCTGTATATTACCGTCTCGTCACAGCCGCAGCCCCGCAAAACTTCGCCACGTTTTTCATCTCCGACGGTGCGTGCACCCTGCCACGATCGATCGCTGTTCTTGCCCGACGAGTCGTTGACCGACCGAACTTATCAATTCATCAATGACTTTCTATCGTCGACAGATAATATGTCGTAATCGCGTTTGAAATTTCCTCACGTGAAATTTCATCCGCACATCTTAACAGACACTGATAAATATTGGTAGATATTAATTCCCGTATACTTACTTTGAACGGTTAGAACCTTGGGGGATGTTGACAGGTGTTGATATATGTTGACAAATGTTGATGGGTATTGGTGGATATTGAAAGATACTGAGAGGGGTAGTAGGTAAACGTTTACCTCCCCTCGAGGGTGGCCAGGTATCCGTAACGAGATTACCTCCACGAAAAAAAAGGTAAACGTCGATAAATATTGATGGATGTTGATGTATGTTGATAGGCATTGATGGATGTTGATATGTAACAGATATTGACAAGTATTGGCAGATATTGATTGATAAAAATTGGCAAGCATTAATTTATATTGATCTATTTAAAATGGATGGAAAATTGTCAAATATTGATAGATGTTGACAGATGTTGATGGATGTTGAGAAACGTCGATGGACATTGATGGATATTGGTAATACTGATTGATAAACACTGATAGATTGTTACAAACATTGATAGATATTGACTGACATTGATAGATACTGATATTAGCAGATACTGATAGTTATTGGTAGACATGGATAGTAACTGGTAGACACTGATAGATATTGATATTAGCAGATACTGATAGTTATTGGTAGACATAGATATTAATTGATACTGCTGGGTATTGCATAGCTAGTGACAGATTGGACTATAAAACAAGGCAAAGAATTAAAGCGTAAACAATTTCCAAAAAGTAACTCTAGCAGCAATGGTACTTAGTCTAATAATATAATAAGTTTTAGCGGTGGCCTCGCGAATACGCAACCTCGTGTGCAAGCGGAACATAAAGTCGGTTTAGGCGAACGCAGACGGTTGTTAAATTATTTCGGGTCTACACACACATACACTGTACTCACGGCAAACAAAATTAATCGGCTGAACTGAGCGCTGTATGTACTCAGCCTTCTGGACTATGTTTCAGAATTTGTTCGAAAGATACACGCTCGTTCGTATACGTCACTACTGGTGCGTTTGTACAGTCCGAAGTTTTATCTTTAACCCGTCGCAGATTTCAGTCAAAATGTAATAAAGCGGCGAGAAAAAATTGTACATTGAATTATCTTTAAGAAATTTGCCAAATCTACCGGACACGTTCCAATCGAAAATTACGGAAAAAGAATGGTCCTTTTTCATTCATTTAAACTTGTAAAATGGCTTCGCAAAATCGCGTATCAAACTCGCGTCACTGCAAAGGATCCCCGCTTGAATCGACAAGTTTACACTGATTTGAATGGCCAGTAACATTTTCCGAACTCCGTAAAGACCTTTGAATTCGCAGGACTTCGGAAAACTTTGCGCGACTGAGGGAAAATCATCTTTACTCTGCTGGGGGTTCTGAGTGCGAACGCGTCTTTCAGAAAGAATTACTTAGTGACTGAAAAAGCAGAGACTTTACCCATCCAAATGAGCTCGGTCGGTTCTGAAGTTAAAATGTTCCAAAACGTTTAAATCTAAAATTGAAAAGAAAAAATATTTAAAAACAAACATTTTCAATTTCAAGAAACAAACTGAATAAATATATAGGTGTCATAAGTGCAGAGTTTGTTAACGATTTCAAGTATGCTCTGGGTTTCGATCATAATAATTTTCTGGTGTGAATAAGTTCTTGAGAAATAAACAAAATTAACTGTGCTGAAAATAGAAGCTTCACGACTCGCAACAATACTTAGTTTTTGTCAGATTTTTCTTCAGAAATAGTAGGAAAAATTCAAATCATAAATTCAAATTGTTCTTAAGGGAAGGACAATTCTCACTTTCCTATTCTATCTCTCTTTAACGTGAAACCACTTTTCAAAAATTAGGTAAACAGAGCGAAATAGATGGTTCGCCTTTAAAATAAGCTCAGGTAGACCGCCATCCATCATCTCCCCTTACAGTTACAGCAGCTCGAACATTCCCAATTTTCCCTTAAATTCTCAGGGATCGTTCAAAATTTATAAACAGTTACAGGAAACCGTCCTGAAGAAACCTTAGCTCATACAAACCAAATAGACTAAACTCTTTATGATCAGCCTAGGTAAATTCTCATCCTAGTTTTCTTCTCAAAGCTACAGCTACTGTAAAATAAAACTTATTATTATTATTATTATTGCAAAATTTAACTTTATTATCGACATTATTATTTACTATTTATTTAGTTTATGATTTCTGTAACCTCGACAGTTAAATTGATTATCGACCTGAATATTTGTTATTATCAGCCCCCGAAGAAGCCATAAAGCAATGATCGGAAGGCACGCAGATAGCGTTCGGGATACCTCGGGAGTTATCGTTGTACAGGGGAATGCGATTAATCCCGCGACCAGATCCACGTGGCTCGGCAAATATTGTCGTTGGTCGGTAACTTTTCTGGCCGTTGACGCGGCGTGCACGGGGAGCGGGCTGATTAAACAGCTTCCTGCCGAGTAATTAAAGAGCTGAGCCCGTGCTCTGGGCCTGGGTGCGTCGAGCAAACTTCTGCGGGGGCGGTATCTGCTGCGGTCCTCCTTTCGCCGGTCTTTCGGCGGTCTTTCGGCCCGTTTTTCCTCTCGGTCTCTCTCACGTGGATTACCATTCTCTCTCTCTCTCTCTCCCTCTCCCTCTCTCTCTCTCCGGGCAACTTGGATTAGATAAGTTTGCCGTTTAGCCAGCCCTCGATGGGCTTGGCTCCGGTTGATTCCAACGGATCCGATCGGTTCAGTTCAGTACGGTTCGGTTTTGTTTGGTTTAGTTTCGAATGGAGTCTTTGGCCGTCTGTAAAGCGCCGCTCAAGTGGTTCCTCACTGCCATTGGCTGAACCAGAACCTCTCCAAGGCCATTCGCGCTGAAAAGTCTCGGCCTGACGAATCCCCGGTTCCCACGCCCGGATTCAATTTCCATCGATACTACGCTATTGTGCGAGAGTTTCTTGATACTTACGGAGAATTGACCGCGCGGACGGCGTGAAACGAGCTTCCTGGAGATTCCGAGGGGTTTGACTTTGCATTTGGGGTCGGGGAAAAATCGTTTGACCCGGCAGACAGAGAGACAGAGAGAAACAGAGAGATAGAGAGGGAGAGAGTAAACGACGGGGAGGAGAGAGGGATTGCGTGTTGACGCGGGAGTTTGTGGACTAGGGGATCAGGTTTTTGGAAAATTGTGTGGATTCGAGGGCAATTGGGTTTTTCCGGCTGTTTTTAGAAGGATGCTTTAGAACGTTGTGAATATAGTTTTGCGGATTCAAACTTGCCGCTGGAAAAGGAAGTTTGTACATCAATTTTTGTTGAAACTGAATTTTTATTGAGATTTAGGAATTTTTAAAAGGAGAATGGTTGTCTGCATGTTCGTGAAATTTTTGGTGTCCTTTGATGGTGGTTTGGAGAATATGTACAAAAATTTTCAGGTTAACAAGTTCACTTTTTTCGAAGATATAACTATTTCTTTTGATGCTTCGGTTTGCTTGTTTGAGTACTGCTCCGACAAATATTTAGGTCGTTTCAGAGTTTTTAACAACTCGACAACTGGATATAAAGTCAAACTTTTTAAGTATTTACGTGCCACTTTTAGTAACATGTACATAAATTTTCAACTTAACGTGTTGATTTTTTTAAGAAGATATATTTGGTTTGGTCACCTCATCATTTGTGCATTCAAATACTTCATGAACACGAGATCTGACGAGTTTTAATAATCGAACAGCCGAACGTACATTCGAAGAAATTTTATGATACTTAGACAATACTTCGAAGAAGGTATAAAAAAATTAGCTGCTCAACAGACTCATTTTCTAACGAGATACAGCAATTTCTTCGCGACTCCTCTTTCAATTTCCTTTTAAATGAGATTTTATAAAAACGTATTTATTTAAGAATTTCCAGCAATTAAATGCCATACAAATTTTTAAAACTTTTCCTATATTGAAGCAACACTTTGGCGAACATGTACCAAAATTTTCATCTTGAAAAAATGGTGTCTTCATAAAATATAACAATTTTCTTCAACATTTCCCGTTTTATATAACGCTCGATGAGCACCGTGCTCCTTTACGATTTTTTAACAACTAAACGGCTGAATATAAATTCACAAAACTTTCTCCATATTCTCACGACACCGTGAAGAACTCGTAAATGAATCTGCAGCTTAAAAAATTGATTTTCTAATAAAATAAAACAACTTTCTCAGGGGCCTCCTCTTCCCATACATCCAAACTCCATTAATTTCTGCAAATAAGATATTAGGCCAAAAACAAAACTCTACAACTAAACGACTGGATATAAATTCACAAAACTTTCTCCATATTCTCACGACACCGTGAAGAACTCGTAAATGAATCTGCAGCTTAAAAAATTGATTTTCTAATAAAATAAAACAACTTTCTCAGGGGCCTCCTCTTCCCATACATCCAAACTCCATTAATTTCTGCAAATAAGATATTAGGCCAAAAAAAAACTCTACAACTCCCACCATGAATATACGAAACCACGCATGAAAAAATCACAAACTGATCCATATTCCACGCAGAACACCATCTACTTTGCTCCACTGCGAGGTACATTTCCAGAAGAAGCTAAAAATTCCGGAGTACCGGTTCCTTTTCAGCCAAGAGGACTCCCAGATAAAACATTCAGACGAGTGCATCTTTAACGCGATGACGAGTCAAGACGTGGTTTACACGGAACAGAAGAAAGCGCAGAACGCGAGGAGGCGGCGTAAGAAGCACTCGAACGAGAGAGACCACTTTTGGATATTGCCGATATCGAGATCGATGCGTTTAGGGGTCCGCGGCGGTCTCGATCCGCTGTCTAGTCACGGAGGAACAATGCAAATAGCGATCGGAAGCTGCTGGGAATGATACCCGGAATACCATTAGCTCCAAACTTCGCTGCTCACGAACATAATCTACATGTATTAGGTCTTGGAACGCGTTCCGTGCCGATTTCTTGGCTCGGCCACCGTTGCCTCCTTGTTTATTTTCGGTCTTTCATTCGGCAAGCAATTACGCTAAAACCGAAGTAGGGAGAAGTCCGAGGGCTTGAACCCCGGCCACCGCGACGGGGATATGTTTTTCCCGGAGTCAAAGTTTCGTCTGATCTACGAAAACAACGGCTGCTTTTGTCCGGGTGCAATTCCTTTTGCAGCCTCTGTACGGTTTGTTGCGGTTTTGTGCCAATAATATGCTGCAGGAGAATTGTGTAGCTCGGGAAAATCGGTTTCTTGTCCGAGGGACTCTTCAAAGTGTCGTGTACGTGTACAAAAAGTTTGGAGAATTTATTTTTAACCGTGCCATTGATGAACATTCTCAAACGAGCGAGTTTCTACGAAAACGATTGAGAAAGTGCAACTTTGAGAATTTTTAAAAACTTCGATTTGGAGAAAAATTTTAAAACTTTCACTGCATTTGAAGGATATATCAAGGAACATTCAAAATAATTTCCAGCTTGAGCAAATCATTTTTTAATAAAATATGACAACTCTTTGAAGGGTTCTCTCTTCTTCCTTAGACTGCTCGATAAAGACGTGCCCCTTTAAACATTTTTAGCAGCCAAACGGTTGGGTAAAAATGCACAAAACTTTTACCATATTCGGAGGACATTTCGAGGACCATGTGAAAAACGGTTCATACTCAAGACGATCATTTTCTAATGAGGTATAATTCATTTCAGTGTTCCTTCTGGTAAAACAGCTTCCAGTCGTCATAAACGGATAAATCGAATGGAGATTTTGAAACTGTGGGTCATAACGGACCCGAGGCCGATCGTCAAGGTTTAGTAACGCTGTGCACCTAGTTCCAGGAACGGTACGTAACTCCATTCTTGCTCGGGGATACTTTGATCACGGCCGCTGACCACTGGTGTCCCGGCACGGGAGAAACGAAAGCAGTTGGGGTGGGGGTTGGAGGGACTTGGTGACAGAAGCGCACAGCGATTGAAAGGCATGGGGGTGTCATGGTGGGGTGACTTGCTCGGCCTCCGTAAAATTACTCCCGGCCGTCGTTTGCCCTCCCTCTCCTCCGCCCTCTCCCATGGACACGTGGAAAATACGTATGAGGGGCCATGAAGGGTAGACAGAGACGGGAATTTCTCTGCAGAGAAATTGGGAGGGCCGTGATGGGGGCCTGGATGGCTCTATGTACATCTACTTAATGCCCGCCGCTATCCGGAACAAATTACTCGAGGGACCGGGAAATTAAGTCGACATCTTCACGGGCTTCACCGCGCGGGGATTAGTTAGCATAGAGAGACATTCTTCCGTCCGATGAACAACCGTTTCCCTTTTGTTCCTTTGCAAATTGCACCAGGCGCCGCGCCCGGATGTCGTTATTGTGCAGGTGCCGCGCCACCCCCGTAGCCGCCGTTCCCCACCCCCACCCCTCCCCGCATGGTCCACTCGTTCGTCCTGATCCCATTATCTAATGGGGCGGGAAACCCTTCTGTCATTTTTGGATCTTTTAGGGTCGGTGCCGGGGATTTTGATAAAAAGCGAAGGCTGCTTGGTGCATGGGACATTAGGGGAAGCCCGAGTCATCGCGTAGCTGGTCTCGAATTTGTTTATGTAAAATACCAGCCTTCGAAGCCGGTGCAATTTTTGCTGCACTTCGTAAACGTAGAAATTGCGAATTAATTGTTCAACATTTACAGGTTTGCAGTTAATAACAGAAAAAATCAGGGGGAGTTTAAGTCTTCGATTCGCTCAACTCGAATTTGTTTCCAAAGTTTCCAATTTTAGCTTGATTTTTAAAGAAAAGAATTCTTGTGCTAATAGGTCATTGACAATCGGCATATTCGCAGTTGATAATAGGGATTCTGATCAAAATTACGTGCTGTATAATGTAATACATAGAAAATTAGGGTGGGTTTATGTCATCACTTTTGGTAATTCGAATTTGTTCACAAAGTACAAACCCATGACGTTCATAATTTCTGTTTATCTCAACAAAGACATGAACTCGTAAATTTTTATTTTGGGAACTATTTGCAAAAGTGAGCAAAATTTCTATTAACGCTGTGGTCTATTGCAACAATTTTTTGTTAATCGATACATTAATTTTCTAACGTTTTAAATTATCAATAGTATCACCATAAGTTAGCAAGCATACAAAGTGCATCTTCTACAAATCGTTACGCGAAATTTTGATATGAATTAGATAGTGTAAATTGAATTTGTTTACAAAATACAAACCGGAAACAGTAACAGTTTCAGAGATTTAGAAAATGCAACTCCTAATTCAATTATTTTGTTAGTTTTGGAGGAATCGTGCTTTCAAGTTAATATAAAAAAATTTGCGAAATGAATGAAAAGCTCGTCAAACGTGATTAATTGACTGTACGTGAAGGCATGCATAAAATATTGATCGGACCCGGTAACGAATTTAGCGAAACTTATTTTAGCGTCTATTCGAATTAACAGTCACGATAAATCAAACGGTTTGCGTCGGTGTGACACGGTGTACGCAAGTTGGTGCTGTGTAGGAGAGAAAAAGTTGCGGTAGAGGAATTATTAGTTTGGTTAGTGGAATGGGAAGCGCCAACAGGAGCATCGTTGTAAGACGATGAAGTAATTACGGATGCGTATTTCAAAATGGCCGGGGTTCTTGCATATTAACAGCGGCTGGCGTGGAAGGAACGTTAATAATCACTTAACGGGCTTTAAAGTTGCATCGTGCGGGTCGGCCGGGCTTAGTTTCGTTCGGGATTTATGGCTGTGCAGTTTCGAGAACGCCCACCGTATATAGTTATACGTTCCAACGGAACGATGGTTTTCACCATTGCGTCGTAACATTCATTGGGATTACCACTGCTTAAGCCGCCTCCCTGCATTTCAGAAAAGTGGCACTTCACTGTTCATTCTGAAATTATTTTTCATTCTTTCCGCTCGCGTATTTTCAGTAATCAGTTTTGTTTATTGCGGGCTTCAACACACAGTAGAAGCTTTGCACCGATTTTAGAATTTTTTTTATTTTCAGGTAATATTTGATTGTTTAAGGGAACGTCTTTGTCGAACGCTAGAGAAAAACCAGAAAAGAGGTATGGTTAACGAATGAGTACATCTACTTAAAAAGTAAAATAATCTAACTGGAAATTTTTATACAGGGTCTTCAAAGCGCCATTTAGATTTGGTAAAAGTTTTACAAATTTTCATTCAGCCGTTCAGTTATTAAACATTTCTAAAGAGGCGCGTCTTTATCGAGCATCTTTCAAAATCTTTCATTCAAACAGTGAACTTTTCAAGGTGAAAATTTTTATATACTTTCGTAAAATCATTATCTAAATACAGTGTAAGTTTAAGAATTTTTTATTGAGCCGTTCAGTTATAGAAAAATCCGAAAAGTCTATCGAGTTTTATTCAAAATAAAAAAAGAGAGAACCCTAAAGAAACAAGCATATCTAACTAAAAAACGAATGTATTAAGCTGCAAATTTGTTTACGTAATCTTTCAAATATCGTTTTCATATAGCAAAAGTTAAATTTATGCCTGGCCGTACAATTCTAAAAAATTCTTAACATGATACACGTTTATGCATAGACCTCATTTCAAATAAATTTGATACACAGAAAGGTTATAAAAAAATTGTTATATTTTATCAAGAAATGACTGCTGCAAGTTGTAAATTTTTGTACATGTTCCTCAAAGTGCCCTCTAATTCTAGTAAAAGTAATACAAATTTCTACGTAATCGTCCATTGATCAATATTTCATGAATCATTATTCCACGAATTCTCCAAAAAGAAGGGAAGATTTTAAAAAACTAGGTATATTTTCTTAAAAAATAAACTTTTAGAGTTCAAAATTTTTCTGCACAAACTCGGATTTTCTGGTAGAATCAAATTCTCGCTAGTATTTGAATGCAGAAAAATATTTCTGTTTTTGTCGATAGGAGTGCGCCACATGTTAATTGTATCCGGGGATGATGCAAGCAGCAATTAGCGTAAGAATAGCGTGCCAGGAGAACAAACTCAGGGAGCAACACAATGCGCGAGGGTCGAACATGCAGGCGATAAAAAGAAGTAACTGCTCCGGAGACTGAGCCCCTCGCTAAAAGAAGTAGGCTGCTAGAGCATTTCAACTTCCAACTTCCTTTAATAGTTTGGCGTGCGGCCTCGGTATTATGCCGATGGAGGAATTAGTTTTGCGGACGGAACGGCCGGTTATTACTGACCTCGCCGGGACCGGAGCCAGCGTTCTTTATTATTAACTTCGCCATTTGCAATGGGGCCACCCCTGCGCGCGACCACGTGGTTCCCAACGAGTGTGTTCCAGCAAAACGACTGGCTTTTTACAGTCCTCAACTATTTCTTCCATGGTATCGCCTTCCAATTAACCTCCATCTTCGCTCTGATTAGGCCATTTCCTCTGACCTAACCCCTAGGCCTTTCTTCTCCGTTCGAGAATTTATGGAAGTTTGATTCCATGTCGTTCCTCGTTTGAAAACTCGTAAACTTAAAATATTTGTACTTTTTCAACAAATTCGAATTCGACAAAGTGATGACTTAAACCTCCTTCAACTTTTCGTTAACTATAATGCACTATAATGACTTAATTTTTATCAAAATATTGCTTTCTAATTCATTAGCACCAGTGCAACATCTGCCCTTATGAGGATAAAGTGAAAAATTGGAAACTTTGAAAGCTAATAATTAATAAACACATTCGAATTCTACCAAGTGGTGAATTAACCCCCCCCCCCCCCCCTTCTATTTCTATATTCCATTATGCGATGCCTAATTTTTATCAGAATCCATGTTATCTACTGGAGAAATATTAACTGTTCCAGCCATTACAATTATAACTTCCCTCAATAACATCTGTTTACAAAATTGTATAGATTAGAAATTTTGTATTCGACCGTTAATGTAAAAATAGCTCAAAAGGAATGTAGAATATTTTTTAAAAGGTGTCAATTTTATTATTCGACATTTGGCAATAGTTTAAATAAATAGAAATGAAGTAGGGGGTTGGTGCAAAGCATTAGGTAGCATTTAAAATGTAAAAATGTTGAACAGCAACGGTGGTTCTAGTTCTTCCAGTATCAAATATGCTGTGTCCCTTAGGCTGCGGCGCGTATACCGAAACAAAAGCAATTTGCATTGAAATTACGTTGCATCGGCGCGATAACGAGACATATATTACGGCCGGCGATAAAGCCCACGGGCGAAGCGACATTTACGAAATTTATATCCAGCCAGCCGTGTTATATTAAAGTACAGGATGAAGTAATTTACAATTTGTTACGTCGCTATCAGTCGGAATTACCCGCGAACACCTAGTCCGTCACGTGCCCCTGCTTCTCAACCATCATCGCAAAATCATTCAACACCCACCGAGCTGTTAATTGCATTCGACAGCTATTTTGCTGCACCGCGTGCACAGTCTTGCTAAAAGATTCAAGTATCTCTCCGAGTTTAATTTTAAATCTTTCTAAACATATAATGTCTTCCTAAATTACCTTTAAAATAATTTTAAATATTTTTAAAATGACTGAACTTAAGTTCTCCTAAATTTAATTTCGAGAATTTTTAAATATATTATCTCTTCCTTCAAATTGAATTATCATTCTTCTTAAATAGTCTTGTCTACAAGTTACATTTTAAATATTTCCAAATATCCCTACCTCTTTAAATTTAATTCTGAATATTCATAAAATTAAGTTCCAAATTCAAATTTAATTTTTAATATTTCCAGATATAAGTTCGTTTGCATTTAACATTAAACCGTTCAATAAATGAAACATCTTTTCATTAATCGAGTTCTAAATTCTTCTAAAAATAGTCTATCGGTGTTCTATATTTACTTTTCTACAATTGGTCTTGAAACATTTTTTGAAATGTTAAGCTGAAACAGGTTGAGGGAAATGTCGCCGGATTAAGGAGGGATGATAATGATAGTGATTTGGAGGTTGCAAATACGAACGAAAAATATTGTGTGATTGGGGACGATCTAGGTGGAGATAGGATCGTACGTATGGCTTCATATTTTCCATTAGGTGCAGCAAATTGCCGCGGTGGTTCCGCGTTAAACTGCAATTCCGATAACGTAACCACAAGTTATCGATGTCCTCGAGGCTAAAGGAAAAGCCGCGTTTCGATCAAATAGTGTACAACGAATCGGGCTTGGCTTTACACTGACGGGAACCGATGTTTCCTTCATGCTAATGCTTCTGCAGATTGCAGCTTTTGTGCATTTCGATGTTTGTAAATCACTCCACCTCCATTACTCGAGAGAACCATTGCTCTGGGAATTTTTAATAAACGAACAACTGAACACAAATTTATAAAGCTTTAGGTGCGTGTAAAGGATACTTTGGGGAATGTTTGCAGAAATTTTCAGCTCCGTAAACTCTCTTTTAATGCGGCATAAAAATTTCTTCAAAGGCACTGTTCCTCTCTTTTAAATAACCTTCAATAAAGAGACACCGTTTTAAGATTTTTCATACATTCAGCATGTTGGTTCGACCCAAAATTTTTTAATAATATTCCTGAAATAGTTATCATTAATTTTCAACCTCGTGTTCGCAATAGAACAGCATCTAGAAAAATCTCAATCTTCCCAATGAAGGAGTTTTAATCAACAAAAATACAGTACAGTACAGTAAGTGCAGTAAAGTCTTGATCTAATCTGAACGGAGCGGTCACGAGAAAATAGTGGCTCTATACGATTTATGTCAGAGCACGCACCCGACGATTGTGCATCGATCGAGACTTTAACGTATCTTTAATAAACGTTGAAAATTGGTGGCTCGGTTTTATAGAAAGTTCGGGCAGTGTAGGAGGAAGTTTAGGGGGTAGTTTAGGGGGTTCGAAGAATACTCGAAGAAGCGCTCGATTTCTTATCGGGGGTTGCCCGATGCGGGTGACACGGGAAGAGCCCTCAAACCGTGGGATCGTAGTTGCAGACACGTCGTTGAACAACGGCATTCACGATTCTGAAGTCGGTAGCTATTGCGCAGGGGCACCATTAACAACCTAATTCGTCCCACGGGCGTCCTTTAAGTGGCATCCGCCTCGAGAAGACCCGAGGCGAAGACGCGAGGAGGCGGCGCTGTCGAGAGCGCGAGATTTTTGTCAGCAGGCAATCTGCATAGATTTACATCCGCTTAGTCGCTTAGTTAAACGCTTTATCAAAGTCACCTTCGCCCGCGCGCAGGCCCCGAACAGCGCCTCTGGGTAATAGACGGTCATTTCTCGTATGACCGAGTAGCCCGCGCCGGGGAAACCTCACGATTCCGCCCTCGTTTTGTCAGCCGTTCATCCCTAACACGGGACTTCAATTATGCTTACAGACCTTCGTACCACCTCCGCCAATGTTTCCTCTAATTATCAGCTGTTTTCACCCATCCACGCCCA
Source organism: Halictus ligatus (assembly GCA_028454255.1). Lineage (NCBI taxonomy): Eukaryota > Metazoa > Arthropoda > Insecta > Hymenoptera > Halictidae > Halictus > Halictus ligatus. The sequence continues at coordinate 9,706,199 of CM052135.1, read as the reverse complement.
CAGCAAACGCAATCTTACGAGCGAGTAACCTGTGTTTCTCAACTTTTTCAGCGAATTGATCGGTTTTTTCCCTTCGTTTAGGGGAGTATGGTCAATGTTAACGATTGTGTGGTGTAGTGTAGAAATTAGAGCGGGTTATTGTCATGATTTTGCGGAGTGTAAGTGTTTTTAGTTGAAGGACTAGTCGTCGAATTGAGTTGAGTCTTTCATTTTACAGTTGAATTTTTTTATTGTAGTCTAGAGGGTTCGGTTTATTGCAAGAATATTTTTTCAATCGAAAAATGATGTACCAATAAGTATTAATTCGTAAGAATACATAAAATGAGGTTTCAGAAGTTTACCATTATTTTTCTGTGCAAGGTAGAGGGTCAAAAATAAATAAGTACATAGACACATATTAGCTCTACTTCAGAAAATTTTTCCAAAATTTTAGGGCTCACAACCACGGTTCAATATTTATTCTTATAAAATAGGTAACGTCTACTTGAAGTCCTAATATCTGAATTCAGCATCTTTCGAATTTTACCATTACTGTCCTGAGCAAGATAGAGGGTTGAAAATAAATAAGTGTGTAGCCATATGTTGGGTCTATCTCAGTTATTTTTTTCCAAATTTTAGTCGCTCATTAAGCATCCCAAGAAATTGATCTGGGGCGCAAAGGCGATTCTGGCCGATCCGAAACAAGCCCAGAGAATCTGGAATACTGGGAGCAATAAGAATGAATAATACGACTAATAAATTGGGTAAAATGAATTCGGAAAAGATTGTCGGTGTTCCAGGGAGCGAGAGGGCACTTCTGGTACTTATCTTGGCGCGCGCGGGCGGTGCCGGGAGCGTGGGCGGTTAATTAAGAGAAGAGGAAAATTGCCGGAAGGGACAGACAAATCTCGTAGAGCACATTATTCCCTATCATCGCAGGTAAGGCGAGGATAAAGTAGGCGGCCCGGTAATCCGTGATTAATGATTCCGTACTCGCCGCAGTCGTGGCACATACTTCATTACAATCGTTTCTTACCGCCATCGGGAGTGGCCACCCATTAATATACCTTCCACCTATATCAATGATGGATTAACCTACTTGCACGTTATTACCGGTTAGATCGCGTTCTCCTCGTTTATTTGCGGACTAACCAGTCGAGCGGCCGAGTCGAGAGAGCTGAAGCGTCGCGCCGTCGTTCCTCTTCTTCCTCTCGTACCACTTGCTCTTTGCCACTCAACGAGCTTTTATTAATGAACCGACGTCATTCCGAACGATCCCCGGCTGCGCGCCGGGGCCTGCGGGAAACGTTTAGCGATCTCACCTGCGCGCAACATAATGAGGAGTCGCGCCAGAGAACTATCATCACCGGGAAAATGAAGTTTGCGGATCGGTTTTCGAAAGTGCCCTTTGAGCGAGAGGTGCTGAAAAATTCAGCCTCGCTCCACGGTTGTTCGACTATTTTTCGGCGAGGTTCCGGGAGCGCTCGGTGAGTGGAACATTGTGGAAAAAATAAAATTGATTGCAATCTCCATATAATATGTGTAGAGAAAAAATAAAAAATAATTCTTCACCTTGTTATTTGGACGGGAATTCTGAACACACGCTTTCAGTGACATCTGTCAAAAAAATTATATTTTTCATAAAAGTTTCAAGGGCGTCCAGTGAGTGGAACATTGTGAAAAAAATTAAATTGATGGCAATCTCCATATAATGTACAGAACTGAAAAATATAAATTAATCTTTGACTTTATTGCTTGAGGATAATTTTTTGAAACAATCCTTTGTGTGACACCGATAAAAATAATCATGGCTATCACCAAGTCATCTGACTGTTTTTCATAAAAGTTTCAAGGGCGTCCAGTGAGTGGAATATTGTGAAAAAAATTAAATTGATGGCAATGTCCATATAATGTACAGAACTGGAAAATAGAAATTAATCTTTGACTTTATTGTATGAGGATAATTTTTTGAAACAATCCTTTGTGTGACACCGATAAAAATAATCATGGTTATCACCAAGTCATCTGACAGTTTTTCATAAGAGTTTCAAGGGCGTCCAGTGAGTGGAACATTATGAGAAAAATAAAATTAATAGTGGTTTCCATGTCTACAGAGAACAATGTAATAATACATTAAGTGTAAATTGGTTCTAAGTGAGTTGAAATGAGTTCTGTATTGATATAACTGAAGACTAACTGTAAACATTTTCCATCAATCCTCAATTACTTGCAGGCAATTTTGAGTAAAATTGTTGGTCATTATTCAAGTACACAAGTCCACATGTAATAAAAACTAGATAATTGAAAACGGTGCAGACGTTAGCATGCATTGTAGTTCCCCGTCAAACAGGGGTAAGTCAAACGAGAAACTGGTACGGGATGAAACTAATAATCAGCGACCGCTGTTAGAGCTTCCATCCCCCACGCCCACCCACCAATATACTATCCCAAACATTATGAAACTACGTAACCCAAGCACAGAAGCTCGCTCGGAAACCTTCGCGTTCCCTTCGAGGCTTCCCAACCAGTCTTTGTGATGTATGTATGCGTGTTTCATCAGTCTAGGAGGAACAATAGCCAGAATGACAACGCATTGTCCCACGAAAACGAAAGCGGAACGCTGTCATTAGGAACTTCTGGCACTGCCTACTATGATTGGCATTTTTCAAAGAATTTTCTGGGGCGCCATAAGGGACAAAAGTTTTCAAAACATAAAGTACTGCGAGAGGTGCTAACGCGGATGCATGATGTCATTTATTTTCAACCCCGTGTTACCTTTACGAGACGGGGTAGAAAATTCTAACGAATTTCAATAAACGAGATTCTATAAAATAATCATAAAACTATAGTGATAGTAACAAAAATTCATTTATTTTCAACCCCTTAGACGTCATAAAAAAGTCATTGGTGGCGTCCAAGTTTCTCAAGATTATAATTTCAGAAAGAAAACTACGATTCCATAAAAACAATTATAAAACTATAATTATGGTGATTAAAATTTTGAAAAAATTTCCTAGGGTGTAGCTGATATTTTTCTAAAACTCCACTTATTTTCAAGTTGGTACCTCCCATAGAGAAGCCATCGAGAACCGAAGGTTTTCCAAGCCTAGAATTTCAGGAGAAAATAAACAGTCCCATAAAAATAATTATAAAACCATAATGACGATGTCTAAAATTTTGAAAAAATTCCCTGAACTGTAGCTAACACTCCTCTAAAACCCCACTTATTTTCCCATAGGTATCTCCCATAGGGAGAGGAAAGTTTGCTAAGGCTTGAGCTTGAGGAGAAAAGATACGGTTCCATAGGAACGCCGGCGCGGTTATGGTCGATAGCGAGGATCTGGAGGACAAGGAGAAGTTGGTTGGCATAAATCAGGCTTGGGTCAGCGGCAGATAGGGTGTAATTACCGGGGGTATGATTATTCGGGGGAGGGGGTTCGTTAGAGCTGCGTACAGCGACGGAAAGAGCGGGCCAATGGAAGTCTGTGTAATTTCAGGCCGTGGAACAGAGACGAGAAAGAGAAACGATGCCACAGTGCTACAAAAAGACCGACCAATCTACATACATTTACAATGCACGGGTTTTGTTGGGCTGCCCCGGCTGCGAGCTCCGTCCCGCTTCGATCGCACAGGCTCTCTGTGTCCGGCGCGCGCTGTCAAGTTGGGTTAGGTGTCGGTGGCCGTCAGCCGTTTTATATCGGCGACAAGCTATTCTTTCTACTCTGCGGGACAGCCGACGGTTAAACGATCGCCACGGATCTTTGTCCCTCGGGTAACTGACCAACTACGCTGGATTTTTCTGCTTCTTTTTCGGTTTTCGATCAGAACCCGACTGAAAGATGCATCGTGGTCTGCGGAAATCGAGGCGAGGACAGTTGATGAATCCTTCTTTTTTTCTTTGTTTAGTATCCCTCGGATACCTGTTGGGAGATTCAGCTTCGGCGACTCGTTCGATCGTAAGAAACGAATTTTTTTATTTTTCAGAGATTTATTCGATTCGCAGTTTGTGTAAACTCGCAGATAAATGATTTTTTTAGATGATGTTAGATCCGGCCGATGATCTCGAAACTTTTGAAGATTTTAGTTGACCTATTCAATGCTCACCTTGAATTTTTTGGTCGATCGGGGTTAAAGGGTTACTTTTGAAATCCACCCTCAAGGAATACCGAAGAAAAATCATTTTTGTCGGTACTGATACTTGTTTTTTTGTTTTTAACAATATTCTATCCGTTCGAAGGTCTTGAAATTTTTGCAAATAGTAATTTAATGATGCAGTATTAAACCTGACATTTGTTTATGGTCATGACTCAAGGGATAGTTTTAAAAAACCACCCCTAAGTAATGAAGTAAAAGTGTTAAGTTGTAGTCTCCAATATAGAATTGAATATAGTGTAAAACCAGCTTAACCTAATCCGGAGTTAAAACAGAATCAGTTTGAAAAAATTTGGAATTAATTTGGATTGACGTAGAATTGGTCTAGAATTTTTCTGAGTTAATGTAAAATTAATCTGAATTAATACAGAATTAATTTAAATTTCTCTACAGCTAAATATTGATTCGGATTAATGCAGAAGTTAATGTGAAATCAATCTCAGTTAAGGTAGTCTAGACTTGCATTGAATTTAGGTGAATGCACAGTTACTATAAAATTTTAATTACCTAGAATGAACATAGAGCTAATGTAAAATTAGTTTAATCTAATCCAGAATTAAAGTAGGATTTGTTTGAAGTGGAACTAATTTCAATTAATTTAGAGTTACAACATAGAATTAATATAAAAAAACATTAAAAAATTATGTGGCAGAAAATCTTTACGAACCTGGCTGAATTTATTTATAATTCCACGACGTTTCCCCGATGATAAATAAAATTGGGATTGTAAGCTGCTTTACGGAGAACGTGAACACGCATGGATGCAAGCGTAAGTTTTGCACACATCGACGCCTAAAGCCGAAGAGGCAGAGCTGATCATTACACTGTCCAACTCCAAAATCGTTTTGCAATACCTGTTGGGTGATTCTTATACACTTTGTCATCCTAAAACCAAATCTGAAAGCAGAATTGCTCCATCATGCAACGTTTTCGAAAAATTTTGGTTTTTGTAAAAATGCCGGATTTCGATACAAAATGACGTGTTACGCAAAAACTAAACACGCGAGGATGTTCAAATTTGAGTCAGGAGATAGAGGGAACTCTCTTCTACATATTCATATAGTCAATTATATTTTTATGTACTTCGTAATGGAGCCATTCTGCTTTCAGATTTGGTTTTAGGATGACAGAGTGTATAAGAGTCACCCAACAGGTATTGCAAAACTCGAAAAAGTTTGATTTTGTCGGACTGTGTTATTCCAGAGATAAATACGGGTCGGCTAGTGTTGCGTTACTCTATCCGCAGACGTCAACTGAAGCAATTACATATTGCTACACGTATGAATGGACAATGGCCGCGCATAATGAACATATTGCAGAGCCGCATCGGCGTATGGGATGAGTGCATGCCACATTTATGCGGATTCGTGGACAATTTGACTGGAAACCAATTGCTAGCTGCCCGGTCGTACACTCTCATAATTACGCGATTCCCAGTGACAAATGTTATATCGCCGCTGTCAAACGGACCCAACGCTGCCCGCCCTGGCTGTCTGTCGCTCTTTAATCGCCGTCTGATCGACGAAATAACGAATACACCGGGACTCTTCTGGGACTAAATTCCGATTCCCATTGACAACGAATTCGCCAACTCTGTGATATTCGACGGGAAACGTGACGAGACGCATTGATTGCTCGATTCCGCGAATTTTCAACCGGCTTTCTGTACTAATTTTTGCTGAAATAGATACATTGTCTGCTGTTAGAACTAGTATTCGATTTGAATTGGATAATGTGATGACTTAAACACCCCTTAATTTGGCATAATTCGCACAATGAAATGGTTTGTTCCGATCCAAAACTCCAGTATCGACCAGGAAATATCAATTTTGGGGGGCTCATTAGCGGAAATGCGTGTTCAATAATTTTAATAGAGTTGTTTAAAGTTTTCTATATTGAGAAAATTAATTTTTGAAGTAAACAAAAATTGTGGTACTGACATAGACCTTCTAGATTCAGATACAAAAAAAAATTATCTGGATCGGACGTGTAATTTCTGATATTTTTCTGTAGTATATCATTAGGATTTAATGGTCTGTATTTTATAAACAAATTCGAATTGAGCAAAGTGATGACATAAACCTACCTCGATTATCCACGTATTTTATCATGCAGTAATCGTTTTTCGCAAAAATCGTTGATATTGATCGGAAAAATATCGATTTTGAACGACTCATTAAGAAGAGTGAACCTGTCTCTACGAGGCTATGCAAAAATTGGAAAACTTCGCAGGCCTGTATTTTTTAAACAAATTTAAATTTGGAAAAATGATGACAGAACCTAGCCCTAATTCCCCATACATTTCCCCAAAAAATCGTCAGTTTCCCCAAATGCCATCTCCAAGTGCATCGGCTCAAGACTTTCTTTCAATACATCTCGAAGATCCAGCTCTCCCACCGTTATCACCCACGAATCACCGTCATCTCCCTTATCAGCGTCACTATCGAGCACCGCCGCGTTCGCCAAACGTTAACACATTCTCCCAGTCGTCGCACAATCTCCTAAAAATCAAGTTCCCTTGTCTTTCCATGGAATCTCGCGCATAAGCTATAAAACTCTGCGATAAATCTCGGCGAAAGACTACAGAAAAAGCTCTTGGGTGGCAAAAATCACCGTTGCAAGATCTCCCGGATGGGGGTGGGTGGTGGGGGTTGCGACGTTTCCGAGGGATGGTGGGTAGCATTGTCCCGCAAGGCTAGGGATATCGGCTAGGAGAATCGGAAGATGAAACATTCCAAGAAAAAAGCCTCGGAGGAAGGGCTGGACGACGAAGGACCGGATAAAACGCTGCTAACAGAGTCGAAGGGGGAGGGGGTGAGTACTCGGGGTGGTTCGAGGGAAGAAACTGAGGGAATCCGGGGGGGTTGCCGCGAGTTGTCAATTCCGTAGATCTCTTTGCCGAAGCTTTCGAAGTTGGTCTGGTTTCGTTCCGGGGGCCAAAGAGGGATGCACCGAGGGCTGCAATAGCGATAGCTATCGGGGTTGAGCGGGGGTGGATGGGTCGCGCGATATAGATTGCAGATAGCCGGAGAGACGAAAGGAAAAGGAGAGGAGGCTCCTCGCCTCGGCAAGAAAACCACAATAAATCTATCGGCAAGACACTCCTATGGCTACGCGGAATAGAGAGGATTCGGGTTATCTTACATCTATTGTGAGCACCGTCGCCATTGTCCACGTGCTCCTTAATTCCACGGGAAAGTTATCGCGAGTGGGAAAGAGTCGTGGACGCACGTGGAAGCCGTGGGGGACGGGCCCCGGGCAGTTTCGCCTAATCAGATCGAGAAATCTGCCGATTGGAATCGTCTGCTGCTGTTTGACGCGATGGCGGCCGGAAATTATCTGGTGACGTTTGTTTAGAGGATTGCGTGGAAAGATGGTGTTTGTACGCTGACGTTGTTGATTAGTTTAAAATACTGGAGTCATAGTATTCATCTTGTTCATTCACACCAGTCTTCACTCCACGAGAACTGTGTAATAACGTGAGTACCCTACAGTATAAAAAATTATTTTACGACGAAAAGTCGCCTCTTCTACACTTGAAATCGCTGAAAACGTATATAACTTTAGAACGTGTGAAGTCCGTGCTTTGAAACTTGCATTTTTGGAGTTTTCTCGTCCATATCTACAGGACTGTATTTTAAAGAAGTGCAAAATTTTTGGTCCCAGAAGGTGAAGTTTAACCGAGTGGGATACCGAACTTTTGATCTATATCTTTAATATTAATGCACAACGTTTTACCTCCCCTTTCTCGCATTACATTTCACAATTTTACGATCTAACGAAAGAATAAGTTCAAAAAAAGTGAAGGGGATGGGAATTATTTATTCTTAAAACGAACATTGGTGTTGTTTATTAGTGCACTGAATTTTGCCAATAATTGTGCACCCGTGATACGGACACAAGCATAGCAGACAGCGGAGCCAGAGTTCTTAAACGAATAATGGTTTGGTTTGGATTAGGTTATGCGGTGAGGGGGAGAGGCAAAGCCACTTGTCTGTTTGTAACAGATGTGGCCGGCTATTCCTGCGACTTTGTCACAGATGCACCCTTGCATGCGGAATTCGATGTGCTAGTAACAAATTTTCTTGCAAATATTAGGTCTTTGCATGTGAAATGCCCGATTTCAGAATGCAGATTTTATGAAGTGTTTTAATCAAGAATTTATCATTCTACTTACATAGGTAACTTTACTTCGAAATAAAGTTAAGTATTTCAATATCAGTTTATTCATTTTACGTGACTGAAAAAATAAACAGATTGACGACAACGTTGTGTGATGTCAAATTGTTGTAGCAAATTAACGCACTGTTAGTCAATGGTAGAAAAAGCTCAAAAATTCAATGTTCAGTGTAATCAGAAAGCTCGTTTGACAGAATACGACGACCACGATGATGCTGGATAAACTTCACTTTGACAACCCAGAAATTTTTAATTTTTTAAATATATAACCGAGTATATCTTGACGAGAAAATGACAAAAATCGAGGGTTTAAGGCGAGGAATTCACTGGTTCAAAAGTTATGCGTGTAAAAGTGATGAATCAATTTATTTAGAGAAAAGTTACGTTTGTTTAAAGTTACTGTTACGTTACTGTTTTCAAACGAAACAACCGACTATCTCGGTAACGTGTAATTTCCGCCAAAAACGAAAGTCGCCGTCGTGTCCGGCGGGTCAAAACAAGCACAATGGCGTACGGTGTCAAAAGTTTGCTGGGACAATTCGAAAGGTCTTACACACGTGTGCTGTCATTTCGTCCCGGAGAGTGTATCGAACCATTGCGCGTTTGTAGGAAGTTCCATGGTGTTTCCTCATGGTTGTCGTGGCTGTCACGGCGCGCCATTAATCCACCAGGTCTTCGGTTTCGAACGGGACTCAGCCTGGGCGTGGATAAGTCCTTTGCTAAGCAGTTTTCAACTGTTCCGCAACGTTCGCCAGGGTCACCGGGATTTATGGCTGATTTTACGAAACAGGCGCGAGACCGGCGAACGATAAAGAGTCGGGGGAAGTTTCCGGCGTTCTATGGCACGCCATAAATATCGCCCGGTCGCTGCTTTGTTGCCAGTTATACGCAGGACATCCGACGTCTTTCGGGGATCCTCGATCTCGCCGGCCGTACCGCTGAATAATTTAAATAGACTCAATCGTGCTGACACTATTCTTGCGATCCGAGACATCACGATTGTCGAGCGAGGCTCGTTTCGACTGCCCCTGTAATTAGTGACCTGCACCATCCCCTATTTTTATAGTAAAATCAATATTTATTTCTTTGTCGGTCATTGAATCTTTGACAAGATGATCGTCTTTGATTCGACGACTTTTATAGACAAATGTTTGAACTATGTCTAATTTATGTTTCTAGAAACAATTAAATCTGGACTTTTGAAAGTCCGTTTTGTTTGTTTATTTTAGAGTGTAGGAGAGACGCAGGTGACCACTAAACGAAGATTGAAAATTTTATAATTTTTTGGGTCTGATATTCCACACTTGACGTGATGATTACAGTGATTTCTCTATATATGTCACCAATGCCTGTATGATAATCGTCGACACTACCACAGGGTGTATCCCGTGAGAGATCTCGGACGCCGAGGAGTGTAAACACGGCTCGGGTATGTCTCCTGGACGATCCACGATGCTGGCAAGACCCGTCTTGTTGACATATATCGAGAATTCACTGCATTTTCCTAGCTTATTGTGCACAATAGAACCTACCTATAAATATTAATACCATGACATAAAACCATTCAGAATTAATTACTTAAAGAAAAATATTTCAAGAAAAGCCATCAAGTTCTCGTTACTGACTGATTTTTTCGAATAACGAAAACATCACTTAAGTGTCACGCTTTCGCCGCGACGCGTCGAAAAATCTGCAACGCTTCAAAAATCCATCGCCAAGTCCCGGAAACCGGGGGAAAAAATTCGGATCGAAGAAAAACAACTTCGGCCAATCTCCCGAGTGGGGGGAATTGCATGGTCGCGATTCCGAATTTGGGAAAACGGGGCAAGTATCGAGCGTGGGCGTGCGACGCAGTGCATGGCGGGAAGTCCCTCCATCAGAAGGGCAGTATCGAAAAGCAAGTTTCCCCGTGGTCTGGGCTTCCCTCGGTTCGGCAGAGGGAGCTTTTCTATTTATCGAAAAGGAGGGCAGTTTATTTCGGCTATAAATCAATTGTCCATGCATGCGATGCATCAGAATGGCTCGATATGCATTCGGTATGCATAAAACGGTCCGGGCCAACTCTCGCGCGTCCCAAACTCTATTTCCAGTGGCGCGGTGCGGTGCACACACGTGCAAACGCAAACGCGTGCACACGTGCGCACCTCTTCTGCTCTCTTCCGTTTCCACCCCTGGCGAACCGTGTATGTATATAGGTGTATACATGTACGTGTGTGTATCGCGAGACCGGTGCATCACGCCGAAGTGTGTGGGCGTGCAAACTGCCACACAATGCCGCCGAGCTATTTCGTCTTCCGGCCCGAGAGCTTTTACTTTGCCGACCACTCCCTGAGCATTCAAATCATCCCCCGAACCCCGATATTTTTTTCTTATTTCTTATTAAGAATATTTATTGTGCGCCGGACATTCGGTGAAAGTGCATACGTTCTCTCTTTTTTTTTTTTAAGGAAATTAAAACATGAAATTGAAAACGTTTTGTATCATTCCCCACTTTGAGCGAATTTAGATCTAAAAACTACCACCTCTTTTTTTTAAGATAATGTATTTTTGAAAGTATGCACTTGCGTCGTGGTGCAAATGCATAGCCGCACTAGTAGAAATTCAAAGATGAAATTAACGGAGTTATGCCTGTTCCACCACTCCATGACAAATTCAAAGCAACCCCTAAAAATTATCATCCCTTTATCTAAAAAAAAATTGTTTGTTGAAAATATGCACTTTTATGTGCATAGGTATTTGTTGAGGAAATTAAAAGCGTGAGATTAGGAGGATTTTACTTCGTCGGACACCCCCTGGGGATTCAAATAGTCCCCCAGTCTCTCATCTTTTCTGTTTTTAAGAAAAATGTTCTGTTTTTAAGAAGTGCATACGACTTGAGGAAACTAAAAAATTAAAATTATGAAATTTTGTATGGTCGACCACCTCGTGTGAATTAAAACAACCCCTCAAACCCACTATTTTTATTTTTCTAAGCACTTGCATTATTGAAAATGTGCACCTGATGCATGGTGCAAGTGCAACAATTCTTTCTTTTCTGCGGAAATTAAAAAATTAAAAGGCTTTTGTATGATCAACCCCTATGCTATCTCTTTTTTCTAAAACAAAAAATGTGTTAATGAAACTATGCAGTTGAGGTGTAGCGCGAGTGCATACTATTCATTCAGGAGATTAAAACGTAAATTTAAGGGTATTTTACTTTGCAGTCCATCCCCTGAAAATTTAAATAATTCTCGAATCTATTATCTTTTAGAAAATTGAAATTAAAATTTCTTTTATTCTATTTTCTTAAGGAAAATTTAACAAGTCGTATCTTTTAGAACCGTATAGAAAATCAACATGATTTTGTAAATCTCTCTTACGTAGCACTGAAACCTTTCGATGGGGGAATTGCATATTCTCGGGGGATGCAATTGTGCAAGCCGGTGCACGCGTGCAGATATGAAAAGAATGCCCGATGTTTTCCCAATGACCATTTATCATGGGGTTGGAGGACCGGGTTTTCCGTCAACGTCACCTCCCCCGGAGACAAAGAAAATAGTAGGGAAAGGGGTTTCGGTAGGCGGGGATGAAGAAAGAAGTCACGGAGGCTGAAGTGGCCACCAATAAAGGATCGATATTTTTATAAGGTGCGCGTCAAGGCGACGTGAATTATGGCGATAATAACGCCGTGTCGAGATAGGAATAAGCTCTCTGTCGTCCCCGTCGAGAACACACATACGTCAACCGAACGAATCGGCCACTGGGCCATGGCTATACCTCATTTTGTCCAATAACTACACCTGGGGGGACACAAATTTCTTACACGATGGAACTACCTAAAAAATTACTATACCGTACTACACATCTTTATACAAATTACAAATGTTCTCATTCGAAGAAATCGACATTAAATAAAAACTTTTACATCTCAAAATTTATAAATTGAGACATTATATTCTTCATAAATGAATAATTATAACTCTTCATTGTCAAAATTAATTGCAGATTTATATATATTGACGGATAGTAAAATTGCATTAATTTTTTAAATACAGCTTCTTGTACAATTTTAAGCTGTATTTGTAAAATTTTATTTGTCACTATTGTATGTTAATTCTTTTAGTGTGCCCTTCTTATAATTTAGTTAATGTTTTTGTGAGAATTAAATGAGAAGCATCACTGTTACCCACTGTTTCATGATGCATTTTTTGCAGTAATTTTTAATCTTTCACCTTGGACTACATGGTCAGAAAACCAGAAGAATTTAGGCAATTTTTTCACCCATACTTCTTGCAATTTTCATAAATTGATTTAAAAAGAAGTAGAATTTGGAAAGAATATACATAATAGAAAAGTGATTGCTAAAATTATTTGAACATGTTTCTAATTTCATAAATTATTAAAATTATAATATAAAACTAATTATTTTGAATGTAAAGTATTTATAAAAAGGGAAGCGGGAATGAAAGTGTGGATGAAATGTCAAATACAGGTGCTAATAAAGTGATGGAACAAGATGATGCTTCGTAATTTTATATAATAAAATAATATTATGATAAAATAGAATAATAATTCGTACAATGTAAAATGATAGAACGATGAATACTGTGTCGTAATATTTCATGCGATAATAAAATAGAACATGAAAATGGTAAAATAAAAAGATACATTGTAATTGATGAATTTTGAATATTTTTAAGTCGGTGTTTGAAAGTTGTACAGATTCTGTGTATAATGAATATTCCAGTGGATAATAGCTCAAGAGGTACGTGATACCACACATGTCTGGAATAACTTCGATAAATTTGTAAATATTGATTTTAGGAAATATGGCCGCGCGTCGTCAACGGTATATATTGTATATAGTTCAAAGGGATTTGCGTAAACCAATATTCAAACATTTTTTTATCGTGCGCAGTCTTCCGAGCTTAAAGATCACCAGAGAGTTTCAATAAAAAAAAAAATCAATCCTGTTTCAATATAGAATTTGTTTAAATTAACAATTTGTCTTTCCGTCGGTATTTCATTCACGTGAAAAATCTACCTTTCGTTGGAACTTCGTGCTTCCAAAAATTCGGAACTACTGTTCCAATTAAACAACCGCTTGAACCGACATTTACAAACGTTTATAGATCGCAAAATTTTTCAAAACCACTCGTATAATTAACGAAAACTAAATGCAAACTTTACATTTCTATAAAGTCCATTAGCGTAAAAACGCTTTCAAAATTCAACAAATATAATTACTGTCAAATTTAATGCAATTTAACACTTATGTAAATTTCATTTTTAGTAAACTAAAAAAAATGAAAATTTAGCACGTATAAAAATTAAATACCATTTCATATTTATATAAATTTTGATTTGCATGAAAATAGAAACCTGCGAAATTCAAAACACATATTTATTATAAAACTTAAAACGTACTTCTACGTTTGTGGAAAATTATAGTTTTCATAAAATACAAAATTAAAATTCTAAATATAGGGTCATCATAAAATTGAGTATCACTTTATTTTCGCTTTTTTTTTTCTAGAAGAAATTGAAGTTCTGATTCCATTTTCGAATTTTATGCAGTGTTTCATTTAAATCAATCATGCATGCACGCCAAGTCTCATTTGCATATATAAAAAAAACAGAAATGATTCAAACCAATGGGGAAATTGGTACTCGAATCACGCACCACAGCGTTTTAATTATAAATCCGTGGATTATTTTCGCGAAACTTTTCCTGAAACTCAACTTTCACCGTAACTTCCGCTCCCAGTCGGAGCGTATAAACATAATTGCCCGGAAATTCGGAGCGGAGGTCTACGCTGCCAGCGAAAAGCGGTAGGGAAATCTGAATTTTGAAACAATCCTCTAAAACATAGCTAATTTCGGTATAGTTCGGAGAAAAAGAAACAATTTTACAATTGCAGCCGTTGTTCTGGCAAAACAAAGCTGTACATTTCCAAAAGAGGTCGTACAGAAGACTTCAAAAAGCAAGAAAGGTACAAACAATTTTTGAAAGGCTCACAAAATTTTTACATCAACCAAAAAGCTTAAAAGAATTATTTCTTCGATTTTGTTCGATATATGATAGTGGACGCCATTTTGAGCATTAGCAAAATATCATAAGAATAAATATGACCTACTAATGACCTTCCAATAACCTTCTCGTGACCTATCAATGACCTGCATAATCCGTAAATGTTAAACAATTAAGTTTGAATGCAGAGTTACATTAAAATTCAGAAATTCCCTTGATTGTTACTAACTTTTACAGACAACAGTCGATTCTTTAAAGCAGGGCCGCTTAACTTCTTTTCCGCCGCGAGCCACACGACGCTCCCACCATTCCCCCTCTACAATCTCCTCGGAATGACAGCAAAATCGATTGAAAACAAAATTCTAAACAAGTGCCGAGAAATCTTGTTGTGTCATTCTGCCGCGCTTCGCCTCGCTTGCTTTCTTCGTTGCGCCCAATCTCCTCCTCCAACGTCCATCGCGTAGAGAAGAATATGAGCGAAACGGAGCGCGGCAGAATGAGATAGCTACGATTCTGCCTAGCTTGTGGGACGCAGTAGGGGTTTCTTGTCGAAAAATGAAGACAGAGGAAAGAGCCACGAGTGGCTCATGAGCCACCAGTTAAGGGGTTCGGCATGGTTTGAAATCCATGTACGTATGCAACGGTCAAAGTCTAGACAAATTGCCGCTTCAATATTGCAATGAGCAGTTTAGAAGTGGTCAATTGTGTTTCCTAAAAGTCCAATCTACGTCTGTATAGAGCCCAAATTGCGAATTTCTACCTCATTGTAGAGTAATTTGTAATATTCGGCAGAAAATTCAAATTCTGAAGCAAGCATGACGTCACATGGTGGCTGCCGCTGAGAGATTCTCTTAATTTCGAGAGATTTAGTGTTCGTATCGAATAAAAGGCTCTATACAGACGTAACAAAGGCATGTACACACACGGTGGTATGCATTTTTAATTGATTACTTACTTATTTAAGAYGTAAAATGTCTAGAAAAAAAGGCACAGCGTAACATGGCGGGACAGTCAATGCCAAATGCCTGCCGGCCCCTTTAAGCAGCCCTGCTTTAAAGTGTTGAAATTAGAAGAAATTAAAAAATTTGTTGTGTACATAAAATCATGTTCGTTTAAGAAGTCAGTATACACGTTTTATTGTATGATGTTTAAGCAGTATGTGTTAAAAAGTTGATGTGAATATCGTAAAGTAGTAGGAGGTGGCAGCCATTTTTAACAAACTGGTGTTCCCAGCATGGGTTTGGTGTTTCCGCTCTATAAACAGAATTTTTTAAAACTCTAATATTTTTATTGTATCAGAGGTGTCCCTTCAAGTGGATCGATCGCGTTTTGTATAATAATAGAACGCGATCATATTTCCCGATGGATGAGACAATGAAAAACACGCCAGCCATTGACTTTCCGCTCTTAAACCGCGTGGCTTGCTCGTTAAGCGTAACAATTCGGGGCTGTCCGGTTTCCGCGCGAACAACCGTAAAACAAAGAAGAAACACGTGCGCGCTCTTTACCAATTCCCTTTCCCGGGGCCGGAATTCAATCACGAGGCATGTTTGTGCCAAAAAATTTCGCGGGGGACGGTCAATATCCCGGGCAGATCGCGTGGCCACGTGAAATTCCCGTTGCTATCCCGCGTTGCATCACGTTGCATCGCGTTGAATCGCGCGCGTTGCGGGAGCCGCTTAATGCCTGTTGTTCGTTAGCTGGTGAAACTCAACGAGAGAGAGAGAGAGAGAGAGAGAGAGAGAGAGAGAGAGAGATGAGCACTATAGGTCCCCTTTTCACCGTGCAGCGGGAAAAAGCCCGTGACACAAAAACACCGATTGCCCGCTTTGTATGGCCGCACGCGAAAGACACTCCTCCCGGGCGCGTAGGTACGCCCCTGTTAATTAATCACCGACGGCCGATTGCGCCGCAAATCGCGCGGCTAAGCTCGACAGCGCACCGGCATGGGAATCGCGACATTCGCTCGGCGTAATTGCCCGAAATTTCTATAAAGCCACCATCATTTTACGCGGATATTTTCAAAACTAATTCTGCTGCCCCATTGTACCTGTACTTATATTTTGTTGCTAATCAGATTCGATATGTTGTCCAGAGAGTTATGTGAGAGTATATTAGAATATATTCTACTATATTCTAATATTTTCTTGTATATTCTAGTATATACGAGTATATTCTTGTATATTCTATTATATTCTACTATATTCTAGTATATTCTTATATATTCTATTACGTTCTAGTATATTCTGTTATATTGTAGGTTACTCTGGTACATTCTAATACATGCATGGTATTCTAGTATATTTTAGTATACTCTAGTATGTTCTGGGATATTCTTGTACATTCTAGCATTTTCTACTATATTCTAGTACATCCTTGTACACTCTAGTACATTCTAGGATATCTTGGGAAATTCTAGCACATCATTGTATATTCTAGGAATATCACCTAACATTTTTATTTTATCGTAATTATTGTTTAACTGAGGGCCATCACCCCATTCCCACCATCGAAAAAACCAAATTTTACTGGGATCCTTTCATCCGCAACGAGAGATTCCTCGGAAGAACTAATCACCGAGGTGTACTAGCCACTTCGCAGTGAAATAATACACGCAGACTTGATTCACAGTTTCGAGGAGGGATCGTCGGAGCCCCGGTTTCCGTTTCCCCCGCTGTCGTCACCGTTTCCACCCGAACACGGGCAAATTCATTTCCCGACAGAGGACAAATTCTGCGGCATTAATTCGTTCGCCCGACGCTGCTCCGTGCGCCGGCATAAAATTCCACGTTGGCTTGGTTACACCGACGAATATAAGTATAGCTAAAGGATACTGCAAGGAGCGCGGGTTATAATGGAGCTATGTATAATGAGTTTTCTTCCCGGGCATTGTTTTGCCCCGAGTAATTCCGCTCGGACCGGCCTCGCGCGCGCCAATTGCATCAGCCTGCACACAGCCGCACGCGTGCACATCCATTCCCAAAAGCATTCACATGCTTCACCAACTTTCAGCTATTAATAGTCTTTTTTTTTTCTTCGTGCAAATGCTCCGCGACATTCTCATTAACTTTACTTTATTAATCGGGCTTCGATTAACGTTCCAATCCAACGAGCCTTGATTAACAACGAGTGCTCAATTACTTTCAGCTTGGTTCATTCCAGTACAAAGAAAAAATTGAAATTTCAGAAATACATCGTCGTTTGGAACGTATTAACCCGTAGGGCTTCTGAGGATTCAATGACAGACGTAGATTCGTTCCTGCTGATTAGCTAAGTGATTGTTGATTCTTTATGATTTTAAAAGTTTGTAGGATTTAAATTTTAGTAATGATAGCGTCTGGGGTAACTGCGGAAAAAGTATAAATGTTTCCGGTTGTGCGTCAACGAGTAATGCGATCGTCGAAATTAGTTTTAAATTTCATTAACACCTCAGTGTGTGTGCAGATTATTCTCTGGAAGGCTGAGCAAACACACGTGGGACCAGTTTGAATTACGCTCGAATTCCTACCCTCGCAGCTAACTGAGAGCCTGCTGCCATCCTTCTGTTCTTATGATTTTTTCAGCTGGCTTATTCTAGTGGTCCCTTCTTATTCCATCAGCTCTCTTTCTTCTATCTTTTTAATTCTGTTCGTCAATTCGCCTTTGTCATATGTAGACCGTGGACTTTGTGGATTCATGACAAAGCTGAGTGGGTACGATAGTAAAAATATTAAAACACGACGATGAGACAATTTCATGATCGATGGCGAATCTCGGGCGATCACTATGTCGAAGATGTTAATATAACTTCAGAGCATTAAACAGTGTTGTCACCAAGTTTCACCACTTGTGACAGCAAGTTTATTTGCTGAGATTTCTATTGATTTCGCTATTGTGTTACTCTTAGTGTTCTTCTAATGTCCCTGCATTATTAATGTTGTATTTTCATATTCAGTATCGTCGTATGTAAGCACCATTGTTGTCGAACTCGCCCAGAAAATTGTTTACACTGTTACTGATGGTGTTATTTTATTATAAAACTAAGAACCAATACGAAGGAAGAATTTTTGGATTATATTATGACAAATAAATAACTTTTTTATTTCAATACGAGGTATTTTGGTAAACATTAAGCATTGTATAATGTAGTACATGGAAAATTGAGTCATGACTTTGCTGATTTCCAATTTGTTTAAAAAATACACAATATACATCTACTGTTAAAAATTATCATTTCTCTTCTCGAAGATCATTCTACACCTATAAATTTTTATCTTGGAAACCGTTCATCAAATCGAGCTGAACCTTTCATATTCTAATTTAGAAGGTCTATTCTATTTCAATAATATTTTTTTTTAATAAAATATTGAGCCAGTACTATTATTACTGCGCTATAAAAATCCCAAGATTATTCACTTTATCCTACAAACCATCTACTTCCACCATTAATTTCTGGGCGATCCGAGAACTCCATCTACTTTTTCCAGTGCGATCCGTCTCTAACCGCTTCCTATAGTAATTCGGGAGCCGCTATATGCCTCACAGTTCTCTATTTAACTTTCACCCACACAGAAAATCATACCGAAGCCACCGCCTCACGCTCAGACACCGGAACCCGAATATTTCGTTGTTTAACACAAGTGCGCCGATATTAAGCGCATAAATCACGGTAATGAGTAACCGCTGCCTCGGCAATAAAAGCCGCGGCGGTGCTGATTGCTAATTTTCGAATTACCGTCACGAAATTGAATTTAGGAATTCCCGGTCGGAATGTTGCTCTTCGATTATTAGAGCCGAGCTTGAGAATCAGCGATTTCCGAGTCGAATTCAATTTTCGACGATTGTTTGTCCCTCTAATTGCATCGCCCCTCCCGCATAATCATTTCACTGCACCTTTAAAACCGTCATTAACTGAAAATACTGGAAAACAGTATTCAATTACTCCCAAACACAAAATGCTTTTATCAGATGCAAGAATCTGCGAATTGATTGAATTAATTTCATTAATTATTTTATCGTGTCGTTGTATACATTTGGAAATATTGTTTTGTATTAAACGAATATACTCAGTAATGGTTTATTGTCATCTCAGAAGAATCAACTAGATTCGGCAAACAATTTCCAAGATAAAAATGTATGTATCTAACCTTGTACTCGTGACGAAAATTAAAATTTGTAAAGTTTAAAAGCTTGCATTTGATAAACTAAGTCGAAATTAGTGAATTGATGACTTAAACCACCACTAATTTTATATGTATTTTATTGTGCAATAATTGATTTTTAACTGGATCCTCGATATGGATAGGAAAACTATCATTTTTGATTATCCACTTGTAGAAACACGTGCTTAGCAATTTAGGCAAGTGTGGTTACAATTTTTTCAATATAATCAAATTAATTTCTCCGTTCGTTTACTGCAGTATGAACCTTATAGGTTAATACAAAAGAAGAATCATCCCAATGTTACAAATAGTCTACGAGATAAAAATTCAAGTATACCCCCCTGGAAATAATCAAAATTTGGAGAATTTAAGTGCTTGTACTTTATAAACAAATCCGAAATTAGTGAAGTGATGACTTACCCCCCTAATTTAACATGTACTTTATTATACAATATTTTATTTTTAGCTAGATCCTCGATATTGATTGAAAAAATTCCGATTTTGATGATTCACTAGCAAAAGCTCGTGCTAAGCAATTTACACGAATGTGTTTTCACATTTTTCTATGTAATAAAGTTAATTTGTCCATGCTCAAAAAAATGTACATTGTAATGTAAATTATAGTACGAACAAATGTACATTATAGTACGAACGTTCTAAATTGGCATACAAGATGAATCAAATCGTTACCACAAATAGCCTACGAGATAAAAATTCGAGTATCCCCCCCCCCCCCCGATGTTTATGAAGGTAATAAAAATTTGGAGAATTTAAGTGCTTATATTTTATAAACAAATTGGAAATTAGTAAACTGATGACTTAAACACCTCCTAATTATTTATATATTTTATTATGCAATAGCTAATTTTAGTCAGAACCAATCGAATGTGATTCAACACGTATGTTAACGGGCTAATTAAAAGAATGGTGTTTCTTTGATGCAAAGGGTACTGCGATCATGCGAAATCGTGCTGGTGTCTAAAGAGTCGTGGATATATGAATGACGTGGGTGAAAACACGAGACCCTGGCGGAGCGATCGGCCGGTGATTGAGGGCCGCAACAATTTGCGTGGACGCGTTCAATCCTAATTGAGAATATTGCTGGAAATTGGCAGTAAATTGATGCGTATCGTAGAAGCCGGCAATTCCCGGCAGTTAATTAACTGGATAAAGCACCCGGGCGCTCTTGCATTCGCTGATCCTTGTTGCTTGGCTGCTCGCGTGCTCCTCCCACACCACTTTTGCCCTGTTTGCAGGGCTACCTCATTGCCTGGCAGCTTCCTTGCTTGCCTTGCTTGCTTGGTCATCTATCGAGCACCAGAGAAACGACTGCTAACCCGGAACCGTCGACTGCTTCACCGTAATATGGCTCCGATGTTTGCGACATTGATCAACAGATCCGTTGAGAATCGGTTATGTGGTTCAACAAGGAGCGCTCGAGGTACTCTGAAGAGAATGCTCGATCATTCTGCGATCCAGCGATTTTTTGGTGTTCACTTAAAATTGAACGTTGAAGCAAAAATTCTAAACTGTAGAGTTTTCTGCACCGCCTCGGGGAAATTAAAGTTTGTCGAATTTCTGAAGATACTACCCTGTGATTATACCTTAAAAAAAAATACTATTCATAACAAGCACTCTAAATCCACGCTACGACGTCAAGAGAAAAAATAATTCCGAAATCCAAAGTTTAGGAAATGTCCAAGATTTCGTGGCAATCGTGTAGGGGTGGTCTCGTTTCCAGCTTACAGGGATACCATTATGGCAGGGGTCTAACTGCACGGATGCGTGCGCCGGGCCCGGCCCTAATTTTCCGTGGTCCGATTCGTTTTATAAGCCATCGTTAATCGCGGTGAACCTGGGCAACTGTTTGGCGGCCCCCGGGGATGTCCGAGGTACAGGATCGCCGCGATTTCGAGATAAGGTTTCGAGGCTTGTTGGTGCAACCTGACCAACGTTAAACCCCAAATCCCCGCGCGACTATCCAAGTTGAGCCTTGCGGTGTTGTGGCGGGATCCGGCGACCTCTCCGCAGGATCTATCTCGAGGATCCACCCCCGCGCGTCTCGAGGAGAGTCTAGTTAACTGCGCGCAGTGCTCAATGCGCATTCACCGCACTTTGACCGCCGTGGGACCTTAGGGGCCCTTAGCTGGACCCTGCAGCCGCTCTGGGATAGGTTCAACGGATGCTAACAGCCGACTCTTGGCAACCGTAATCGACAGATTCAAGATGTTCGTGGGAAACGGGCATTTTTACTGACTGCGAATCAACTCTGAATCTAAAAGCATCATCCATATGAAAGCAAAGAAAATTTATGAAGTTTGTAAGCTTCTATTTTGAGAACGAATTCGAAGCGAGCAAAGTGATGACATAAACCACCCCTAATTTTATATGTATTTTACTATGCAATAGTCGATTTTTAACTGAATCCTCGATATTTATTCGAAAATTATCGATTATGATGACCCGCTTGTAGAAACACGTGTTTAGCAATTTACGTAAGTGTGGTTACAATTTTTTGAATATGATAAAATTAATTGATCCATGAAAAAGATTTCGTTTACTGCAGTTTGAACCTTCTAGATTGATACAAAAGAAGAGTCATCTCGTTACCACAAATAGTCTACGAGATAAAAATTCAAGTATACCTCCCTGGTCTTTATGAAGATAATCAAAATTTGGAGAATTTAAGTGCTCGCATTTTATAAACAAATTCGAAATCGGTGAAACGATGACATAAACTGCACCTAACTTCCTACGGACTACATGATAATCCAGTTTCATTAACGTCGAACGCCCGAAAGTAGTATAAAAAGACACATTTACCACAAGTCGTCGAAATTCGAAAATATCGTCTGTGTACCTTAACGGAGCTGTGCAGCGTTAAAAATGCATTCTTCGAACGGCCTGTGCAAACGTCAGGGCTAAACGAGCTCAAATAGAAATAGATTCCCAAAATCCGCCATCCATCGTATCGACAATCTTTCTCATTGTTCTTTATCGCTGTCGAAAGTCTCCGCAGAGCCTCGAATGTCTCGGTCAGCGCGCGTGGCCGTATAGGTGGGCCCGTGCCCGGAAACAGGTTCAATTTTTCACCCTTTACAGGCCGGGCTGCAATAAAAACTATCGCTGGACCGCGACCGTGGCAGGTTGACAGGCGGGCTTTTGTGAGAACGGCTCTTTAGGGTCGACGTAAGTCACATTGTTGACTCTGATCCCGCACGTAATCAGCCCGGATGATAATGGATTAATTAATCACCCGGTGCGATTGCAGCTGATATACGAAAGTCGGCCAGGTGCTTTCACGGCCCTCGATATCGCCGCAGATTGCACGAATTTATCTTTCCCGCAATCCACGTGGTGCTTTTCATAGAAACTCGCCTTGACACGTCGCTGAAATACCTTTGGAACGAGCTTAAATTGCTGTCGGGGGAAATTGCATCTGTTTCCAACGATTTGGAGATTATTACTGCTATAATTACTGGTAATGGAATTTTTGGTAAATGGAAACCGCTCTGCGACTTATTTCTAACAGGTACAATTATATCGAGTCATTTCGAATAGACTGTATCCAATAGATTAAAATAGATAGAATTATTCTTGGCATCACAAAATTTGTGAAATTATTTTTAATCGATCAAATTCTATAACATTAATCGACTAAAATAGATAAAAGTGCCTAAAAATTGCTTGTAATACATAAAAATATAATATATAGAGTGTCCCGGGTTTTAATGGACAAACTTGGCGAGCATACCCTACCAGTGGAAATAAAAAAACAATGTTATTTGAAGTTTGCTCAGAAACGCTTTATTACAAAGTTATAAGCAAATAAAGTTAGAATTGATGACGGCGAATTCTTCGAGTGAAGAATTAACGGATCAATATATATAATGCAACAAAATAAGTCAAAAAACAAAATAAGTAAAAAAAAATCAATGTCAAACTTGTATTTGCGCCCCAGGACATTTTGAAATAATCCAACAAACACGTTCGACCTTTCAATGTTCAGTAAAGTAAAATCCACCGTCATCAATTCTAACTTTATCGGTTTATAACTTTGTAATAAAGCGTTTCTGAGCAAACTTCAAATAACATTTTCTTATTTCCACTTGTAGGTTATGCTCCCCAAGTTTGTCCATTATAATCCGGGACACCTTGTGTACAATTATTTTTAAGATATCAGAACAGATGATGTTGATTCTAAGAAAATATTTTTAAATGATTAAAATGGCCCACTACTATTTCCACCTAATGGATCAAAGTTCGTCTACGATATTAGTTTAGATGTATGAAAGTATATCAAATGGATTAAAATAGAAAAAAATTACTTCTGACACATAAAAATATATAAACACTGAATGAACTGAAGATTTCCTTTGAAATGTACAAAATAAATGAAACTCTTGACACGTGAAATTCTTCTTTAAAAAATTGAAAACAGAAGAGTATTAAAAAGAATTATTAACGTATGCATCTTCATGAAAGCCGTTCATTTTACGCGACATTTTGGTTTCCCCGCAAATTTTCTTGAGCCACGTTCCAGCGCAGAGATTGAAGGGGAGGGCTGGTGGGCGGGAGTTTGAATTAGTTACGAAATAACATTAATTTCTTTGACTGTTATCTCCCGCTGCCCGGGGCAACAGTTATAAAATAAAGTCTTCCCGACCCGGAACTTTTGTTCCGCGGATTTTATGTAAACGAGGAATCCCCTATTTTCACGGACGTGGAGGGAAGTTCCAGTTCAACGGGAACTTTTGCTCTGCTTGAAAGAAGTTGATGTTCCGTTAGATAATCAAGCCGACTCCCTTTTAATGGAATTCTATACGGCCGAACGTAAAAAAAAAGAAAGAGAAAAAGGAAACCTTCAACTTTTACATATTTCGCAAGCGGAAGCGCGTTCACTTTATAAAACCAGCGCGAGATAAATTCTTCCGCGATTTTTTTCCTTCAAGTTACAGCGCCGTAAATATCCGGCGATTTTTTACTTAAGAAAGTAAATTGCTTTATCGCATCAAACCCCCTAATATCGACAGAGAAAATCGATGGACTTGAAACGCTGTGCTAGCGAAGCTGCGACAAGCTGCAAAATTTCGAAATAAAATAAAAACCATATAGTTTAACAAGTAAATTCCGAAGCAGCAAAGTGGTGACATAAACTGCCCGCTAATTCTCTGTGGAGTGTATACTACATGATTATAATCGACATCGTGGTTCCCTCTTCCCCAAAATCGTACATTTTCAACGAAGTAGAAAAATAACAAAAAAGGTCGTACATCGCCGGAGAACACTCCAGATCAAAGCCATCGCGAAACGTCAGGAAACCTCGGAAACGATTTAATTTTCTGGTCGAGCCATCGTGCCCGAGTGTTCATATCCCGGAGAGGCCATAATTGTTTCGAAGTCCGCCTCTCAATCGTGCAGTATCTCTCCGGTCCAGCCGACAAGTGTAGCAGCGAAGACTTATTGCGAGAACGATGGGAAAGATGAGACAAAGGTATCGCGACACAAAAGGGAGGCAAAGAGAGAGAGAGAGAGAGAGAGAGAGAGAGAGAGAGAGAGAAAGAGAAAGGGAGTGTGATAGCCGGGTCGGCGAGGACAGAAAAATGAGAGCAAAGCGGACGCGATGAAGAGGATAAAACCGGCGCGGCGGGAGGGCGAAGCCGAGGGATTTTCGTGGCCCTTTCGCGGGAACGGAGGGCGTCGACAATAAAAAGAGGTCGGAGAGGGAGGGACGAATGTTTGTCGCCGCTTTTTACAGCCGATTACCGGGGATCACCTTTATGAAACCGGCACGGCGCGGCCGGGGACCGTAAACACCATTCGATTAACGGCGATTCGGCAATTATTGCCCGCGGACCGATTATCGGTCGAATGCATTTGAACGTCGCCTTCCGGTTCCGCGGCGCGAGCAGATTTTTCGGGAATTGAGCCGTCCCACGCACGACCGCTGGATTCCTGTCGATATCCCGCGCAAATTGCGGACAACCGGCCTCGGAATGGCTGGATTGCGACAGAAACTGGCGATATTGCGCCTCCCCCTCCCCCCTCTCCCGACTGCCTTTCGCGTGCCGATCGCAGAATCGTCAAAAATCAAATGCCCCGACCCGATGCGACGTTGCGCCGAGTGGATTCTACCGGACTCAATTAGGGAACTTGCGATTTTTCGAAAAATGGGAGCACGCATCTTCGCGTATTTTCTGCTCCGTTGTCAACGGAACACGGCCGTTTTGAAAATTCTTTTATCAATATTGCGGCAATGAGTAGATACAATTTGGGAACCCGCGCTTTTCGGCGAGAATGTGCTAATTTCGTGACTTGTGTGAAACTTTTAACAATAGATTTGTGACATTCTCCTGAGTGAAATGATACCAAACACGACACCATTACGATCGTATTTACTTATTTAATCCTCGATGAAGTGAAACCTCGACTATCCGAACTAATCAGTGAAACATGCGTGTTTGGATTGCGACAGAAATTGGCGATATCGAGGATCGCCCCGATTACCTTTCCATATAGAAATTGTGTTGAGAATAGGTTTGCTTTTCTGATTGATATGGAAGATTCTATGGAAAATAAATTGTTGTATAGCATAATATAAGGAATATTAGCGGGAGTTTAAGTGATCGTCTAGTTGGATTTAAATTTGTTTAAAAATTACAGAGGTTTGAAGATGAAAAATTTCTTGGGATATGCCTTTGCTAGTTAGATACTTCGAAGTCGATCACCTTTTCTGGTTGATATGCACGATTTTATGAAAAATAAATTGTTGTATATCGTAATGCAAGGAATATTAGAGGGAGTTTAAGTCATCGTTTAGTTGGCTGTGAATTTGTTTAGTAATTACAGAGGAGTTGTTGGAAAATTGCCTGACTACGTATTTTTTATAATGGGAATCGTTTGAAACTGATCGCTTTTTCCGATGGACGACGGGTATTTTACAGGGAGATTAATTATTGTATAACGTAGAGCGCGAAAAATTGGGGAGGGTTTAAGTCATCACTTGAGTTCGATTTTATTCATAAAATACAAGCTTGTGAATTTTTCAAACATTAATCACCTCCATGTAGACAAGTGTTACACCTATCAATTTTTAAAAACTATTTGTCGAATCGACTCTATTTTCAGAATTTATATTTACAAAACGTATTCTTTAAATTATCAATGTAAGCCCACACAAAAAGTTGCGAAAAAATAAATTTTAGTACTTTCTCTGAAATTCCGACCAATTACGATTATTCCAAAATCTCCTTTTGCACGTCACGCAGTGAATTAATTGTGACTGTGGATAAAGTTGACCTTTATGCATTTATGGCTTGTGAAAATTTTCAGAAAATTCTCTAATATAAAATTCGAGAGAACTTGATTCGATTTTTATTTATTTTGGGTCTACAAAGGCTGTTCCCATTAAAAATAGAATTGTATTTCATTCTACTGTCTTAAAATTAGTCTATAAACATTGGAAATTGCATAAATCACCGCAGTCTACTGAGAAGTGATCAAAACTGATTTCATTTCAATCGATATGAGAATACCTGAAAATCAATTATCGCGTAATAAAGTGAACATAAAATTAGGGGTCGTTTAACTCACCGGTTCGGCGATGTAGGAGTTCGTTTAAAGTCTTCGTGGCCGCGAGAGTTCCTAATTTCTCTTTATCTCCATAAATACACTTGGAGCCCATAAAATTTTGCTCGATTCGGCAAGAGAATGGGGAAAAGCGAATGAAACACGGCTCGGTGGAATCGAGAACGCGTCAGAAGGCAGTGCCGGAGCGAGATTAAACAGGATCGAGTGTGGGGTTCGAACAGCGGCGGATTAAGAGAGAGAGAGAGAGACAGAGAGAGAGAGAGAGAGAGAGAGAGAGAGATGGAGGGAGAGAAATCCGTGTTGAAAAAGTTCGCTACATTTCGAAATCTTTGGTACACACGGCCGGTCGATATTGTGAGCCGGAAGCAGTTCCCTGCGTCGAATCACGTCGTCGTTAAACTGTCGGAAGGAGTTGTTGAAGCGCGATAAATCACAGTTCATAGAAATCAGCGGCCGAAGGAAACTCGCCGTCGCTTTTCCATGATATCTGCTGCCATTGGCGGAAACGTTTTAGGGCGTGGGAATTACGGGAAATCCCTCTCTTTTGATTCCGAGCCATGACGGATAATGAGCGTGCCGGATGTGTCGTCAAAAACACTTTTTGCCCGGCCGCTTTTCAACGCGCACACCTTTTCAATTCCCACCCTCGAATTAAGGGGTTGTATTAGGTTGTTGCATATTATTCTAATGCAAATGCTATGAAGCCTTTTTCCACCAGAAATACCGCTGCAATGTTCAAGTTGAATGCAATCCCACTGTCCCAGGAATAACACCATCTGTTAGAATAGAAACGTACGACTTTTGCAATGCCCCAATATTAGGTTGTTTTTGTTGGAGTGTTGATCAAGAAATATTATTGCCATCATCAAATTTAATATACATTTTAAGGTGCAAAGCTGACCTTTACGGTTCTATTTTCAGTTTCTAAAGGTTCTATCTTCAATTTCTCCATTTTTGGACCATTAAATAAATTACTTTGATTTTATGAAAATTTGAAGATTGCTGCATTAGTAGTAAGAGTGCCAAATGATTTCTATTCCTAATTTCTACTTCGTTGCACTGGATTTAAATTTTTAGAACGATTTTTAAGAAAAAATTTATTTACTAAATTCCAGGATTATGAATAAACTCCTTTCTGTAGGTTATTGAAAAATATCGTACACAAAAATAGATCAAATACAAAATAGTAGAAATATTTAAAGAATTTAAAGTTACCGTTATACTGTTTTTAACTGTGTAAAATTATTAAGAGAAAACATTAACGACCACGTAGATTGTGCTATTTTTATTTTGCAATGAAAGTCCCGAGCCTACCAGTAATAAATCGATAAATGAAATCAATTTCTGCAACGGAAAGAGTACTAGCAGGGAGTAAAATAAATATTAATTTTATGTGAGTTAGCGATTTCGAATTATTAAAATTTTTGGGGCTTCCAGACTAAACCGTGTTCTTGCTATTCTCCATTGTTTTTTTGTCGGGAGAATAATAGATTGAGGGTACAATGGTAGTTTCTGTTGTTCGGGAGCGTGTTTCGCTCGAGAATCGATTCGCATGGAAACGGGGATTTATTCAACAATTGACCGCAGGAGAAATCGCTTGTCGTCATGTTGATAGTCTGACTAAGCCGTAGTAAATTGCCTTACCGAATGGTGATTCTGAATATTAAATGGCATCTCCGGCACGGGCGCAGTAATTTGCAAACATCATTGATCGTTAATTATCCCTTTTGGCTGTGTAAGCTGAAACTCAGGGAAGATCGTTTAACTCGTAAGCATTTATTAAGCGAGCCATTGTGGGCTTGTACGTAGGACGGTAAAAGGCATTTTTGCGCTCAGCTCTTTTATAATTAGTTGATCACGAGCGAACGAGCGGGTTTGAACAACGAGGAAGTTATGGTAACAGAATCTAGCAAACCTTACGACTGGGAAACACGAGGATATTTATTAATATTTACATTTTGCGATGAAAGATTAGTGTATGTAGCTTAAATTTTGCATATTTCTATAGTGGTCCGTTTTTGTCGCAAAGCGTTACCCAGTTTTTTAGGAAAATATTTGAAAAAGACCTTTGCGAAAGCGATGACTCTCTCTCTAATTTTGTACGCAATATGCTATACGATAATTAATTTTGGAGAAAATTCTTGAAAATTGGTGGAAAGAGGTCGATTTTATATATATCAGTAAAACTATTTACTTAGGAAAACACATGAATTTTTGTATAAAATTTTTTCAGTATTAAAAAATTGAGTTTCCAATGGAAATAAAATGGTCTACAATAGAGTGTACTTTCCAAATTAAAAGAAAAATTGACATAACACTGGAATGCATCATTTCAAATTACATGGGACACAGTTTGCCAAAAATATTAATCCATAAAGGAGGAAGTTTGCAATGAAGATCAATTTGCTACGTTTTCTAGTGCTTAAACTTTTACTCAGGATTATTGTCTGCAGGCATTTCAGTCAATAATGAATACTTCAGGTCGATTTCGCCTCTTGAAAGTACATGTCGGATAAAATGATATCGTATATCGACATGTATCGTTCGATTTGTGTTTATTGCATCCCTTGACATTCGTCTGGCGCTTTGATTATCGAAAAATATTGTAGTTAACGCTCTCTTTGTTGCTTCGGACAAAGCAACGTATATACACCGTTGCTGCACTGCATGTTACCACAGTTCTCTGTTTTTTCGCATTCCAGTTCATAGTACAAACTCCGACATATTTGGAAGCATAATTGTTATACGATTTTCTATCGCTTGCGTCTGCTCCACAAATAGAATCTAGGAAGGCTATCAACTCTTCTCTAATAATAAATTGTCCATCACCTTCTAAGCCTCGTAGTTTATAAACAAATGCAAATCCAGCTAAATGATGACTTAAACTCCCTCTAATATTTCATACACTACTTCATACAATAGTTTATTTTCCATAGGACCCTGTATGTCAACCAGAAAACGTGATCAACTTCGAAACGACCAATTAGCAAACACATATTTTCAACGAATGTTTCATTTTCAGAGCTGTGTAGTTTATAAACAAATTCAAGTACAGCTAAATGATGACTTAAACTCCCCCTAACATTCCATACACTAAATCATATAATAGTTTATTTTCTATACGACTCTGCATATAAACCAGAAAAAGTGATCGACTTCGAAACGACCAATTAGCAAACACATATTTTCAACGAATGTTTCATTTTCAGAACTGTGTAGTTTATAAACAAATACAAATCCGGCTAAATGACGACTTAAACTACCCCTAATATTCCTTGCACTACCTCGAACAATAATTAATTTTCCACAGAATCTCCAGGCATTGTGCTTCCCATACAAATTAGAGCTGTGCAAACTAGTCAGCTGCCTCCCTCCTCAATTTTCTTGGTGGTGCAGTATTAAATAATTATTTTTGACCAAACTCCTCAACGTTGACCGGTATAAAGAATCATAAGGCGGTCGGCGGTATGGATTTCTATACTCGAGTGGGTGCGTGGGTGGTTAACAGCGCTCCTTCGGCCAATACGACGTCACGGATAGCGGGGACAATTGTTGATGCTGCACCCAAAACGACAGAGTCGGGGGCGGCGGCTGCGGTCGCCGGCATTACGGGTTTTAGGGAGGCTTTACAGGGCGATGGGGGAAAGGGTGCAGGGCCGGCATGGGATTTTGGTCGGGGTTGGACCGAGCTTGCACTGTTCACGGCGATTAATTCATTGCCGCTTACCGCAGCCCACCGCAAACCGCCTTTCACCCCCGCCCCGCCACCTCCTCGGCCCACTCCTTCACCCCCTTTTACAGATTATCTCGCGAATGGGTCCTTCGCGATCTTAGAAACGCGTCTCAACCCCACGCCTTATGCTTTATAGTGGGAAGCATAACTATATCTTCGAAAAGACGCAGGTGGGTACTTACGAATTTTTTAGTTCGGAGACTGTTCACCGATTTGAGAGGAACTTTTTTTTTCTTGTAATTTCGAGGATTTGTTCTGTAGCACCGAATTTTTTCACATTGAAAAATTAATCATGCCATACGAACAATTATAAACGGATTCGCGTGACATTTTCGCCACTTGGGGTTAAACTTCATCTCGTCAACCCACAAATTTTTAACTTTCTGTTATATAATCCTGTAAATCCTGACGAGAAAATTCCAAAAATCGAAGTTTTAAGACGAGGAATTTACTGGTTCGAAAGTTACGCGTGTTCATTATGCGAATCAGTAAATTCCTCGCCTTAAAACTTCGATTTTCGGCACTTTCTCGTCAAGATGTTCAGGATTATAAAGCGAAGAGTTGAAAATGTCTGGGTAGCTGAAGTTTAGCCTCACTTGGTATTCGTGAAAATCGATTTCCCCGTAATGGATGCCAGAAAATTTCGTTAAAAACCTAACAAAGTCTGACAAAGTGCGCATAAAATTAGGGTTGGTTTAAGTCCCGCCAGTTCGCCAAATTCAAAACCGTTCGTCCCCGTCGAGCCAGAAGCCCGGAAGAGGAGAGCCGGCCGAAACTTGAATTTTTCATAGGGGAAAGAAAAATTTCTGCAGCTCTGCAATCTTCTTTGGAATAACGAACGCCGTATGACCTCGTATCGGATAGAACAGTCCGAGATCGATGCTCTCGCTATCTTCCGCAGGCTGCACGCTTACGCAATCGCGAGAGCGGAGCCCGGCGGGAATTTGAAATGCAAAACGGAAACGCGAGGTGGATGCGACCGTGCGGCACCGCGTGGGATTTCCTGCGGTCGTGGGAACGATACGGCCGCTCTCCTGGACCATGTATGGATCGTTAGGTATTTTTCAGCCACCGCTTTGGGAGCCGGCTCGCTTTTGTACTCGGATCCTATCGCGGCAGGACTTTGATAGAAAGCCGCCGTTCCGCCACTGATTTTTTTCGAGAACGTGTTCTTCGAGTGCACTTCATTTAAACGCAGATTTTCGGCTTTCGGAGTGGTCGCCCCTAAATAAAGGTCAAAGTTACCGCGAAAACATTAGGCTGCTAACTCAAGCTATTTCCCTTCAGAGAGCCTACCAGATTTTTGTCGATTCTTAATCTGTTCCTTAACTATTTCTCGGGTCGAGGTCGTAAATTTTGAAAAAATAAACTGTTGCATAATAAAATACGAGAAATTTTAGAAGCAGTTTAAGTCATCAATTTTCTGATTTTTATTTTGTTTCTATAAAAATTGAGCTTTGAAGTTATTCCAAAAATGTCTTAGTAGATTTTGCTGATTGTTCCTAATCTATTACTTTTATCGGCAGATGATAATGATATTGTTCGAAATCAATTATCGTATAGTAAATTTCAATGAAAACGAGAAGGGGTTTAAGTCATCACTTTGCTAAATTCCAATTTGTTAATAAAATATAACCGTTTAAATTTCACCGTTTGTACCTTTTTCCAAGATTGTCCAACAATATATTTGCGAATTTTTATCTCGGAAACCATTTACCTCGATCGGTTTAATACTTTCCCCATATTAATGTAAAATACCAACTCTACTGGAAACTAATTTTTCTTCAAGAAAAAATTAATTCTACGAGTTATTCCACGAGTTGTCCAATATCGACCTCTGCTACTTAAAACTACTTACTCTGGAACTTAATCTGGAAGATCAAAGCGTGTGCTTAAGTCACCGCTTCGATTTCGAACCACTTAAAAAACTACAGACCAAAATCCAGCCGGTAAAGTCGCCTTTGACAAAACAACGGGAATTTTTCAAGAACTGATACTCGAAGAATAACGATGCCTCATGCCTAACGAGGTATCGATCACCGGAGCTTAAAGCTGACAATCTAAAGGGAAATCTGCTAACTCCGAACTAGCTAAGAGCGTAATCTCGTCTAATCCTCTGAAAATCCAGGCTGGTTAAAATTAATAATTTACGTACCGAGACCAAAGGGAAACGTGAAGTGGGATGTGCGTACCTGCAACAGAAAATAGGAGGATTTCGATTAGAATCGAGCAATGTTAGGTATCAAGGTAGGATTCTGCAGTCTATTTCGTGCCGGAATCCCAGCGGCAGCGATCCCGGGAAGAAAAGAAGTCTTGTCTTTAATCCAATCTACAACCGTATTTCAGATGCAGCCGGGCGCTGCCGGGTCCTATCGCGGGAACAGCAATCGACATCAGGAACAGGACTCTCCTTGGTATTCCCATCGTCCTAAACCCGGCCAATTCGGCCGAAACAGCCGAGGCATTTCCCGATGTGCCCTCGTTTCACCTCAAAATAATGTAAAGTTCAATTCCGAACGGGAGCCATCGCCGAACTTTCGAGCTTAAGCGACGGTAATCGAATTGATGTTTTTCGGGATCGGGCCCCGTCTCAACTTTGTCCCATTCCAGACTAATCCCCACCCCCAATTTACCCCCCACACTCATCCCCGTTTGCTACCCGAGACACTTCAGAGATTTCTCCTCGCAGAGAATGGGGGTCTGGGACAGAAAGATAAATCTAGCATCAATTTGTTAATTCTGACTTCTTCCGTGAAACAGTGAGCAAAAATATTAATTTTTAAGGAATCGTTGCAAAGGGAGGCTTCAATCTTCGAATCTATGGGAGTTCAATTTACAAGAAAAATTTTTGGAATTTTTCAGGGACGTTTGAATTTGCTTTTGAACTGTGAGCTCCTAGGATTAAAACTTGGATTTTCGGCATTTCCTCGCCAAAATCTACAGGATTGAGGAAAACAAGTTCAAAATGTCTGGTTTCCTGAAGTAAAGTTTAGCCTAGACAAACAATCAAGTGACCAATTGAGTATCCTCGTGAAGCGTGCTCGTAAATTTTTAGTTTCCCAAGAACCGTAACAAGAATCGTGGTAGCTAGCAAGATCTCCATTTTGCAAAAGTTTACAGATCATGAGAGGGAGGAAGGGAATGGAAGGGCACGGGGCAAAGGACAACAAGGAAGTTCAGGAGACAGCCCAGGCGTGTTCTGGATTCTCGTCGAAACTTACTTTTCCTCTTTCATTCAGTTTATGTATTCTCCCGTTTGCAAAGAGCGAACAATACGCGCGCGGCTTGTTGACTTCGCAGCGGCAACCCCTGTTCCCTCTTTCGAAAAAAATCGCTGGGAAATTGTTCTCGTCGCTGCACGCCGTTTCCCTTTGTCCCTATTGAACGTTACTTGGATCTGGGTCATTCTTGTAATCCCTTGCTTGTTGTAACAGAACTGAAGCGTTCCTGCATGTCGATACCTTGTGACTCGACGATTGTTCGACTACGCTGACGATAAAAACACGCGGCATCGATCTCGGCTCATTCTAGCAAGGTATCGGCACTTGTGGGAAGCTGCTCTTACGAAAAAATTTCAGACCTGTTGATTTTTAGCCGCGATAATAATTAAATAGATAATTAACACGTTGACTGCCATGTCACCCATGTGTGGCTGACGGAATTATTTGTCCAGGTTTTGAAATGAATTTTTACGTTAATATTCATTAACATATAACATCACACATTTAATTTCTTTCAATTTTTGTTTCATTAAAAAACTTACTTTCATTTAATGGGATTTTTCAGGTTTCTGGTTTGCGGTCAAAGTGTTAAGGGAAGAGAATTTTCATTCTCGAAGGTGAGCATGGAACTACTTGCATAGCTTGGACATTTTTGCAAGTAGAAAAACTGTTCGAATACTGTGCATTTTTAACTAACAGTTTACGTACGAAAAGAAATTTGTGGAAAGAGCATTTTTTTAAATTATACGGCTGGTGAAGAAACTATGTTTTACTCGCTCTTTTTCGAATGTTAGAGTATGTATAAAATACGAATCAACTGAAATTTAATGGATCTGAATACAAATTTTTAGTAGATATTGTTGCAAAATAAAGGTGTTTTTTTTTTAAGTAACCATAAATTTTCTTACCGTTTCAATTGTCTTGTGAAGTATTTTTTTCATACTTCAACCGTATGTCAGTAATAGTTAAAGTTATTAAATATAGTAAAAGAAGTAATGCCGCTATTATTCTGAAATTTTGAAGATTCACTTACGTATGTTTGAGGAGCGTATAATAATTTTTTTAGAATCTATTGTCAATTGGATTTAGAGTTACAGCTAATTATGGTTACAATTTCCTACACTTCCAACGAACCCGATCTTGGAAAACGAATTTTCCGAACCCCATAGCAGATGGCAAGAAAACAATGATTCACATCAAAACTCGACTTAATCACCTCGGTTCCCCAATATAGCAACAGTGTATAAGTCGTCCAGATGGCTGTCGAACTTATTAAGTTCCCGGATCGAAGGAAAACATCAATTCAACCGGTGCTGACGTTGATAGAGCGCTCAAATTGGTCAGCAGGAGGATACCCACGATCAGCCACGATTGATAGATCACCAAAAACATCACAATCATTTTCCCAAATGCCATTCCATCTCCAATTCCCCCACGTTCCCAAAAATTGCAATAAAAATGATAAAACACACCAATTTCATCAATATTACGTTTCCCAAAATTGATCAACTTTCACTTCTCCCTATTATCTATAAAATAAATTAATAAACTTAAAATAAATTACAAATTATGAAATAACAACACGAGGAATGTTCTTTGTGAAAAAAAATTCCATTTACAATGTTTTAGGAAAAATTTTCTTCGAAAAATTCAAAAACCTTTCTATCAACATATTCAAGCTTCACTGGAGTACTTTATAAAAATGTTCTTCTTATATTTCAAATAATCGATCCAACCTTCGCAAACGCAGTCGAATCGCAGCGAGTCTCGATCCAGCGAAATCGCCGCGTCGGATTATTATCAAAATCGGTAATTAGACATCGGCGAGGAAATTGCATCGGTGACGTTGCACCTGGTCGCCCAATAAATTGTTTAAAAAAAGAGTGCCCCCATCGACCTGTGTATACATGCTCGCATTTTACCGAATATGTTCGACGCGTGGGCGTGTGTACACAGTTAACGAGTCTGGATTTGTGCAATTACGAGTGCCGCGCGTCCGGCGCGGCAATTTGATCGCTCGCGATCGTCGAAATTACCTCGAAATCGCGCGCAGAACTAACCAGCTAATTTGCATATAAATCGGCGGCCATCGGGTCCGACCGACATCTTTTACAATTTGCGAGCGCGCCATTTAAATGCCCTTAAACAGGCTCGAACTGGCAGAAAATGTTTTTATCTGTTCCAGAAAATCTACAGCATCATTTCCCAGAATAAACATGGCGGTGATGCGCTCTATAGAATTTTTCCCCACAAGAAACCCAACATTTTTAGTTAAAAGTCTGCCATCTCTACGTTGAAAATGTAAACTATCGCTTTAAACATTATTTGGTCACGTTTAAATGTTTATTGCGTCACAACGAGTATTATCATTGTATTCGGGAAGGCCTGTAGCATTATTTCCACATAAGAACACTTTCATAGCATTTACAGTTAGGGCACAGTACATTTTCATACTTGAAAGTTTATGTTCTGTGAACCGAAGAAACGCGCAAAGGTTACTACGTGCCAATATGGCGGCGCCCTCAGCTGTCAAGAACACTGGAAATCGCACATCTTTACACACGCATGACTTTTGATCCGGTGATACTCCTAGTATTGAAACTAGGATTTTCGATATTTCCCCGCCAAAATCGACAGGATTACACGGAAAAAGTTAAAAACTTCTGGTTCCCTGAGGAGAAGTTTAACCAAGAAATGAATTGCAGCCCGAGACAATGCTTCTCCCGTATCTCTATCTCAAACACCAACAGCCTCAAAGACTAGTCTTCGCTCTAAACCGAACCTATTAGATTTAACCTAATTTCCATTGCATTTCAAATCCGCACCAGTTCAAAACGTCCAGGAACGAGTGGTAAAGTTTGGTGACGTTCTACCCACGTTCCTTTTAATTTGTTTCGGTGGCTGATAGTGGCCAGCATCGGGAAAAGATTGCGGATCGCTCTCCTTGAAATGAGTGGCGAGAGTGTGGCATCGACTCGACCTATTTCGTGGTCATTCAAGCCAGCATCGAGCCAGCAGCGCCTGTCTCTCC
Organism: Halictus ligatus; assembly: GCA_028454255.1. Taxonomy (NCBI): domain Eukaryota; kingdom Metazoa; phylum Arthropoda; class Insecta; order Hymenoptera; family Halictidae; genus Halictus; species Halictus ligatus. Next base: position 9,669,163 of record CM052135.1, on the reverse strand, counting down.
CCTTCACCTGGCAGGTGGATGCATGCAAGGCTGCGCCTCGCTATCAGCTATCTCCTATCAGCTATCTACTCCACTTGCATACTGGATTTAGAATAGTTGGATATGGCAAGGATCGAGGTTAAACACTTATTTCTGGTGCCGCTTCCTCAGACACGTCCTAGATCCCCGGCTGCTATATTTTTGCGGACAACGACGCCGTGTCCGGGCTCAGACCCGCCCAGCGTCTTGTATTTCTTCGTTGATTGCTGCTTTATCACGTGGCATAGCACTATTTTACCTTGCCACCATAATTTATAAAATTCATTCAAAAATGCACCGAAAGTGTCTAGGCCGCTTTCAAGCTCGTTCGAATCTGTTAAAATGTTTATAATGGTGCATAAAATAGGAGTGATATATAGGTATTAACATTAGAGACTTTACCCTTCAAAATGAGACAAACTACCCTCCAATTTGTTCTGCCTAAATTACAAACGATCAAATATCAATAATTGTCCACCTTAGGATCAGTGTTTCTTTGGTTTCCAACGTGATTGTGCACAATATTTTATTTTCCACCGCAGAAAAAAATTCGCAAAAATAAGAATAATGTAAGGGTATTAAAACTAGACACTTCACCCTTCAAAATCAGTCCAGCAACACTACCCTACAACTTTTTCTCCCTAAGTTACAATAGGTCAAACGTCAATACTTCACCCTTCAATTTTGATCGCAAGGGTAGTAGGTAACATTCAATTTTCCACCGCAGAATGAAAGCCTAAAATAAGAGTGACATGGAGGTGTTAAAACTAGTTATAAAATAAAATAAAACTAAGTTATAAAAACTAAGTTATAAAAGATCAAATATCAATAATTTCTCCACCTTAGGTTCAGTGGTTCTTTCATTTCTAACATCAGTGTGTACAATATTGAATTTTCTAAGGCAGAAAAAAATGGTAAAAATAAGAATAATGTAGGGCTATTAAAACTAGATACTTCGCCCTTTAAAATGAGCCCAGGCACACAACCCTCCAATTTTTTCTCGGTAAGTTACAATAGGTCAAACGTCAATACTTCACCCTTCAATTTTAATCGCAAGGGTAGCAGGCGATATTCAATTTTCCACCGCAGAATAAAAGCCTAGAAATAAGAGTGACATGGAGGTATTAAAACTAGACACTTCACCCTTCAAAATAAGCCCAGGCATGGTACCCTTAAATTTCTTCTCGCGAAGCTACAATAGGTCAAACGTCAAGAATAATCCCCAATCTTCTCTAACCCCCCACACCCCGGCAACCCAAAAATCTTGGCGCAACATAATCCCCGGAACAATCTATCAAGATCCGGAGCCTGGGCCGCTCGCAAAACACCCTATCCCCCGTCAGGCACTTTAAAAGTCTCAAAACTTCTCGTGTATCCTCGTGCAACGTCAGTGTCGGCGAGTTTCTCGCGTCAATGACGCCGCAGCGCGGCTCGCATTCGAAATCCTGAGAAGAAACTAGCTGGTGAAAGAACCACGATAGAAGCAAACAGGACGAAGAGAGAGAGAGAGAGAGAGAGAGAGAGAGAGATAGAGAGAGAGAAAGATAGTAACAGGGAAGCAGGAAGGTGAAGGCAAAAAGCATTCCCGTGCTCTTCCGTGGGACGTTCGCCGGATACACTCGTGTCATACTCGCGGCCCGGAATTGAACAACTTTCTCGAAGTCGCCGGTGTTCCCGACGCCAACAGGGGTTGCGGGGGGTTGCAAACGGGGGGCGGGAGGGGAAGAGGGTCGAGGCAGAAGAAGCGGGCCGGAGCGGGGGCGTCGAGGAAAAATGAGACAAGAAGCTCTTCCGGAAAAGTAGTTCCGGCAAAACAGAAAACTCGCACGACAACGGGGGTTGGCGACGTTTTGCAAGGGCCCGCCGCTGTCCAGGAGCGCAAAAGCGACGCCGAAGACAACTTTCCGCCGAGAGAGGAAGCCCCGAGAACCATTGTGCTGTCCGCCATGCGTACGGAAAACTGTTTCTGCTTAGGAGCGTGGAACTTTCGGTGGCCAGCGCAACGAAAAACTTGAACCTGATAAATGGAGGGCGAGCCTGCGCTCGAATCGATGCCCCCCTTTTGCTACGCTACTTCCGTTTTACTCCGCCGTTCGATATTCTTCCAGGGTGCATTTTCGACGAAAGTTCTTCGAGAAGGAGTTCGCTCGATGGGGTTTTTGAGTTTTCATTCTGCGTTTGTCGTTATCGATGGCGATAGTGACGCTTGGTTGGACGCTGTTGGACGTCTCGGAGGTTGGGTTTGTCGAAAAGTTTTGGTTTTGCTGGAGTTTTGACGTTTGAAAACGTGTACTGATTTCTGAACGTTGGATTGCGATTTTTTCGAGTACATATGGAAATTCGATCCAGACAAATCTGGTTGCCGTCTAATTAGGCTCATTTTGGAGAGTGAAGCTTCCGTTATTAACCTAGTTGCATTATTATTTTGTGGGAATTTTTTTCTAAACTGGGAAGTTAAATATTTCATAAGCTGACGACTCGGATTGGAGAACCCTAAGGGTGAAGTATTCTGGATGTTTGATCTATTGTAACTTCCTTAAAAACAAATCGGATAGCAGTCTACTTAAGCTCATTTTGAAGGTGAGAGCTTCTCTTATTGATATCACTAAATTATTACTTTTTGGTTCGGGTCGAAGAACCCTCTGTAATTACTTAAAGATTGAAAACTCTCCGCTTTACAGCCAGTTCAAAAAGCTCGATCTGCACAATTTTTTATTTCCATTTTACTGCACTGCGAATGAAAGAAAGGCCAGGGGGCATTCAGGAATTAGGTTTTCAACTTTAAACGTCTCTGCGGAATTCGAAAAAATATTTTAACGATTCAAACAACCACGTACTTGAAGATTAAAGCCTCCTCTTTTACGACTTCAAAAAGGACGCGGTCTACAATTTTTTATTTCCATTTTACTCCACTTTGAACTGAAGAACTTCAAGATGGTTCATTTTTTCAAGAGTTTCAAGTTCAAACGTCTCTGCGGAGTTCAAAACATTTTTTTAACGACTTCCTCTACCATCGGCCATAAAGTCTAAGGTCTCTTGCAATGAATCCGTACGATTTGATCTGTGATTTTCTACTTCCATTTTGTAGCAATTTGATCAGAATGCGTATCCTGACATTGTAGATGTTTATACATTCACCCTGTTTAATAATCAATGAATTACAATTTTCGTAATTGTATTCTTCATTCGGGTGCTTCGAACAGTGCGCGTTGATTCATCGCCACATTTTGACGAAACATCCAAAATTATTTTTCCACTCATGTAAAAAGAGATAATCATAAATAATCAATAATAAATAGATAATCACAATAAAAATTACGCATGTTCGTTAAAATTGAAAATAAGGCCTTAAAGACCAGTTTTGTGCCCAACCTGTAATAGTATTTCTTGAGCAAAACACCTTACAACAATTTGCATTCGAACATTTCATACGCAACAACTAGTTTAACGTGTGGAAAATCGATTCAAATTGAAATTTGTATTATAACATGAAAGTAAATCGACGACTTCACGTTTCCCTGTTTACACATGGTGTGGCCGGACGGGTGGTGGTACAACCGTGTAGGGGATGACTCTACATGTAAAAATAAGTCGAAAGAAAGGAATAACATTTTTCCATTTAACGCCTTGTTTTCGAGAAAACCGATTTTGAAATAGCAGCAAATACACGTGCTATTAGATAGGAACCGTCCGACGCGTCTGACCATGGCCAAACAGTTCTACTTGCAGCATATACTATAGCCCGCGAACCCGACGAATCTTCAAACTTGATTTTCTCGAAAACGAGGCCACAAACGAAGAAATTTTATTCCTCCTTTTCGATTTATTTTTATATGTAGAATCATCCCCTTTGCCGGTTGTACCACCCGTTCAGCTACACCCCGCAATCTCGCTAGAATCATCCAAAATGAGGAAGCGTAAATTCGCGACGGACAGCCGTATATCAAATCGTGTTTGAACAGAACTCCTACAGAAATTATTCCTCTATTCATCCAGCAAGCGCCTTGAAATCAAAAGCCTCTGGAAAATGCTCTGAATCTGCAAAGGAAAAGAAATTCCAAAAGAAAGTTCGTCGAAACCGGCACAGTCTAAAGACCATCCTCGGCCCAAAAGCATAGCAAACAAGATTTCCGCGGCTCCGAAGGAGTCTCCGGAGAATTTTTCGCGAAGCCACGAAGAATTAAGATGCCTCGGTAACATAATTACAAAAGTTTCGCCGCCGGCGGGCCAGGCAGAGCGTAATAACGTTCGCCGCTGCCGAGAGCGTAATCGGATTAGCATAAATAAGCTGTTACCGATTCGCAGTCCTCGGTTATTGCGATCCACGGCCTCGGTCCCCAATAAAATCGTTGTTGTTCGTTCGATTTCTCTTTCTCTCTCTCTCTTTCGGTCTCTCGCCGGGACGGAGAGAACTATAATGCTCGTTTCCCGGTCGCTTATCTCGGGAATATTAAATGGAGCGTGCATGGCCGTCGAAAATCTGAAATAAATTTTAAGGCGGGTTTATCGCCTGTGAAAATGTACCTTCGATTCCTCTCAATTTCACGGACTCCCTCGGAAAAGCCTCTCTCTTACAGGCTCACTCTATTTTTATCTGCCCCTTTCGCTTTTCTATCTATCTTTCTTTTCTTCTCTTTTTTATTTCGGCGAAAAGTGCTTTCATTGTTGGATCCGAGTCGATGGATTTTACTATCGTTGGTTTTGTAGGGTATTCTGTGAATCGTGGATCACCGAGTCGTTCCATCAATATTGGTAGTGCACTGTCACAGGCTGTTGACTAGACATTGAGTTGATACTGAGCGTAGGTAGGTCTGTGGTATGTTAATTTTGTGTTAGTTATCGCTCGGGAATTTTATTTCAAGTGTGAAGCGAATGAGTGCAAATATTGCTCTGTAGGGCACGAGCCCGGAGCTATGAACCTTTGAAGCGTTCTATAGAGAGTGATCAATATTATTCGAGCTGTTTGCACACATTCGCGTGATTGCAACTAAAACAGTCAATTTGTATATGGGGATGTAGCTACGTCGAATGATTTTTTTTTATGAAATATTTACATTTACAAATTGAAAAAATATACATTTCGCAACGTTGTAGGAAATATTATCTGGCACAGTGTTCATACTGTGAAAAATATATTCATACAACGCTTATTTGGGCACTTTAGAAGAAAACAGCAATGAAACCACGCCCCAGAAAGTATTTTAGACAGAGGGACTAATGAAAGAGTACATTAGACATTATTCCGGTCATTATTCTGTCTAGTTTGGAAGAATGGGACACTGGCAACTTTACACTGAAACTTCAGAACGGTGAGAGCATCGAAGCTCCGCCTCTTCGAAGCTCTCTATACACAGTGGACAGCGAAGCCACGCCCCTTCAGAGCATTTTATATAGTAAGAGTCAAGCCACACCCACTTAATGTTTCCTTTGCGATATGACATTTTAGAATGGAAGAGCAATGAAACCACACCACTAGAGTCAGTTTCCAAAGAACTTGCAGAATGATGTTTTGCCAAGATTTAAACAAAATTCAGGTAGGATCATTCTGTGTATATCAGGCAGAATATCTGTCATGTGGGGCACTGCTCCATGAAACGTAGGAACGCCCTAGCCACACCCCTTTATAGCATGCTATATACGGAAACTAGCGAAACTACGGCTTTTGGAATACTTTAATGAGAAACACCAACAAAACCACGCCCGTTAGAGCAACTCATATAAGAACAGCAATAAGACCACGCCTCCTCCGAGATTTTATATGATGGCAGCAATAACGCCTTCGGTACTCAGACCGATTTTTATAAATATTCCGAGATAGATAGTTTTTAACCAGTTTCTGCTCAAATTTAATAAGATTTAGTGTCTTTTAGCATATTTTGAATTATTTATAGGCATACATCACTATGTAAAACAGTGCGTTGAATCCGTTAACTGCGAGGACGTTGAAGCAACGCCCCTTTAGCGTATCCTCTGCAGAGCAAACAATGAGTTTATGGATATCAAAGCATTATAACTATAATGCTTGATGTTAGAGCGAATAATGACGCCACACCCTCTAGGGAATTTTATACAAGTAGAGCACTACAACCACGTCCCTTGAGAGCACTTTATATACTGAGACCGAAATATAGAAGCACCGAGACCAATTTGTACAGAAAATTCAAGATAGTCTTTCAGTCTTTGAATATAATTTTGCCACCCTTAGTAAATGACCTAAAATTTCGGAAGAAAAAAATTTCATAAAGTAAACCTAATATACGATTACTATATACTTTTTGGCTCACTTAAATATCTCAAATACTAGTCGAAAAAGCTCTTTAATTAAGTAGATTAAACTCAGACGAATGTTCTCAACAACCAGCCCCAAAAAAACTTTTACTACCATTAGTAAATGGACAAAAATTTAGAAAAAATTGTGTAAAGTAGACCCATCATGCACTCATCACCTGACCCTCGAGCCATTCAAAATCTCACCTGATTTACACGGAGCACCCCTAAAAACTGACTTGCCTGCAACCTTTACGTCCCTCCTATAATACGCATTACTCTAAAAAATGTATGAACCCTTCAATTTCTTAAATAATGTAAAAAAGAACTGCGAGTGCCACAAAATATACGCTAATTCAGCGAAATTGTCACTAAAGGGCGAAACAAATCACCCGGAAATGCGGAGAAAGGGCCACTGGACGGTCGCAGGCTCGTCCACCGCGAGAGAAACCCCAGATGCGCTAATGTTTTACAGTTAGCCGACTATCATAGCTCGTGATGCAGCTCGGCGGGGAAATAATTGCGCGGAGACCTGTGCACCGGTCCCTCGATCATCGTTCGCACCGTCGAAACCACTTTTCGGAGTCGCGAGGAGCGGGATCCGCGCGCGCCGTGGCACCGTTGTTTCCGCTAGTGGAAACCAGAAAACACTTGCCGGAATCGTTTAACATTTAGGATGCTGGTTGCCAACCGGACAATTCAGTGCCGGTCGGCTGTCATTATAATGTGTATTTACAGAGCCGTGCAAATGTGAGTATACAGCTGGTTGCCGGGCTCCATGTACGGGCTCTGGGCTCTCCGCACAGTTGTAGCAGAAACGTGGGCGGGGATGCTGGAATGCAGCCGCGATGACAGAGCGCCGGGATAGCTCGGTAAAGTGTAAACTATTATAATTATCCACGAAACCACTGTCGTTCCGAACAGCCTGCACGTTGTCGGCCCTGCGAACTTGGGAATAGGAGTTCGAAATCGCTGTTGTAAGTCTAATTCATGGTTCATTTCACTTAGACAGGAGTTACTACCGAGTCGCTGATTAAAAGCTGTTTTCAAAGCTATTGAATCGTTGCGAATTGAACGCATTTTCCGGATCGATGTCGCTCATTTTGTAGAAAATCAACAATTTTTGGAAAAGTGCAAGGAAAATTGGGGGGTAGCTATGTCATCAGTTTGTTGGTTTTTAATTTTTTTAGAAGATGCGGAACTTTGAAGTTGTTATAAAAGTTTGTGGGCACGTGGTTTTTGCGAACATTATTTGAAATTGATAGCTATACCCGGTTGATGTCAAGGACTTTGCTAACAGATAATAATGTTATCATGTAATGGAGAGAAAATTGAGGGGAGTTTAAGTCATCATTTCGTCGATTTCGAATATGTTTATAAAATACAGAATTTTGAAGTTTGGGTTTTTATATCTTGCACATTATTGCTTGGATCGAGTTCAGGCTTTCTGTATATTAATCTTGAATATTTGGCTCGTAATAAACGAATTTTTACTGATCGAAATGTTAATTTTATCGTGTTACAATTTTGTAGTAAAGAAAATGAAATGCATTTCTCCCACGATGTGTCGAATCGATATATTTTCTACGTATTCAGTGACCTTTGTTGAAGCATTGTGTCGATATCATTTCGATGCGATGAGTTCATTAAGTGTGACGTCAACATCTCCTCATTACCACCGAATTGATTTAATCATCGTAATATAACACCCGAAGGGTGGTAATTCCAGCGCTGAATTCAAACTCACGTTCTCCACGTACTATTCTCAAATTCGGTAAAGATCATAGATACCAATATCGATGTCCTAAATTAATTCAATCGGTTTACTTGTTGCGACTCTTGTTTCAATTACCTTAATGAAATCGATCCCCCATCAGGCTAATCACTAGTTCATAATTAAACCGAGTTTCTGCCACGTTCCAACGAACACCATTTTATTCCAAAACTGTTCTGCTTTAATAATTAACAATCGATTTTATGATACACAAAAAAGGAATTGTTATTTCGTAAACAGACGTGAATTTAAAAAATATTTAAAATTATTTATCTTTTAAAATTACCAATGGGACTTGAAAAATATTAAATGCGTTAATAGTTCAATTGCCGTGATTGTTAAACAGCAAATTATGATTGTTATATCTCAATTATAGTAAATATCGCAGTACAAAAAGTCGATTGGAGTTTCGATTATTTTATTGATATTCGACAAGTTATTTTGGATTCACATTGAACGAAGTTAATTAATTGGAATTATTTACTTTCTCAGGGCCGTTTTTTATAGATCGGACAGCGAAAAGATATTATTTTTAGCGTCAGTCTATTTGTCTTGTAATTGATAGGGTCGATATATTTTTATTTGCTCACGATCATACGGAAACGACTTGCTAACCCAATTTCCTTTTGTAAGCAGAACTCGTTACACACGGCCGGTTGTTTACAGTCCCGATATTTGAAACATGTTTCGCCGGGGCGATACGCGCGCATTGGCCGAATCGAATTTATGTTGTAATTTATAACGGAGAGACTTTTAAATCGAATATCACATTCGACCAAAATCGACGGTGTGTTTGTGACTTCGTAATTCCCGTCTCCTTTATACTAGTTCACGGGGAACGTCTGTGAACCTCCACGTTCGTTTAAACTACACGGTTTCATTTCTTTTTTTTTTTTTTTAACAAATAAAAATCATAGTGGGACCTCTTTTCGTGAAACAACCCGATGAGAAAAACAGTATAGTAATATCTTCATATGTGTGTGGCAACCTTCGGGTCAAAATGTTATTTTTATATAATCAAACTTTTGTCTCATTCACTATTTTTTTATGAGACTTTTACCACCGCATTTTTAACATTTTTATGTTTAAAATGAGTACAAACAGCACACAATTGCGAATCACATTTATTTATTTAATTTACGATACATGAGTGTTCGGATAATCGAGATTGTACTCAACCGTGAATTAAAGAAACAAATATGCTCCGAATCATGGCATGTTTGTGCTCGTTTGAATCAGAAAAATGTCACAAATACGGTGGTAAAAGTATCATAAAAATAATTGAAAACAAAAAACTTATCTCGTTTGCAATAATTGAGTAATACAATGTTTGTAAAAAAAGAGTTCCGGATCTTCTAAAAGAAGAATCATGAAGAATTATAAATAAATTCAGAATTAATTAAATGATAACTTAAACTCGCCGTAATTTTCCATGCTCTATACATGTTTATAATTTCTACAGTATTATCGTATTAATTTTACGATGAATAAAAATACGCTTACTATAAATAAAACGTTCAAGATTAATATGAAGGAAATCGAGATAAAAATTCATAAGTGCAAACTTGCTCTTAAAGACACCGTTTCGTGAAAAGGTTAAAACATTGTAAACTTCACAAGTCTGTATTTTATAAAAATTATAAAAATCGACAAAATGATCACTTCAACCACACCCTAATTTTCCACGGTTCACATCATCCAGTAATTACTTTCGAACAAAATCCTTGACGACTACTGAAATGCGCAATTCATTCGAAACTCGGGTCCATTAACGATTCTTGTTAGGAATTTCGGGAGTAGTTTAAAAATCAGAACCGCTGAAAAACCAACAAACTCATGACGTAATTGCCGTCTAATTCACCCGGTTCTACTAATTTCGCGGAAAATCCTCCGGATCGGCCAGAAAAAGCAATTTATTCCGGGCCGTTCCTCGTAATCAGTTTTTCCCCGGTGCACTTGCAATAGTTTCCAGCCGGCCGTGTAACGGTATCCCGAAGCTCTCCCTATTTTCGCGAGCGTTTCGATCGTCCGGGAATATCGAGAAACTGTTGTTTTTCGCACCTGTCGCCCTTCATATTTCCCGGCCTCGATTCTCCCTCGGCGCTGCAATAGCTACAGTGGAGGGAAAAGGTGAGGATTCGCAGCGTACGCAAGAAAGGCGCGAAGGGGAATTGGCCTTCATATTTTATTAGCCATTGATATATTACCCGGGGTACGTTGCGCGGCCCCTGCTTGGATAGCCGGCCGCCGAATACGGCCGTGTTTACGTTTACGTCAGGAGGATGGATAGAATACACGAAGATCGGTCCACCGTTTGCTTTGGCGCCTGTCGCCGATTGATACGGGATAGAGTTAGCGCGGAAAAAAATAAAGGAGCACCCACCCCCACCACCGGCGTACACTCGCCACCCTCATATTTACCCCCGTAGGTATTTCCTCTGCGAAACGTTGTGAAACCAAATTGCTGGAGAAGCGGACGTCAAAACGGCCCTCTTCACCGTCCACTTAAAGAACGCCGCCAATCGTAACTTTCCTCGGAATTTTACGCGTGACCTTATCCCTTCACCTTGCCGGAATAATGAATTTTTTATCGATTGCAGTCTTGCGATTGTTAGGAATTCTTAAGAGCCGAGACTCCGTAGATTCGCGATAAGGTAGAGTGACCACGTTACCGACAAAAATAAACGAAAAATGGTTTTACGTGCCTCAACTTCTCGTCTTTATGTGAGAATATTTTTCGCTGGGAAAGGGCTCATTCGAAAGAGGAGGGTTCAATCTAGCGCGCTCCTCATGAGCTGACGAGATTATGCAGTTATTTGGTAATATAGGCGTTAGAAGTAGACCAAAAATTGACGATGTGCATGCCGTGGAATCCAAGCATTTGTATGTCATTTGATGAGTTTTCTGGATGAAATCGAGAGCAGCGCGCGCTAGAAAATATCACCAGCTACGAATCGAGCTGTGTTTTGTTTTGATTCTCTGCGAAATAAAGCCAAAAACTTGAAGCACGTTTTAGGCGGCAGAATTCATAATAACACAGAGTAAAACATGTGACAAGTTTAGTTACAGACTTAGACCCGTCAGATCAAGACCCAGACGGATCGGAGGCCGGCAGGCATTTGGCCTTGACTGTCACGCTATGTTACGCTGTGCCTTTTTTTTTTCTAGACATTTTACGTCTTAAATAAGTAAGTAATCAATTAAAAATGCATACCACCATGTTTGTACATGTCTTTGCTACGTCTGTATAAAGCCATTTTTTCGATACGAACACTAAATCTCTCGAAATTAAGAGAATCTCTCAGCGGCAGCCATCTTGCGACGTCATACTTGCTTCAGAATTCGAATTTTCTGCCGAATATTACAAATTACTTCACGATGAGGTAGAAATTCGCAATTTGGGCTCTATACAGACGTAGATTGGACTTTAGGAAACACAATTGACCACTTCTAAACTGCTCATTGCAATATTGAAGCGGCAGTTTGTCTAGATTTTGACCCTTGTATACGTACATGGATTTCAAACCATGCCGGCCCACTTAAGTCAGTGACTGAAGGCTGTGAACGGAAATTATGCAGCAGTTACCGACCTGCTGCCTCTGCGAAAGTCACGTAACGACCCGTGGCCCTTAAGGAAAGAAATTTGTTTCTTACAACCAGGATGTTCTACATAAAAATCTGAATTAATTACAGTACACGTATCTGGGTGTGCGACAATTTTTTTCAAAATTTTCCCATACGACCAAACGGGGTAAATAGGGCCAAAAGTTGATTTTTCCATTGTACCCCATAACTACCCTCCCGTTGGAATGCAGGGTTAAAATTTTATGCGTTACGGTTTTCCCCGATGACCTGTCGAATTGTCCGTTAGCGTTTTAGTTTAAGGGCATTCTTGACAATCCGGCTCCACCGTTTGAGCATTCGACAGCGGACTCGTTGACGCAGCGCGGGAAGATTCTGGGTCCTCGGGGAGTTCCAAACGGTATTTTTCCCGGGGGAACGCAGGGATGCGGCATAGGTGGTGGGACGCGTGCAAATTGGGCGAGTAATCAGAAGGCGAGCTGCGAAGCGCGGCGACTGGAAATTCCGGCTTTCTTCCGGCGGCTCTTTACACACGCGCGAAACTCTCCGGCGGCGCGCACAATGCACGGGGAATATTTCTCGGGCACGTTCGCGCCGCGAGAAAGCGCGTCTTCGTGTGGGTGCAGGGGAGCAGCCTCCGTGCACCCTAACGGCGGCGTGGGTGGGGCCTCGGGTTGGCGCATCGTGCGCGGCACGGCAATTCCGACTCGAAAGCTTCCAAACATCTTCAATATAAGTTAGGCAACTGTACTTAGGTTACGTTCGTAACCAGGGCCGCATACGAAACAGTCCACGAATAGTTGGAAGGCATTCCCTTATTGCGAATATCAAGTAACTCGCAGCTACCCCCTCCCCCCACCCCTCCCGACCCCACCCCTGAACCCCCCTATCGTCGCGTCTTAAATTAACTCTCAAATTAGGTAGACGATAACGAGGGCTGCACGGCACACCCCTGGAAACCAGGTCGAAGATGCGCGCACTCACACCACCTACCCCCCACCCCCATCCCTCAATTACAGTCGATCGAATCACACGGAGGAATTCCGACGCAGAATTTCATTTCGCACCTTGAACTCGTTCTCCCTGATGGATTAACCCTTATGTCAATTCCGGGAACTCTGTGCGACCGTCTACAGCATAGTTTCACCGTGTTTTTATACTTCAAGCTTCCTCGGACGCAATGATCACTTCAAGTTAATCAAAATTCCGCCACAAGACCTGCTAGATCAACAAATACCAACGAATGTGGTGGTACTGCGGCAATACCTCGATAGAAGCAAAAATGTTGGGACGGAAACGTTGTAGCCTGTACTGTCACTACTTTTTGGTTTCTTGCTACTGGCCTCGAACGCAGAAAAAATGATAGACCTTTCTTTTTCCTAAAAATTTTCTTATCAAACTGATAAGAAAATTCTGATTAAAACGATACCAAACACGATGCAATTTGGATTATTATTACTTGTTTAATCCACGATTGAGTAGAACCTCGATTATCCGAACTAGTCTCTGGAACGTACGTGGACGGATAATAGGAGTTATATAATTAATCGCGTGGTATGTGAAATGCTTTAAAATCAATTCAAGTCAATTTGAATGCGGATATCGTCGGTTCGGATAATCGAGGTCCCACTAATTCGCGAATTAAACGAATAAATATGAACCAAATTGGGTTGTGTTTGGTCTCATTTTAATCAGAAAAATGTCACGAATACGCTGGCAGAAGTTTTACAAGCAAATAGTTGAATACCAAAATGTCATACTATTATTACTAATTATTATTATTAAATTGATATTCTGAGCATGTTCATTTTCAGTGTTTGCGTTATGAAAGTAATTTTTAATAAACGTTCCAAAATCATCTGGAACTTTTATTAGGTAGATCTTAAAATATTTGTGTCATCAGAGTGCATACTAAATAATTCCTGAAATTCCTAAAAGTAACATTTTCCGTGATGAGACATTTTCTTAAATAAGACACACAGGTTCGACAGGTTTTCGGAATAGGCGTCGAATAAAGAGGCTAAGGACCGACACAACGGAGAAGAATATTGCCAAAGAATGTTAACACGTTTTTATAGTTTTGCGAGGAATAAAACACGAATTACCGGTAGAGTATACACCTTGGTAAAATGAAGTCGTATAAAGAGTTAGCAGCACGTTAATAGAAATGGGGGGAAACATGATGATTGTAGCAGAGAGTTTACGGGCCGGAATTTTTAAGAAGTAAATGTTTTGACGAAAGCTCTAAACGATACGACACCGTTTGAAACACGGACAGACAGTAAAGCAAATGTATGTTTCCGACGGAATTTTCAAGTGGAAGCATTATCGCTAATTAAAAACAGAAAACGAGGAAAGTGTCTGAGCTAATGGTCGTAAATACATAATGACAGAATACGTTCCAGAGTGTACAGACTTTGACGACCATGCTACTAAATCAATAATTAAAAGTGATGTATATTCCGAAAACATGTTCACTATATTAGGAAACATACATATCGCAAAAGTTCTTTAAATGAATATAAAATATATAATGATATATTAGGTGTACAAATTAATTCGTATCCGTAGATGTCACAATTTTTGCTTCGACAAAAACCGCCCCTGAAAAATCATTTTATGTGTCCTTATTGAACAAGCAAAAATTTTGAAAAAATTCCAGAAAATAGTCCAAATATACACTTATCATATGAACTTTGATTCATTCGAATCTCTCACATAGTGATCGAGAAGAATCCTTATAACTATTGCAGGGTTAATCTAGTTTAAAAGAATTGTTCTCAAGAATCATCCTCGAAAAATAATTTTTTGTAGCCTCATTGAACGAGCAAAAATTTTGAAAAAATTCCACAAAATAGCTCAAATATACACTTACTGTATGTATTTTTATTCAATCGAATATCTCACATGGCAATCGAGAAAACCCCTTGTCGCCATCTCAATCTTAAACGTCTCCCGATGAAAAAAATTAAATTCTATCTGTTATTGTCGAGTTAAAAAATTTTTACTTTGCATGAAGATCAGTAGTATAATTATTAGGCGGTACAGAGTGGACGTTTCGGCCCTCATGTGTACGGAGGTGATATTTCACAGGGGGGCGAACGGTGTCCGTTTAAAATTCCAGAGCGGCCCGGCGTAATTAGTTCAACTCCGATCCGGGAATTTATTAAGAAAAGAAAAAGCTGGAGTGAGACATAGCCTTTCAGCCGGGACTACGTGCCCGGAGATTTACTCCGGGAGACCGCCCCCTGCTGCACGGTTAGCACGAATTGTCGGGAAGAGATTTTTAAAGTTTGAAAGTTCCATTGCACACCACCACAGGAAAAGGGAGTCGGCTCCTCTTATACGTGGGAATCGTTCCGAGGCCATTTCGTCCTCGATTTTCAGTTACCCTCGCCCCTAACTGTGTATCAAGACTGCCAACTTTGGACTTCTGCTGGGGAGTAAACGTTTTACGCATACCGACGAGTGGGAATCGAAACAAACAGTTGTACTCCGATTTCGAAAAATTCTCTTCGAACCTCCGCTTTTCGTTTCAAGTGACCACTCTGCTCTGGAAATTCTTTGCATTTCTCGAATGCTTGAATATTCGAGCTTCTGTATGGAATGTTTTCGAAATTTTTCGTTATTCCATGAGAAATACGCACACAATCCTTTTTTTTTCACAAAAAAAGGATTTTTTAGGGATGGTGGTCTGAGGACCATTATTTGAGACTGGACTAACACTGCAAAACATGACTAGCATTATAAGTGGTTTTCTCGATCACTATGGGAGATATTCAAATGAATTGAAATGAATATAGTAATTGTATATTTGAGCTATTTTGTGAGATTTTTTCAAATTTTTGCTCGTTCAATAAAGCTATAAAAAATTATTTTTCAGAGGTGGTTCTTCAGAAGAATTATTTTCAATACTTGTAATACTTATAAGGTGATATCTTCGTAACTAATCCTGCAATCTCGATGAAATTGGGCATGGATCTTTCAAAAAGATATCCATGTGACCCACAAGAAGGTGATTAAGATATCTGCAAAATTGATTGTATAATTGACAAATTAGTGTGCGTGGTACACGCGTACCGTGCTGACTGGAGGTATCGACACGTTAATGGCGATAATTAGAATGGACCGTTGTTTGACAGATTAGGCGGGCCGAACAGGTGTAAGTGGTCACGATATCACGAGATAATTGTATCCCGGCGATATAACGCTTCTCGAGTCCAAACGAATCGGTTCCCGCTTCCGGGCTGCTTCTCAAGGCACGTTCAAGCACCTACTTAAATCCTCATGATCTTAAATTTAAGTGCTGTGCCGGGAGTTGTTAAGCCGCGCTTTATAGGATCTCACGCCCTCGCGGAGACGCCATTTACCGTTCGCTGAACGGATGAGGAGCCCTGACACGAGAGCCCCGATGAAAAAATAAAAAGAAAACTGAAAGGAGATCCCGGCTCCAGAGGAAGAAACAAAGAGTGTAATCTCGTGAAAATTTCCCAATCAGCCCTAATGCTCAAAGAATCGGGACCTCGTGATACCGAGGAATCCCATCATGCTCCCGGGTCGAATTTCAGTACCGAACAGTCTCAAATTGCTCGAACTTGTTGATTTTTTTTCAGTCCGTCTTGAGCTGAGTTTACTTACTCGTCGAATATCGGGATTCATGATTTTGAATTGCGTTTGAGAGGTTCCAGAAGAATAGATTTTAGAATCTAAGATTATGCGTGTGTCTCTCTTGATTTGAAATACTGTTTCAAAAAATTTAGAATATTTACTTTGAATTATTAGTGGTTTTTTTTTTTCATTTTTGTGATCCTCAATTTTGTAAGTATTTTTCTCGAGTAGTTCGTGAGATATTCGAATCAATTAAAAGGTGCATAGTAAATGTATGTTTAGTGTATTTTATGGTATTTTTTCAAAATTTTTAACCCATTTTTAAGGCTAGTAAAAAAATAATTTTCAGAGCTGATTCTTGACAATAATCTTTCAATCTTGTTACGCTGACTTACTTCATTAAATTATTAAGGATGTGTCTCGATTACTATGTAAGACATGTGAATGAATTAAGTTGCATATAGTAAGGGTATACTTGGGTCGTTTTATGGATTTTTTTCCAAATTTTTTGAATTAATTCATTTTCTTCACTACTGCAGAATATTGTACTAAATAATGTTTGAGCAATTTTACGGTAAAAGTTAGATTTTGCATCGCATCACTATGTTAACGAAAAAGCGAGGACGTTGTCAGAAAATAGGATCTTGTTATACTTATCCGAATTGCATAGCCCACTCTGTATGTAAATTATAACGAAAATTGTTATGGAAAATAATAGAACTGGATTTCGTAAGCAATTTATCTCGCAAGGAGGCCCGCCACGGAAAATGGCACGCGATAGCTGAATTACCACGGCGAAAGTCATCCATTTATCTGCCTAGTTTAACCTAATCTTTTGAGAGCATCGACCATTAGAGGGTTTAAGAGCTAGGCGAGCTATAACGATCGTTGCACAAGACCTGTTTTTTTTTTACCTGGCACACTTCTCACGGCGAAATAACCATTTTCTTCAGATACTTCAGAAAATTTATCTCGCACGATTTCATAATTCTTTTTTAAATCGTTACGATCATGGATTGGGAACATGTCTCTTCATCTAAGACAACCCCCGAAAAATAATTTTTTGGACCGTAATGGACGAGTCAAAATTTTGAAAAAAATCTATAAAATAGCTCAAATATACACTTGTTATATGCATTTTAATTTATTCGGATATCTCACATAAGAATCGTCAAAAACGTTCATAGTAATGTTCATGTTTAACAGGGTTGGTACAGTTCCAAATAATGGTCCTCCAGAACTACCTCCAAAAAATAAATTTTTGTAACTTCATTGAACGAGTAAAATTTTTGAAAAAAATTAATAAAATAGCCCAAATATATACCTACAAGATGCATTTGGATTCATTCGAATATCTCGCATACTAATGGAGGAAGACCTTTTCAGTGTTGGTCGAATATTACGATGTCAGACCACTTTCGAATAAACGTCCCTAAGAACCATCTACAAAAAGTAATTTTTTCAAGCACCAAAAAGTGATCAAAAAATTTGAGAAAAATCCACGAAGTAGACCTAACATGCACCTAGCATATGCATTTTAATTCAATCGAATATCTCTCGAATTACTTTATAAAAGTATTTAGAAAACTAAGCGTCAGCTATATCACCTTCTCGAAACAATTCCTCGTGGTAAAAGTAAAACGATCAAGCAGGGGGAGGCGGGAAGATTAGAAACTTCTGGAGAAGGTGTGTTGGACAAGGAGGAATTATTGTATCGATTTTGCGCCGGGTGTATTGGAGGAATTCTTCCGTGTTTCGAAATCTTTCACGGAATCGACGGGGTCAAAAATTAACAGCTGTCGAGTTTCGAGCGTTCCATTTGCAGCGTGTGTACGTGAGCCGGAACAGCAAACGCGTATAGTACAGTTCTCTCTCTCCGGGTTCGAGTCGCCGCCCGTCCGCGCGCGTTTCAATCGGATATCGATTTTCCATTTCTCAGAGTACAGAATTTTCTAGCGGGGCGTGCGCCGCTCGAAAGATTACGGGCTAAGAATTTCCCTCGCGCGAATAAATCTGGCGCGCGCGATCGTCCATCGATTTCGAATTTTGTCGAATAGAGTCTGTAACAACGGGCAAAGACGCTCGTAAACGATCCCTGCATCACCATTGCAAATACAGACGTCCGTCGAACGAACACAACCGACTCGATTTATCTCATTTCCCGATTTAACCCTTGAGTAGCCACCGCGTTCGCTTCGTACTGGGGATTTTCTAAAATTCTGTGAAAATTTACCGAGACACTTTACTGTTTGTTCATTTCAGTCTTAATGTTGCTTCAACGTCACCTGCGGATTTTTATACATGAAGAAATTGGCAGGATGCAATATAAAACAATAAAAGATTAGGAAAATTGAAAAGCGTTTCTATGTTGTTTCATGTAAAATTAATTTTTCTTTCACCACTGTTTACCATAATCCGTACTCTAAAATATGTTTGCGAATTTGAACTGTAAAGAGTTAGCCACAGTAGCAACATCAAAGCAATCCAGATTTCCAAACGTGGTCCCAAATTTTTGCAAAAATATCTACCTTGAAAAAAAAATAGAAAAAATAGTGAAAAAATTTACCACTTCCCGGCAAGCAAGGCCCACTTTCTACAGTTTTTTTTTCCAACCGGATCTTCGCAAGATGAAATTGAAAGATGCCATCGAGAGCAACCTCTTCATTTCTCCGAATTCATGAAATATGTTTGCGCGCACACACGACAATAACCGTCCTCCGAGTCGGCCGCGCCTTGTCCCAAGTAGTTTGTAGGTAACCCAGTGCACCCTCTCACCCCCTCGGGGACGTCGGGGGTGCGTCTGCTAATCCTTTACAGGGAATTCAAGTGATAAATTCCGTAAATCCCTGTTCAAGCACACCCTTTCCCCAACCTAACTCTCTCTCTGCCGGCTCGGCTCTCGGAGAGCAGCACCCTCGGTGGTCCTGGCCCCACCCACCCCTCCCCGGACTCACCTAGACCCACCCCCGTCCTGGGAAAAAGTAGAAAACTGCGATTACAAAGACTTTTCTGCCCCCGTTCCCGGGCTCCCTCTTCCTTCTTCCGGTCTCCTACGCTTCTCCACCCCCACCCTTCCCCGCAACGGCCGCAGACCCATGTCTCACAGGCCTGGAAACCTCGCAGCGCAGTTTCCCGGCTCCCCGGATTAAAACTTTAACACTTTGTTACCCTTTTTCGGGGGAGAGATAAGAAAAGGAGCCGCGGAAACGCTGAGAAAACGAGTGACAGTCCTGTGCGGGGGTGCTACAGGGTGCTACAGGGTTCCAGAGGGTGGCGGTGGGAGGGAGGGGGTAGGAAGTGGCCGTAATCCGGGGCTTCCGGTACGTTGGACAAATTTCAGCCGCCCGGAGAATTTCGCTTTTGATAAAACGTCCCATTTTGCATCTCGCGTGGGTGGCGCGGGACCGTGCACCCCCTGGCTCGGGCTGTTAAGGGGTGTTTTCAGGCGAGGGGCAGAGACGGACGAGGAGAGAGTGGAGAGGAAGCGCAGTGGGAGATTGAAGGGACAGCTTGCGTGGTGTCTTGCTCCTTCGGGGCGTAAAGTGCCCGGAAAATGAGATTCTTGATCA
The DNA here is from genome assembly GCA_028454255.1 of Halictus ligatus. NCBI lineage: Eukaryota > Metazoa > Arthropoda > Insecta > Hymenoptera > Halictidae > Halictus > Halictus ligatus. Next base: position 9,649,345 of record CM052135.1, on the reverse strand, counting down.
GAGAAAGGGTTTTTATGGTTGCTCGGATGTTGCTGGATCGTGTATGGGTCTATGGTGTGGTGATTGACCGTTGAGGATTACGTGGATTTATTGATAATCGATGAAGAGTAACTTACCAGGCTCCATTGTTCGCAACATCGGTTATCATTGTTTTAATTAAATTCTCTCTCTCTCTCTCTCTCTCTTTCTCTCTCTCTCTCTCTCTCTCTCTCTCTCTCTCTCTCACCTGAAACATAGAACAGTTGATATAAATTAGTAAAATGGTCAGAAGCCATTTTTCAAAATTTAAAATTCAAAATTCAAAATGCTCGTTCAAGAAGTTCCTAGTATTTTCTTTGTCTTTTTACGTTTGTTGACTGGAATGAGATCGATGCTCGCGATTTAAAAAATGTATATGCAATTGAGTAAACTGATGGAGATGAAGAAGAGCTTATGGATACTTCGTATTGCGTAGAAATAGCAGGAAATTATTAATTCTAAATATTTGTATTTTGTAAACAAATGAAAAATCAGCAAAATTATCACATGAACCCCTCCTCATTTTCCATACATTACATTATGCAATAATTAATTTCGGGCAAAATTGTCGATAAGCAGCGCAAAAAGCACTCGATTCTGGATAATGGCCCATTATTAAAGATATATGCTCACTAAATATTGTAATAACTTCAAAAGACCTCTACATTATAAACGAAAGCAGCAAAAGGATGACCTAAACACTACCCTAATTTTCTATACTCTACATTATACAATAATTAATTTTCTCACGTGGCTGGAAAAGACGACTAACCTTGAATTAGCCTATATTAGCCACAATATATTCTTAACTTCAAAGGTCCGTTGATTATATACAAATTAAGAATCAGTAAAATCATGACCCCCCTCCCAAATCAAATCCACCCCTCCCCTAACTTTCTACGCACTGCCTCATGGGGTACTTAATTTTTCAACATGGACTGAGAAAGACGACTAATTCCTAATTGACCTCTTAAACTTTTGCAGTAATAAAGTACAAAGAAGTTTAGAAGAACTTTACTTTATTATATTACCCAAACTTTTTCAATTATAATGGCATCAAAAATTTGTGAACATCATCAAGACATGATCAAAGCCGCACAACAAAATCCCATACCACCAACTTTCATAATTCCATGGTTAAAAATTCTCAAAATGAACGTACAATAAAAATTCCAATAAGTCACGTACAATAAGAATTATTTAAACAATCTTCCACCCTCGCAACGCTCCCTCGAACCGCATCATCGTGCTCGACAAACTCCGAAGAGCACGCCCCCGCAAATTGGACAACAACTATCGGCAAGCCACAAAACTGAAAAACCCTGATCGTGCACAATCAACCAGATCAAAAAATTTGAATTCGTTCCAGGGTTTCCGGGTTTCGGACCACTCCGACCGGTCCAGTGAATTAGGGGATGATGGTGCGGGGTCGGATGGTGTGTCCGATCGAAGCGGAAGCGGCGGAGGAAGTTGGTGGAGGCCGGGACACGAAAGTTTCGACGGTTGCCGAAGACAAAGTAGAAGAAACAAAGGAATGCTGGTCTGCTTCCTTTTCGCGGTCCGGCGCAGAATTGGAAGCAACTATCCAATTTCCGAGAAAACACTGCGAAGAAAAAGAGTCCGGCCAGAGGGATGAAGAGGAAGAGAGAGAGAGAGAGAGAGAGAGAGAGAGAGAGAGAGAGAGAGAGAGGATGAACCAAAGAGGATAAAGGAGACACAGAAGGGGCGGGGAGGGACCGAGGAAGAGAGCTGGAATTCAGCTTAGCGATCCAGCGACCCGGAAACTCCGACTCTCCGAGCCCGAAACCTTTGAAAGATTTGATAAACGCTGACGTCACTTCTTACGATCATCCGAGGGGATTGTGGGAGGCGTGTCGAACCGACCCGACGTCGCCGAATATTCGCAGCTACGTGTCCCCGATATTGAAATATCGCGAGGCGCGAGGCGAAGGTGATCGACTCCGCCGGACGATAATGAAAATTTCAATAATCCCCGGCTCCGGGATATCTCCGCCGCGGTGAACCTCCATCGATTCTACGTCGAATGTCCCAGAGAACCACCCCCGCAACTCCCAGCACGGCGCCGAGTGTCTTAGTGGTCGAGGAAACTCGCGGAAGTAATCAGCGGATGATTATGTCACGCGACGAATGAATTTTGATTGATTGCAGACGTTTTGTGATGGCATCGAGGTGGGCATGGATATATGCTATTTGTGTGGACGTAGGCTGTAGAAGCTGAAAAATTATTTTCTTCGGTATTTTTCTAGGTCTACTTTGGGAATTTTTTACTACGGAAGTGACATATTTATTGTTACAGGGTTTTAATGCGATATGTATTCGTTTTTCGACAATGTCCATAAATATTTTCGTTGCGGAAAAACCAAAATTGAATTTGTTGTGACCGATTTAGTTCATCCGTGCGACAAGATGGTCTGGTCTAGACAGAAGGTAGGGCCAACTTTCAGAATTTTTTACAACGAAAATACGAAAGCTATTGTCATGACACTTCAGCGTAGTCGTTTATCAACGTTTCAACAATATCTACAAATTTTTACATAAAGAGAAAATCGAAATTGAGGTTTCTACGCGCAATGAAGTGCATCCAGGAAAAAACAAGTCTTCTATTACTCTAGAGCGCAAACTGTCGATATCAAATCAGTTGTAAATTCAAGTTAAAAAATCGTACAGCAATTTATTTTGGTCCAATTGGTAGCCTAAATCTTCCCCTAACTTTGGATTATTTCTGTAAATGAACAGAAAATTGAAAATGATTCTCTTCCTCGAAAAGGTTGGATCGAATCTTCACACAAATTTAATCTAATGTCAACTCAAGTAAAAAGAATGCACGATCTGCCTGAGATCATTACAAAGGTCGAGACTTCTATTTTTTCCAACTCGTTAATTTGAGCTACTTTTGTAATAGCAAGCTGCCAAGAAAAAGGGAATAGTTCTTTTTCTGGAGAACTTTGGACTGAAAGGTCTCTACGGAGTTTGCGAAGTTTAATCAGTTGTAGCTTTCTGAAGAGACATCCGACAGTAGTCTACCTAGATTCGTTTTAAAACATGAGACTTCTATTTTTGTCTTCTGTAAGTTGTTTTTCTTCCAAGAGGTTTTTACACAAGTAACTAAAAACAATATTTTAATCATTGTACCAGCATACTTCACTCGACGTCAAACAATTTTTGTGTGAACATATTTCTCACTATTTTTTTATGGAACTTTCGCCAACTTACTTGTGGCATTTTTCTGATTAAAATTACACTAAACACGATATAATTTGAACTGTATTTAGTGGTTTAATTGACGGTATCTAGTGCACCTTCGGTCACAAGAAAATAGTAGCCCTACACGATCTATATCACAGCACGGACCCGAGGATTGGGCTTAGATCAGGACTTTACTGTATAATGAATCCATAAAAATGTTTTTTAGCTCGTTCAATACGCGTTGAATTATTTCACCATATATGTACCTAGCTCGATGCCAAACAAATTTCTTTTGAAACATTTCGTTAAACAACAAGTAGTTTGCGAGTAAATTTAGACGGTACAATGAAATAACTTGTTCCGTATGATGAATTCATAAAAATATTTTGGAGGACATTTTCTAGCCAGTCCAGCACACATTGAGTTAAATTAAATCTCGTTCCACAGAGCACAGTGAATTCCAGCTTTAATATCAATACGAGCTGAATATCTCCCGCGAGAACAGTGATCATTTACCATGGTGATATTTCCAGCAATATTGCCGCAGGAATATTAGTTCACCGACGATTTATTACGGGGCACGTGGAAAAAGTAATATTGAAGAGGAAGTTCCTTGTGAAGGGGACCGACCCCCTTTAAAATAACCAGGAAGAATCGTCTTCGGTCGCCTCCCGATCCATGCCCCATTTGAATTATTAAACATCGTGTCTCGCTTCGCTTGAACTTTCCAACGACTGTCACCTATCGTTCGACTTTCATCGTTCGATCGATATAAGTACGCTCGCTCTTTCAACAAGGGCATCCTTCCGACACAATTGCATATCCGACAATTAATTACGACACAAAAACTGTCGTTGCTATGTTGCAAAAATTGTCTCCATAACGATTCCTTCATTTATTGTGTTGTAAATAATTAGTAAAGTTGCTACTTGAGCTAGTCGAGACTATTGGACCCATTTGGGAATTCAAAAATTTATTTAACTATCTAATCTTACAATCTATGGTAAAAAGATATTTTTTCATAGAATTCCTTTCACTCGTTGTGTTGTAAGTAATTATTAAAATTGCTACTTAAGCGAGTCGAGACTGATAAATCCATTTGAGAATTGAAAAATGGGTTTGACAATCTAATCTTGCAATCTCTGGTAAAAAAATATAACGTACCCATTCTTTTTAACCTCGACTGTACCTCTTTCGAGTAGTATTTGAGTGAACCTCGTAAATTGACCAGGCATCGACTCGAAAAAGTTGACTTTCCGACAGAACGTGGCCAAATTCTTCGATTCGGGCTAGTGTACAACGGGATGCCAGCTCAGAGGAAACCGGTTACCATAGAGTTAACGCGTTTCAGCCATAGGTAGCGTATTCGTAAGGAACCACCCCGATCTGGCATACCTCGAGCTCGCCAGACTGCGCAGCGAGCTTTGTCAGCTCGGTTTGCCGTCTGAGATGAACGCCGCATTAATACCCCACCCCGTTGCACCCCTCACGGGGAACCAGCATCCACCGTTTCACCGTTAATATCGAATTCTTTGGCGCAATTTACGAGGAAGCACCGCGAGGGCACGAGGGGGAGGACGTTTAATCCCGAAGTCAAATCCGAGCGCGAAACCAACCAGGCTCTGCTGGGCTGCTGCGTTACACAGACTATTTTCTAACCTCGTGAATCCTTTCAGGATTACCCCGCGTGTCTCTGCGAGCATCCCCGAACTCCCACGCACAGCCGTAACCGGAATGCCGATCCGATTCTCTCGAAATACCTGACGCTGACGATTCGAGTTCGAGATAGACGTCTTCGCATCGCAGGGAGACATTGCGAATTTTTTTTTAAGGTACTCGAATTACTTGAACATCATATTGCTGGCAGGGCTTTGGTGTATGTATGTATGGCTGCGTGCCAGATTTTTCTCATTGCAGAATGCGTATGATCGACGAAGTTATAGAGGCCGTAAATTGCTGAGTGTTAGATAAGGACCTCGTTGTTTTACAATTTAGCTGTTTTTTAAAAATTATTTGAAGGACACGCGAACTTTGCAAAAATTTTATTTTTAGAAGGTCTCTTTCCATGCACGTTCGACGTTATCTCAGAATTTTTCGCTCCAAAATACACAGTTAACAGAGCTGTGGAAGTTCTTATGGAATACTGCACGTTAAGAAGATTGTGTGTCGTAAGTGTCTCTGTTGTGAATTTTTTACGAGATGCACGTCCTTCCAAAAAATTCTATAAGTAGGTGGTCTCAATGCATATGTGTTGTACAATCTTTAAACATTTTTTCATTGTAGAATATGAAAAATTGACTACAGCAAAATTGACTGAAATTGAGTAGGGACCTTGCTGCTTTAGTTTTTTATGTCCTTTGAATTTTTTATGGAATGCAGGGCCTTAGAAAAAGTTGTATCGACGAAGGATCATAGTGTACACGTTTCGTAGAATATCTCAGAATTTTTTCTATTGAAAAGATACATAGCCACAACTATAGTTGTTTCCGAAAATTTCTGTAAAAATAATTCAAGTACTCAAAGTGAACAATTTATTGATCGCTGATCAGGCCAAAATAAAGAGCAGTATCTCCGCTATCACAACATGAGATAAGGGAGGGGGATCTGCTCTGTTCCAACCGTTCCCAATTAATGGCGCAAGGGGCTACGGGGAGGCAAAAAGACGAAAGCCAGAGGAGACAAGGGACGAAAAAAGTTGGTGACGGCGGTTGAATGCATAATTCCTAACGAAAGTGCGCCGTTATGTCCTAAGGGTAGCTATGTAGTTTTCGTGGAGCTTGTGGGGAGGCGGAGAGGGGCCAGGATAACGAGAGAATCGAGGGAGAGGAGAGAGCGGGGACACTCGACGTTAGTTCCAAGCGATTTGGCTCTCATGCGATTTAACACGAGGGCTATTATAACTCGATATAGATATAATGGCTATGCCCGGTGGCTGTGTCTTCTGCCCTCCGGGTTCTATAGGCACCGTCAAAGTGGGAGTATTGAATTTGATGGTAAATGACGATTTATACCGAATTTTTGACATCTCCATTGTATTTGTCCACTTGGGACCGAAAACGCATTTGGTTGCACATAGTTGGTAGATTTGTGAATTATTTTTGAAACGCACAAATATCATTGAAATTTTTCTGACAGGGGATTTTAATGTACACACATTGGACAGTACTTGACAATTTTTTCATTGCAAAATATACTAAATTGACGAAATTGTAAAGGTCGTTGTGCATTATTGTGTGTTGAATAAGGATTTCGTTGTCTTCGATTTTAAATTTCCTTTGTGAATTATTTTTAAAACATACAAATGTTACTAAAATTTTATAGGTTGGGAAATTTAATGTACACATGTTGGACAATTCTTGAGAATTTTTCCACTGAAAAATATACACAATTGACGAAACTGTAAACGTCGTTGTGAATTATTGTGTCTTGAATAGGAATTTATTAAAATTGTACAGATTTGGGATTTTAATATGCACACATTGGACAGTATTTGAGAATTTCTTCATTCCAGAATATACATAATTGGCGATGTTGCATAAATTGTTATAAATTGCTGTGCGATGAATATATCCTAGGTTAGAAGAGTGAATTGTGAATTGACTTTCAAACAAACAAATACCATTAAAATTTTATCGGTAGTGGGACTTAATGTATACATAGTGGACAGTATCTGAGAATATTTCCATTGCAAAATATGCATAATTAACGAAGCTGTAGAAGTTTTCACAGAATACTGTGCGTTCAATAGGTTTTATGTCTTAAGTGTCTTTCGTAAATTATTCATGAGATACACGGACCTCGTAAAAATTTTATTGATATGGGGTTTTAATGTAGACACACGAGACAGTGTCTAACAATGTTTTCATTGCATTGCAAACAGCAATACTTGTGATATTATGATGCCACTATGAGAAAATTAATTATTTATTAATTAATTTGTTTATTATGGCTTACCAAGTGGTTTATGTCGTTCTTAAACTTATAATATTCGTTCTTAAACTTATAAAATGTTGCCTAACAACAAGAAATCTTTTGGACCAATATTTAAACTTTGGAGCTTTATGCAAAACAATAATGTGGTGCGTCAAATTAAATTGCATATAACCAATGAGCCCTAGGAAGAGATATGATTTCTTTTAAATTTTATGAACTTATATCTTGTTAAAGAGACAATACTTGTCCGCACTTTGAATAAGTTTTATTTAAAACATAATTGAAAGCGAAATGAGATACGTCTGTTTCAGAATGGTCCTATTATCTTTTTCTTTCTGATTCAAGACACAAATGAATGAACGACGCAGTAATAATTGGTTAAAGTTAGACGATTCATCTGCGAATCTAACTTCTTCTACCTCATCCCGCAATCTGAAGGAAGTTTCTTTTATGAAGGTATACGCAGTTCCAGATTCAGGTTATGAAGATAAGAGCAAGTAGAATTATAAAGTAAAGACGACGGTATCGTCTAGGAAGAAACTACTTTGTCGTAGTTTGTTATGCTCGTATTAACTTGCATCTTGTGAAATCCCCTCTGGCTAGCATAATTTCCCAGCAGTATCCTATTCACTATTTCTCACTATTTTTTTTTAACGTCATTCCCAATTATCAAAATTTAATTAAATCATATTTGGAAACTTCAAAATTCAGCAATAATTCAATATTCAGTTATAAAATATTTTCAATCGTCAAATTTCAATTTAATTATAGTTTTAATTTTAAAAACTCAACAGAGTCGCATTTCGAATTTTCGTACAGCTTACTGTTAAAAACTGTTTCCTGTATAATTTAATCATTCTGTTAGAGTTCTGTACAGCACTCATTTTTTAATTCCAATTAAATCATGCTTTTGAATTTCTAAATTCTTACACAATTAAATTACATTTTGAATTTTATGACTAGTTTGGTACAATTTTTGATTGTTTAAATTCAATCAGGTTCCGTTCTTAATTTTCTAAAATCAATTAAATCATATTTTTCATTTCCTGAATTCCGTTGTACCATGCTTTTAATTCTTTCAATTAATTGATTTCATTAAATTATATTTTTAATTTGCAGACTGGTTTGGTACAATTTTTGACTGTTTAAATTCAATCAGGTTAAGTTTTCAATTTCCTAAAATCAATTAAACCATATTTTTTCATTCCCTAAAATTCATTTATACCATGCCGTTAATTCATTCAATTAATTCATTTCATGAAATTATATTTTTAATTTTCTGACTGAATTGATGCATTTAAATCCTGTTATGAATTGTTAAAATTTCATCAAACTCTCTGTTTTTAATTATCTACGTTCAATGAAACTATATTTTTAATTTTCCTATTGAATTGGTATAATTAAATCATGTTTGTACTTCTTTCGATTAAGTGATTTATTTAAATTATATTTTTAATTTTCTGACTGGGTTGTTGCATTTAAATAATATTTCTAATATTTTAAATTCAATCAATTTGTGTTATTAATGTTAATGCATATTGTTAATGTTCTGACTGGTACGGTAGTGTTCGACTGTTAATTGATAAATTGGCGAATCCAACGATGCATTACTCACTACACAAGACGGAAAATGGAAGACCGTGCATTTCGTGAGATTTATTTTCTCCGCCGTGATTACAGTGATTGCAACGGCGCACAATGGAGAGGAAATTTTCTGTTCGATCTGTTCTTACGTGCGGCTATTTTGATACAGATTAAACATTCTTCTTCGGATTCCCCGCGTTCCATCTTCAATTGCTTTTCAGGCTTTGATATCAATTGGTCGGGGCCGCTTTGATGTCGACTCCTAAGAAATTTATTTGCACCTTCTGCTGCTAATGGATTTAGAAACATTACTCACTCAATTTCCAATTAACCAATTACATAATTCATTGATTAGATGCAATGAACTGCCCTCCTACTCTATTTAAAAGAAGCCTTAATGAGTATTATCAATATTTCGTACATTTTGCATTAGAATTTTCAATGAAAAAATTTAAAAAAATTCGTACACAATTATTATAGCAATAGGGACGCACTATAAAAATTTTACGCCTGTGGATTCTCAAATGTTACGAAAATTTCGTGTTTAGACGTTTTTAGATTTCGAATTAAAAAATTTGAAAAAATTTGAGGATTATAATCTCTGAGGATTATAATGATAATTTTAACATTAGTGATTTTTAATTTTTGACGACTATAATTTGTAACCGAAAAATTTTTAAATAACTTCCTAACACGTACCTCTATCACTTTTTTTTGCAATCCATTTTTTCTAAAAATTTTTTCTTTAACCAACTCGATAAAATCTCCCAAAATCGAGAAATTGTTATGTCTTTTCAGAAAATCAATCTTTTAATCATATTCTCCAATACTGTATTCGAATATACAAAAAATATCGCAAATTTCTTTCCACCTGCCTAGTCACAAAAAATTCAGGAAGATATCCGTTGATAGACCATTCTTGCTCTCGTCATTATCTCCCAATGTTTAATATTTTACGACAATAATTTTCAACCAAAAAATCTGAAAAAATTTTCTAATGCGTATTCCTAAAACAATAATGTGTCCTATTTTTTCGAAAATTTTTCTTCCAACCACCGCGATAAAATATCACAAAATCAATCACAGAATCAAATCTTTCCCCATAACTACCCTCTTGTTGAAGCTAGGGGGTTGAATCCTCGCACAAAACTGCACAGGAACATACATAATACCCTACTAAAACAATTTCTCCTCAGACTTGAATATTCCCATTCCGAGTGAGACTTTTGAAGAACTCGAAGAAACATCAGAAATCGTTCGGATAACGGAACGTAGGGTAGAGGGTGTACAACGGTTCGTTTTTAACGTTCTTCTCGTTTGTCAGCAGGTGTTCCAGGCCGCAGTACACCATAGTAATTCGAGCCGCGGAATTCCTCGCACGACTCCCGAGTTTCGCCGTTTGGTATTCCACCCCCGCACAAGAAAAAGAAGAATAGCAGACCGCGGACAGCTCGAGGGTGGAACGAGAGGTATTCACAGATAAGCGGAGGCGAGAACGTTCCGATCGACAGCCGTAAACTTCGGAATAGTTGTCGACGAAATTAGCCTGACTCTTTCAGAGCTGGGGATGGTCGGAGACGATGGGGTAGAGGGCTGAAGCCTTGCCGGGATAAGCATTTCGTTTCGAAAATCTAATTACTTCCAATAGTATGTTCGTTTCGACTACTTCGGCGCTGTTAACAACCTGTGGAGAATGTTGTCGAAGATGACAGTGTCCGAAAGTGGGGGCTAATGGTTTTCAATTATTTTTGTGAGGGATTATGGGTACAGGGAAATAGCAATATGAAGGTTTTGGGATCCTCTGCTTCTGTCTGAGTAAAGTGAGACAATTTTGCAAAAACTGAAATTTAGTTCTACATGTTCTGAAATACTGTGTCTTAAAAGAGGGGGTGAACGGAACAACAAGAAAGGTCCCTTACCAAAGTTATATCTTTTTAAAAACCTGATCTATCAAGCTGAAAATTTTTATACATGTTCTCTGATATTCTCTAGAACTATAAAAAAAAGTTTCTTGCGTCTGTCTCCACCCATTCGTTTATTTAAAAAATATGCCCTCGGGCACTATAACAAGAGAAAGAGCCCTCCCAAAAATAGTCGTATCTTTTAAGGAAGTAAATTTATCTAGGTCAAAATTTCTTTACATACTCTCCAATGCCGCATGGACAGACACAGAAAATTCGAGAAATTTTCGTGCACCAGTTTATCTGGAAAGAATTCGCAAACCGGGCGGCTGTTTGGCAGCGATAAGAGAAAGTCAGAAGCACGAAGAACGCGGGGTAGCCGGCGCGGTGGGCGGCTGTAATCTCGGATTTAATCGCTTCGTCCGAATTATAATTAATGCTGTGGGTGTGTCCAGCGGCCGATCCGGCGCAGATAATTTCGTTTCTCATTGAATCGCCGTAACAGAACGCGGATTCGAGGCCACTTTAGCGTCTCCCGTGGCTTAATTACGTTAGCCGCAACGCGAAACGCAACGGCCGAGCGGACACCAGACAGAACTCGCTTTGATCTCGGCTCTGCTCTGATTGTGACACGCCGAGCAGAACCAGACAGAAGATTCGCCCGTAGTCGCGAAGCTGTGTGCCCGTTTGTTTTGTTTCGTTCTGTTTTGTTAGGACCTCGGTCACGTGTGTGCACGGAAACCAGCCAATCCCCGAGAGTTTCCCAGCGACGTGATTAAAATTTCGTTAGGACGTGGTCGCCTGTCAACGCGACTGATTCGATCACCTTTCGCCTAAAGCCAGTCCGCCGTGCCGCATACTTTGTGCACCCGGGATGCGCTATGTCTGTAGACCGTCGGTGTACTGGGTGTTGGAGATGATGCCATGTTTTTCGGGATGTTTCCTTTCGGATGGGGCTCAGGTTGATCGATGGGGGAGCGATAGCACTGCTGATGGAGTTTTTGATGCCGTTGCTGTCTCTCGAAAAAACCTAAGTAGTTTTAAACGATGATCCTGAGAGTTGATCTTGGACCCACTTCAGGTTTTCTTTATAAATATTCAGTGAACTAACGGACAAGCTCTTAAAACTATTTGCATATTTACATACGATCTTGAAGAATATTCACAAAATTGTTCTGCTTGAAGGACTCGATTTTTCTGTCAGAAATGGTAATTTTCTTGAAGACTCTATTTTTGTGTTTGGTACATCAAAAGGGCTGAACTTTAGTTCAGGAAACCAGGAATTTTTTACTTTTTTTTATTTAATCCTGTAGATTTTGAAGAGAAAGTGTCAAAAATCTAAGTTTTAATCCTAGGAGATCAGTAGTTCAGAAGTTATGCGTGTGTAAATATGTAACCCGACTACGTTTGCAAATCTACATTATCGACGTCACCGTGTGCTTGTGCTGCCATCTAGCGGCTCCACTCGAGTACATACCAACATGGCAACGTCCTTACCTGTCAAAAACTATAATTTAATAGTAATACTAATAATTAATACTAATAACTTTTGAACTAGTGATCTCCTAGGATTCAAACTTGGATTTTCGGCATTCTCTAGTCAAAATCTACAGGATTACATAAAAACGAGTTCGAAATTTCTGGTTTCCCGAGGTAAAGTTTAACCAACAAAAGGATTAATTTGACATCGGGAAGTTGACGTCATCGGAGCGAAGTTATAAACTAACGACGGTCCTTTTCGTTCATTATACTAGCCAGGTATGACAGAACTCGTCCTCCGGCAGCTGTAGTCTTAACAAAGTTGCGAAGACAGGAGTGGCGTTATTTATGATAATAACCTTATCATATGTATGTACAACGCTCGCTATTTCCGTGGCAGTATCATATACAAATTACGGTATACAGAGTCTCATAAGTATACCGGCGACGCCGGCGCGTCCGTTGTTCTTAAAGCAAAAGTTCATTTCACGAGATTAAAACGCTTAGTGCCTTGCCGAGGCCAAGTTGCCGCTTGAAAGCGACGAAACTCCGCATCTGAAGCTTAAAAGAAAGCTTTCACTGGCACAATGATCACTTCGAATTAGTTAAAAGCTGAGTACACACGGCACAAAAACACCAAAGAGTATCGTGGATGTATCATGCCTCGATACATGCGAACATTTCATGTAGTTTTACGCTCAGACACTACTCCTTGATCTGCCGCCAGCGTTGAATGTAGAAAGCATGATAGAACTTTTTCATTTTTAATCGTTTCTTTATGAAACTTTCACTGACATATTCGTGACATCTTTCCGGATAAAATGATATCAAACACGATTCAATTTGAATCATATTTGCCTGTTTAATCCACGATATAGTAGAACCTCGATTATCCGAACTAGATGGAACGTAAGTGTTCGAATAATAGTTATCTAGCTACAGTGCTGGATTCTATATTTACTGATTTGTACAATGAATCGTGTTGTGTACGAAAAGCTCTAAAACCAATTCAAATAATTTTAGAATACGGATATCATCGGTTCGGATAATCGATGTTCAACTAATTCGTCAGTTATAAAATTGTGTCATGTTGAGACTCATTTTAATCAGAAAAACGTCACAAATCTAGTAGTATATTTTTGTAAGGAAATAATTGACAATAAAAAAAAGTAACTACTTTTTGGACTAGTATTATCTCTTGTACCTTCAAAATTACACAATTACTTTATTATATTGTTTCGAGACAAAAAAATGGTTGGTATGTAATTAACCGTCAGGATTTAATATAGCAAAATTATTTCACTATTTTGTTCATTATGTTCCTTTAGAAAAAGTATTTAACACATTAAAATCACACATTTCGCAAGCTAAATATTTCGGTAGTTCAAAAAACGGTGTAATAATTAGTATAAAATTGCACGTTATATTTTTCCTGTGCGTACAGTCGTGTAACAGTTTGACTTTCGAGTACGAGTGTTAGGAAGCGTTAAAGCTGATGTTAAGTGGTCCAATATACGCCCCTAATAAACTCGTCGATTCGTGGAGTTTTGAGGGAATTATCGGCGCTCTTATTTGGGGTGGTCGAAATGAAACTGTCCCACGCAGCGCGAGGGAACATCGATTTATGTGCAGCTAAATTCGATTAAAGCCCGCTTTGGAGCACTTTGAGGCGCTTTAAGGCAGGATGGCACTCACGGAAGCACGACAGCGTGGAAGACGTCGGCGGACGTGTGCGGTTTCTCGCAGAATATACGAGTCGGGAGAAGTCCTGTTACGAAAACTAATCCGAAGTTACACTAAACGTGAAATCACTCGGTCGATTGTGCCGGCGCGGGTCCTCGTTGCACACGACGTCGTCTCGATCGCTCGAGATTGTGTATTATCGAAAGTACCTCGCCGGGAACGAGGGTTTCATCCGGGACACGAAGTTTTCTCTTTAACGGCGGGCCATTGTGCCGCCGCGGCGAATCAGGGACCAATAGTGCTGTACTTGCGATTATTGTTACATTCCTAACGCCGTGTGTCAAATAAATGTCGGTCGAATCATGTATCAGCGATCATCCGGAAGAAAATGATAAGATGATCAAATAAATTGTCACATCTCACACAAGAACGAAACTTTTGCGGTGAACATTTTCGTACATGTTCTTCAACACTGCATTCAACTATACAGAAAGTTTTATAGATCCTTCTTCAACAGATTTTTCATAACGTAAAGAAGGCCTTGCCTTGGATTGCATACAAGACCAAAAAAGGGTAAACGAAATTGTTATATTTTATCACAAAATTAATATTTTGGATTTACAATTTTTTAACACGTTCCCCAATATTGCATCCAAATACACAAAAAAGGGTAGGTACCGTTATTAATTTTTTCATTTTCATTTTTCACGACTATAATTTTCATTCAAAAAATCTGAAAAAAATGTCTGACATATATATCTGTCATAGTAATGTATCCCATTTTTTCTTAAATTTTCCCTACAATAGATCTGACAAATTCTCCCAAAATTTGGAAATCAAATTTTTCACCATAGCAACCGCCTGATAGGGATAGGGGTTCAGATTTAATACCAAAGAAAGGTTATAGGAACCGGAAGCTATTTATGCTTGAAGCAAATAAAAGCATTTCGCACTATGACCACCATAAATCGAGGAAGATGTAGCACAAATTCCCGGGCTGGCAGCAGGGGCGATAACGTCCGCGCGTTAACAATGCTCGGCCAGTAATGTTTTAGTATTAGCATAGAAGTGTACACGATAGATCGGGGTTAATAACGCTTTATGGTTGCAGAAATACGAAACGATCAGAAGCGTGGCCATATGCGCAGCTCGCTAAAATTATCCGGTGATGCCTTCTCTTTGTTGTACCGCGTGGCTCGTTATTTAGCCACGATGCCGCAATTATTATGCCAATGTACGGAGGTATAAACATAGATTGCATTGTAAATTCCAACTCGCAGCTGAACCTGCTGTTGAGTGCCACATATTATCGATATGGACATATCGATAGCCCAGTGATGGAACTCGCGATATTAACCTGCGTTTATGGGAGTGTCGAAGATACGGTCGAGTGCGACTTTGTGAATTTTTTGGAAACAGCCCGTTGGAGATACAGTTTTGAAACTTTCTCGGTGCTTGGATACAGTGTTGGTGAGGATGTACGAAAATTTTCAGTTCGCAAGATCTATTTTTTTTTTAAAATATGAATATTTTTGCCGTTCTGCAGGGACGGAAGGGTTGACATAAGTTATTTAAACTTATCGTATATTTGGGTAGAATATTGGAGAAAATGCACAAAAATTTTCAAATAAATTTTTTAAACTTTTTGTATCTTTAAATAGAATACCAGAGAACATGTTAAAAAGTTTTCCATCATCTTTTTCAATAATAAAGGCAATTTTTCGAAGACCTTTTTTGTTCTTACAAAAGGACTTCTTTATGATTAATTTTATAAACAAAGGGATTGATGTACATTTCTGAAACCTTTTGTATGTTCAGGTAGAATATTGAAGAACAAGTGCAAAAATTTCCAGTTCAATAGGTTCATTCATCGATAAAATATGAAAATTCAATAAGAAATTGTTAAAGACTTCGCCTCTCGTCGGCAAGCAATCGATGCAAACAGTTCCTTTTGTACTCTTAACAATACTCGAAAATTGCAAATAAAAAGAGCTGAAAAGTTCCACAATGTTCATTCCACGTTCTCGCACTGGTACATTTATCTCAAATGGTCCGTGCCTTTGTTCACGTAAATCGATTTCTTTGAACGTTCTCTGCATAGAAGTATACCTGTTAATCAGTTTTTAGTGGTCTCTGTACACGATTTACAATTATTCGATTTACTGAGACCCTTTCTAAAGATTTTTCTCAATTATGTTCGTTCTATTATTCCATCGAATTTCAACTGTAAATAGCAACCAAATAACGTTATACAAAATTATTTTACATACTTTCCACAAAATTTTCCTCGAGGCCTTCTTTACGATTTTTTTTTTTATAAACAAACACATGGAAAATTAAACTTGGTATACGTTTGAATACAGTACTATCTGCAAACCACATTTTTGGCTTTCGGTATTCATTTTCTGATCAGATAATTTTTACAAGAAACTACTCTTTTCATCTATGCCACTCATCAAGAGCTTCTTTCTTCTTATAAAAAACTTTTTAATTCAAAGCTGCATTTTCGTTCCTCGTGCACATTCAAATCTTGACGATTTCTTAAAAATATGAACGGATGGTCAGAAAATTATAAAACTTTTTGCATACTTAGATACAGTATTTGAGAGCATGTACAAAAATTCGTAACTCAAAATTTGTTGATAAACTGCACCAAATTTACCAGTACTCACTATTTGTATCTCTCGTGCACCTCAAAATCTTCTTTACGATTTTTTTCAAAAATGGACGGATGGTCACAAAATTATAAAACTTTTTGAATACTTAGATACAGCATTTGGGAGCATGTACAAAAATTTGTCGATAAACTGCGCCAAATTGTCGAATAGCCACTGTTTTCGTCTCTCGATCAACTCGAAATCTCGTTGAAAATTTTTTCACAACCGAACGAAGGGAAACAGACTCGTAAAACTCTTGGACGCATTATCTGCGAACATGTGCGAAACTTTTCATCCAAATCCAGCAAGCTTTCACTAAGCATATCCCCGCAACTCCGCAATCCTACTACCGGCAAGACGCGAAGGAGGCACTCGAACCTGCATTAACCTGGTTTTCACCTATCGCGGCTCAAAGTAAAATCAAAATCGAATCGTAGAACGTGAAATCAACCTGAACCGTGTCCCCCAGAAACATCATCCTTTCGATCGGAGCTTGTTCCTGGCCAGGGCCGAGGTCGCGATTGTCTCCTCTTTCGCTGGGTTCTCGCTCGGTTTTCGCTTCTCGCTCGGTTGTCTCCTCTTTCGCTGGCTCCTCGCCTCGCTTGTCTCTTTTCCAGGGTCTGTGAAGGAGCCTGGCAGGTTCTCCGGCGTCTTGTGTTGCGCCCGGGCTCTGAAGCCGAACGAACGGACGTCCGGAGACGTAATTTCCTGGCTCCCTTCCGCTCGCTCTCCTCTTTCGCCTTTGCCTGCGCCCGGCTCCGCTTTGTACGCTACAGTCTCCAGGGGTGTGCCGGCGAAACTTCTCCCTCCGGTTTTCCGTGCTTCTGCCTTCCTTCGTTCTAGCCCGCTCTCCCTCTGTGCCCTCAAATTAGAAGCGATCGATGGGAGCCACGCGTTCGGATACGTTCGCTTCTGACGATTTCGCGAGATAGCTCCGAGGACAGGATGCACCGGTTGCCACGGTTAATGTCTCCATGTATGTGGAAACTTCGCCACCGAAATGCCACTCGTACAGCGTACCAACACTATTCCCTGATCTCTTGCCGCCGGCAACAACCGCGAAAAAGACAGCGCGTAAACAAAACATTGCCAACAGTCTGTCGGTGAGACAATACTAATCCAGTGATAAAACCCTTTCGGTTTTAATGATTTTGTTGTAGAACTTTTGTCAACATACTCGTGATACCCCCCCGATTGAAACGAGTCCAAACACGACACCATTTGGACCGCAACTACTCGTTTAGTCCGCGATATAGTAGCACCTCTATTATCCGAACTACAGAAATACCACAACATAGCGTGTACTGACACTGTTTCTTGACCTCCTGTGGCTAACTTTGAACGTAGGGAAATATACAGAGTAAATAAAACATCCAGACAGTACTAGTCCAGTGATTAAGAAATACTTCTGTTTTTAATAATTTTGTTATAAAACTTTCATTAACTTATTCGTGATACTCTTCCGATTGAAACGA
Source organism: Halictus ligatus (assembly GCA_028454255.1). Classification (NCBI taxonomy): domain Eukaryota; kingdom Metazoa; phylum Arthropoda; class Insecta; order Hymenoptera; family Halictidae; genus Halictus; species Halictus ligatus. Next base: position 9,631,408 of record CM052135.1, on the reverse strand, counting down.
GTCGAAACACGACACCATTTGGATCGCATTTACTCGTTTAATCCACGATATAGTAGAACCTCGATTATCCGAACTAATTAGTAGAACACAAGTCTTCGGATAATAAATAGAACAGTTATATAGCTACAGTGCCATCTTTGCTGATTTGTACATTGAATTGTGTGGCATAAGGGAGTCCAGATATCATCGGTTCGGATAATCGATGTTCTACTAATTCATGAAATAAACTAGTAAATTTAAATTGTGTCATGTTGGGTGTCGTTTTAATCGGTAAAATGTCACGAATATGCTGACAAAAGTTCATAAAAAAAATCATTAAAGTGGTAAAGACAAATTTTTCGCAAATATTGTGTACATCTTGGTCACATATATCGAGACATTACTGTACTTGGTTGCGTAGGGGAAAGGAGGATTGAGAGGAAAGTCGCGAGGATTTAAGAGACTATGGTGGAGAGGGGAGGGCTGGAGTTAGGATTCAGAATGAGTCGAAGTAGAGTCTTATATGACTTTTCTTGAGGAAATTGTGACGTGCTAAAGTTTTTAATGTTTGTCGAGGAGCTTTTGCTTCGTGAAGTTTTAGAGAGGCCATATTAGCATTCTCATTTGTCTTCTAGTGCATAAGAACACTATCTTGACAAAAAGTTAGTTATGTGAGTCGAAAGTAGAGTCTTTGAGCTTCCAGACGAGCTCGAGTGTATCCTTGTATCTTTTTAATGAAGCTACCGAAGTTTCTAGAGGCGCTTGCATTAAGCACTTTCAACTAAAAGGACAATCATAGTAGAGAAATAGAGCAGCTCGACAACAATAGGTTTCATGGTTCCATAGTAAAAAATTCTCAAGATAGGTCCACAAATTCATTTCATGTAGATCAGACTACCCCTTTAATGCGCGTTGCATGGGTCCACGTAATCGCTTATGACAAGCTCAATTTTAATTTTTCGGTGATGTAAAAATTTGCATACGTAGTCGTGCAATCAAGTCTCATAGAAATAAGTCTTATAGTTTCACAGTGGAAAATTCTCAAACTAAACCTACAGTACCGCAGAAGAATCTCCAGATGACCTTTTCACTGTAAAAATTATTTCGACAAATTAACGCTTTTAAACGCAACGTCAATATACAACTGCTGATATACCAGCCCAATAAAAGCTCCTCAAAACCAGCTTCTCAATATTTCTCTCCCATCTCCGCAATCCACTCGACAAAACCCACTATAATTCGTTCACCAGTGCAATTTCCGATCCTCAACAATTCCCCACCGCATGACACATTTCCAAAAAGCTCAGGCTCCTCGCACACTACCGTTTGCCGAGACAAGGCAGCGAGAGTCAAAGAAAACTTCATTAGCTTTGAGCACTCACTTCACCGAAACTGTGCTCTACAAATTAGTTTCAAGACGCACTCCGCGGATTTACCGAGATCGTGATCGTTCTGCACGCCGACTCGCATGAGCTGATGCCCCTGGAGCCGCATTTTGATACCCTAAATCATCCTTAATCTAACGACGTTTCGCGTCGGGTGGCGTGATCTGCGTCGATTTTCAAGCGGATGTACCTGTTTCGCGGCTACTGGAAGCTGTCTAAAGGTAGCAGGGGGTGAAACGGGGTGGTAGAAAACCAGGGTAATAGGTTCCCTTTGAAATACATGCTCCGTAGAAATGCGGCAGACACGTCTTCCGCGGTAATCAGCGCCCTTCGGTTTAAAAGCGACGATGGTGGATAATACCCGACATAAAAGACAACCCCTGGAACCGTGGCTCAACGTTTAGGTCCTCGCCTGTTCGATCAGGACTCGAAAATGAAGAGCAAATTAATTTTCGCGTGGAAACGGTTGGACTGTTGAAATTAGGAATAGCCAAGTGAAAACAGCAAGTCAACAAACGTGGTGCAACGATTCTCTTCAGAGCCGTTTTCTCCTCCATTTTCTACCGTAACAGAAGTTACCAGGGTCATTGTAATTTTCTGTTATTGTCGAAAAAAGCTGCCGCGCTGAATGGATAATTTATGAAATGAAAATATTCGGCCGAACTCGGTCGAACGATGCCGAATGAGGGCTACACGGGAATTTTGTATAAATCAGAGCGCTGGGCCATTGAATGGACCGAAAAATGCGTCTCTTTACAGCTCGCGACTGTTTCTCGTCCCGTGGAAACGTTTCACGGCCGGTTTCCGGGTCTGGGAAATACAGGCACCGGATGCGCATAGTAGTTGCGCAATCACAATTACAGGGCACCTACTTGCGACCTGTCGGTGTCAGCGATTCGCACGTTTCCACGCTCTGCTGCGATATTGTTCGCCGAAATAACGGGACGGGTGTTCCCACTGTTCCCGTCGCTCGACGCCGTGAAACACCCTCGGAAAACGAAAATAGATCATTATCGAGGCTCGATGTTTTGCATCCTCCCGTAGAGAACCTACCAAATCGTCGAATTCTCCGGAAACTTGGTGCTGCGCAAGATCAAGATCGAAATGCACCAAGTTGCACTTTAGGGGTCTTGTTAACAGTTAAGTATGATGTAATATGGGGGTAATTAGGGGAGGTTTAAGTCATCACTTTGGCGAGTTTTAGTTCATTTGCGAAGTAAAAGCATTTCAATTTAGTAATATTTCAATGTCCACGTACAAAGACAGGTTATGGTAATCAATTTTTATCTCGAGTACTATCAGGTTGGTTTGAATTGATTCTTTTTTTTTATTGTGATCAGCAAGGTGTGCTTTCTATAAAATCATTTTTGTTTAACAATTCTTGTTTGTTTATTTTGCAATACGTATTACTACAGACTAACAAACTACAATCGTACTATTGAATGGGACCACATTACGTGATGTGCACATGTGCGTTAAACATAGTGTCCGACATTTTTTAATTAACAAAAATATTTAAACAATAGAGCAAACCTTGTTGATTACAATGAAAAAAGAATCAACCCGATCGTACGAATAGTCTCTGAGATAAAAATTCCCAAGTACAGTCCTCTTATAAGAATGAATAAAAATAGCGAAATTCAAAAGCTTGTGCTGTATAAACAAATTCGACATCGGCAAAATGATGAATGAAACACCCCCTCGTATAACGTACACTACATCGCTCTGCACTCTCAAGAAGATCCCAATAGTGTAACTAGGAGGAATTCGACCTTTCCGTAAATCTTTAAGACAATTACGTCAAAAACACCTATTCGGCCATAGAGAAGCCCAGCTATTCTTAATTGTCATCCGGTCGGGGGACGGTTTGCAGACCTCGGAGATTGTTGGACGTCGCTGCCGTTAAACTCCACCGCCGACAGTGACATTCAGAGTGGCGCGACGCGACGCGACAAAAGCGTCACGTCGAAAACGCTAAGGTGCTTTCGACTCACCTTGGGTTTCCTCGAAGAGCGGCGTGGTGCAGCGCGTTGAAGCCATTGTTGTTCGTGAGGGTGATGTCTGCGGCATGGTCCAACAACAGAGCCAAAATGTCATCCCGTTTCTTAGAAATCGCGTCGTGGAGCGGAGTGTCGCCCTCGGAGTCCTGGAAAACAGATTTTCTTCAGTACGTATCGCCTCCTCGAGGAACGATTCCGCAGAACAGAAACGCTTTATGTAGCTTTTTCCCTTCCGGGAAAACGGATACGATAAAAATTTCAGAATTTTACACAAATGTCTATCTCAAGCTTAGAACGCTATACAGTGTTTACTCGATATTTGTCCAAATTAGGGTCTAGCCAGGGGCAAATATCGGCCAGGAAAAACTATTCTTTGGCAACCGAGGTTCAAGCTTAGAACGCTATACAGTGTGCATTGTCGATATTTGTCCAAATTGGGGTCTAGCCAGGGGCATATATCGGCCAGGAAAAACTATTCTTTGGCGACCGAGGTCTCTCGAGCTTCGTGGCCCCTCACGGGGTATACCCAGCGGTAGTGGGGATAATTCCGTGACGTTTATCTTCCAGGCATTAGCGAAATCACTGTAACACAATTTTGTAATTTCGTATCGAGCGCTCCTTTGTTGTAGGCACGCCTATTAGCGGCGGGGATAAGCTCGAGCGACCGTCAACATCGACGCTTTTTATTTCGAAATAAGAAAATCCCTAGCCCCTCTTCATCTTCTTTTTCATCGACGACGAAAGCAGATCTCGAGCCATCGCCTTGTATCGAAAGAAAACTGTAGTGAAATGTCGGGGTGGGTCAGAAATGACTGCGGCACAGGTCTGGAACACTCAGGGGCCCGAGAATTAAAAAACAAATTCCGGTGATTTCGTTGCAGAATTAGTATTTGTTCGTGCTGATTTTGGTAGTGCATTGGAACAAGTAATGACATGCAACAAGTAATGTACGCAAACGAACTAATGGAATTTTATCCGACGGTTTTCCTCATTAAACGATCGTTTAGACGGCGCAATCTTAATCCCGACCATCAATTAGATTTAACCCAGATTAACTTGATTAATCAGGTACGGTCTGATACGTCGACGCGCTCGATTTATTCCGCACGGAATCAGCAAATTAACCGATCAACTGAAAAACAATGGGTTCCGATTGAAAATTTTCAATCGGCCATGCTAAAAATCCGGGTCAACTTTTATCCGGTCAGAATCGTCGATTTTTAATACTCGTATGGGCTTGATGTACAGGGTGGGTGATTCACGGTATTATTATTATTTGCGGCGAGAAATGTTCGGACGGAGATTAAATGTTTTCTGAAGGGATGCGCAAACATTTCTCGCTACGAGTAATAATAATGATAAATCAAGGTGGTAATATCTGGCGAACCAGCCTGTATAATTTTTATATGGAACGTCTTAGCAGTTTCTACTTTCGGGAGAAATGGTGTTCGGATATTAGAGGGGCCGAGGCTGTGGCATCAGCCGGCTGCGTAAATAATAGGGCATCAGGCACAGATACTTTATGGGATCAGTTGGAAAAATCCTTTGTATAACTCCAATAACCGTGGAGGATAAATCTGCCGGCGCTGTCGAGAACCGCCGGCGCTATCTCGCGCTATAAATGCTGGCCATGTGTCACGCCACCGAGACAGGAGAGCAAGGGAGGGGGGAAGAGGAGAAAAGAGACGAACGGTTGTGGAAGGTGAATCTCGGCCCTAGAAAACGAAGGGGTGCGATACAGTCGGAGAAAAGGGGTGAAAGTAGAGTCTGAAGCCAGAAAGAGATCGGTTAGTCTGTAACGCAATATTATTAATTCCCCACCGCGTAAACGTCTATGAACAAACAGATACCACGAGGGTGTTGAAAGCAGAGGTTTCACTCTACAAAACGAGCTGAGACAAATTGCTGTACAACTTTTTTTTCACGAAGCCACAATAGATCAAAGTTTCCGAACTCGGCAGTGACGTTGGAATTGGCAAAAATTGTGAGACAGACTGTACACTCGCTTTACCCCTTGATTTGTAGCGCAGAAGTATAAAAAATGCGCTTGATAAAAATATTATTTATCGGAAGTGAAATTGGTTTTAATAGGTTAAAGTTCCCAATCCCGAGGATTTTGACGTTCAAAATTACAAAATTTTCAAAGTGCATCAGGTTGCATTTTGAGGATTTTGCTGAAAGTTAAATATGTTGTAGTGTGTGGGAAATTAGGGGCAGTTTAAGTCATCGCTTTGTTGATTTTTAGTTTCTTTAAAAATTAAAAGGTTTATGTCTTGTAATGATACAACAGCAGATTATAGTAATGAATTTTTATGTTGGACACTATTTGTCCAATTCTGATGATTCTTTTCTTATTATAATCAGCAAGGGTTGTTTATTATAAGGCTATTGTTGTTTGATTGAAACATTCATGTTGTGATTCAGTACATTTAGGAATGGTATGACTACAATCCTGCAACTTGCATTTACCTAGCTTCCTTATCTTATGTAATAAAAATACAACGTTATACGTCTAAACAATCATAGATTTTATTGAAAATGAAATATGACATAGTGCATGGGAAATTAGCAGGGGTTTAAGTCATCAGAATGTCGATTTTTAATTTATCAACAAATTACAAGCATTTCTAATAGTTCTCATAAAAGGACTTGTTATACGAATTTATCTCAGGCTCTATTTAGCAGATTGAGTCGATTTTTTTTATTGTAATCAGCAAGGTTTACAAAAATTTTTGTTAGAAGGTTAGATATTAGTCAAAATTTCATCCGTAAAACTTTCTAAGCTTGTACCCGCATGAATTTGCGAAAGCAAAATTCTTATGGAAAAAATGAACGTCAGGATGAGGCGTAGGCTCTAGTTGGGAGATTTGATAAAAGGTTGCAATGGACTCTTGATGGTAACAAGCTGTTCCGGCTCGTCGAGCGAGAAATTGCAGTCGCAGGCTTTCTGATTAGACCGAAATCAGAACGGATCCCGGTGCACGTATCAGGCGAACGACTCAGCAAAATGAGAAAAGACAACAACAACAGCGTGGCCACGGTGTGGATTACAATCAGAGAGTCAGAGCCGAGAAGGCAGACCATCGAGAAGCGAAACGACGGGGACGGGAAGTCGAAGCGGGCTGATTGCACCGCAAATATTGACAACGCTAATTCTCCCTTTCCCGGTCTCCGGTTGTCGAAGGTGACGAGCTACGCTAATGAGGGCTTTAAGACGTCGACGAGACGATAGACGAACTCCAAACGCCGGATCCTAACCGTCTCGATACGAGCACTATGCAGACTCTTCTACCAGTCACAAAATTATTTGTCTAAATTCGTCGATTCACCTCTGTCCTATACAGAAACTATGCAACTCAACTTTATGCCTGTTTGGTCGATATCCCAACTATTTAACCGTCATTAAATACAATATTTATTATGTTTCATTTTAGCGTGACTTACGTAAAACGACATCCTTCAATATTACACAGCTTGCATATACTATTCGATCAAATGGCTATCATTAATTATTCATATTTTAAGTGTAGCAAATATTTCCATTAACGATAAAGGCAAATGCTATTATAAAACTCGATGTATTCGGGGTGGGGTGGAGATGGTAGACCAACCGGACACACAAAATTTGGTATCACATTTTTTTATCTGCTTTCGAGAAAATTGAGTTTGAAAATGCAGGGGACACGCGTGCTATTAGATAGGAATCGTCTGACGAGTCTGATCATGGCCAACCAATTCTACTTCCCGCGTATACTAACACTAAACCTACCGACATTTTATGTATACCTAGTCCTACCATGGGCGGTCAAATGACCGCTTCAAAAAAAATATGTATCTTAATATAGAGAGACAGGCTACGAAAGTTTTTTCGGAAAGTAAATAATGAAAGTGAATATTGAAAAATGGGTTTTATGTATATTATAGGAAAAGTTAATAAGTTACATGGCGATACAGTAACGTTGTATACAAGAAATTCTAAACGAAATTTCAAAAACGGTCATTTGACCACGCGTTGGTAGGTTTACTGCTAAAGCACACGAACCCGACGCATCTTCAAACTCGATTTTCTCGAAAACGACACATCTAACGAAAAAATGTTAGTCCTTTTCTTCAATGTATTTTTACATGTAGAATCATCCGTTGCTGGTTGTGCTACAGTTTCCACCCCACCCTATATTTAAAAAAAAAACATTTTTATGTCGAGAATGAGTACATTAGACATAATAAAAATCATTAATAATTCACTAATAGTTTTTAAGTTCAAGGTCATTTGAAGGTAATGTCACAGTACACGTATGAAAGAATTGTTTATGATCTACGCGATGCAACACGCAAAAAATATATGATTATTTAAAAGAAAAACAATCAATAACCTTGAAAACAACATTTCTAAACAAAAACCACCTCTTCAACACTTGATGCCATTCATGTTACATATTAAAAATGTTCTACTTTGTCAAAATTAAAGATACTCGTTTACGAAAGTTTGTAAATAATTAAAGAAAATACGAAGATTTTTCTATTTAGTTTCTATTTATCTACAGATAAATTTGAGCAGATTTCTTCTTTTTTTTTTGGAAATGAGAGGTAACTGTACATTTCGATGCGTGGCATTTTGGCATGATTAGCAACAAAGCGGGCGTGGTGGGGATATTTGCAGGTCCGTCAGTGGTAACTTGGCAAGCTTAATCGGCTTTCGTCCGATTCGCAAAGTACACAATGAATTGCGTCACGGCGCCGCGGCCCTGTAATCCCCGTGCCGGCAATTTATATTAATTAGCCCGTTCGGCCGAACCGTCCCTGTTCAACATAAATTACCGGCCCGGCTAATGATGAATGTCAGGTATAAACGTAACATTATGCGACCGCCGCCGTCGGTCTGTGTACGAGTGTCGTCCGAGTACAACGATCCTGTACATATATTCGGTATACTATCAGGTAAACGTGGATCGTCGATGTACGTCTGTGCGTGTGCACGCGTGTGCGTACGTGTGGATGGCTTGGCGTGAAATCAACGGGATGGTTTGGATATCGTGATTACGAGCTGATGACACTTGTGATATCATATGTGGACGTTCAGTGGTTGTGTTAAATAGTGATCTTGTGTAGTGTGGACGAGGACGTTCCTATTAATAGAGATTGCTATCAGAGTTTTTGATGTAGGTATTTCTGGGAATTTTCCGGGGTCGAAAGCACGGGTTCAAAAACGGATATGACGTCGGTTTCGTTTCTCAAAGCAGTTCTAACCACTGAAATAATCTAGAAACAGTTGTTACTGAAAAAAATTATATTGATTTCGGTCCCAGTTTCACAGAACTGATATTAACTAATAACTTTGATATTAAACAGATACCAAAAAATGTTTGGGGAGAAAGTTATAGTATTCGGAGGGAGGCATAAGCCTCTGTGAGTGAAAGTCATCTCAAGGTCATATTTTTTGAGATATCAGGAAAACTATACATTTTTTAAAATGGAATATGGATTATTTACATTTTGATACAGCGTTTCAAGACGAATATAGTGGCCTATCGTCATTCAAGGTCACTCAAGAGCAGTTGCAACGGACAACTAAATATTGAAAATTGTTTTAATAAAATTTGGCGAGCCTCTAATTCTAGTTGTTACCTAAATACTAAATAATAATATATCCTAAAATAATAATATCCCTAGTGCTGACCCCTCGACCTTGATTTTCGCGCTGACTCGGCACCGCCCCAAAATATTCTCATTTCTACGAACTCCGTCGCTACGCCGCATCACACCACGCCCTGTTACAGCCTACCAAATCAAGCTAATCATTCAAAAACCGTGATAAATCGCCGTGGCGATGAGTATCGACCGAAACACTCGGTCATAGCACGAGCGTCGTAACGAGTTAGGCAACTCTTGTTCCTCGTCTCTCGCGATCCGCGGGGAGAGTTCGAGGGAGAGGGGTGCAGGGGGCTCGGCGGTGGCAAGGATTTTGCACCCTTTGCACTCCTGGGGAACGGTTCCCCGCCCCCATCGACTTCGGAGGTCGGTACACGACCCGCATACCGTCTTTGTGAGTCACCTATAGGTTCATCCCCGTTCCACGTTGGCGCATCGGGCCAAAGGGATCGTCTGCTCAAAAGTACCAACTGGAAACGGGCAGGAAGGTTTCGTTGCAATCAAGCGCGGACGCGGACTTTCGGGATCCTCCGTTTTCTCACGGTCCGCATTATCTTCTCAGGCCTCCTCTGCCTCTCGAACTCCTCTCTGAAACGGCCGGATGAAGTAACGAAGGAGGCGGGAAACGTTCCTCCCCCCGACCCACCGAACCCCACCCTTCATCCCCCCATGGCTCTCTTTGCCTTTCGTTTCCTATTTTCCTTTCCTTCTTCCTTCCGCGCCCATCCGTTCCTTCGAGCTTTGTATCCACGCGCAAATCGCTATCGATCGCTCCTCCGAAATGCTAGTCCGGCTTAGCGGGCGCACGATGCTGTCCAGATTATTCGGGAAGCTCGTTCTGTGCGAGTTTTCATTGATGCGAGACGCGCTCGAAGCTTGTTAGGCTCGCGACAAATTAGTTGGATGCGCTGAGCGAGTGTTTGCAAGTCTTGCCGTACGTTCGACATTTTTCTACCACGAGTCTAGCGAACGCAATGCTAGGGGACTTCAATGTATACTTCGGTCCATACTTTGAGAAGACACATGAATTTTTGTATCGCGAGAAAATCGGGATTGTGCTTGTTATAAATAATGAACCGCGGCTGAGAAGTGACGGTAGTTTAATACAGGTAGGCAGAAGATAGCCTACTTTGAGAATTTCTTACTATGAAACTACAAAAGATGTTACCATGGGACTTTGATGTACACTTTTGTCTATGCCTTGGGAAGATACACAAATTTTTGCATAACGAGGAAATCGCAATTGTGCTTGTTATAAATAATCAACCGCATCTGAGAAATAAGGATAGTAGAGATTGCGTTTGTTCAAGGCACGCACACGATTATGTTTTCTCTCATCGACACGGTCAGATGGACTGTAATGGTAGACTTTTTTGTATACGTATAACTCCACACAATCAAATTTTGCAAAAACTTTAGCAGCAACTATTTGCTTGCGACATATGGTTCCTTTCAAACTTTTTCTTTTCTCGATGTACAGATGGTGTTGATGTAAAAAAAAATTATTGTTCCACAATAATAACGTTGTGACAAAGTTGATTTTTCTAAAAACTTTGTATACTCTTCCGGACACTTAACTATCCTGTCCGGTCACTCAATAACGACGGGGTTATTGTCTGACCCAGTGCTTTTTTTATGCGCGTTCGTCGTCAGCACCATCCTCTCATTAATTCAGCAACATAAATTTTTATAGCACGATCCATGTTACGGCCTGTAGAAAAAACCCAATCGTCTTGAATCGTAAGAAAATGGAATAAATTCTTTCGTTAAAAAAAGAGGGTAATGAAATTCTTTAAAAATGGATTTAATGGCTCTGACCCTCTTTTATCTTCTGTAAACATTCCAATAATGCAGTAGATAATTTTATACAAAATTCGCAACATCGATCGATAAAGTTGCATTTGAGACGACTTACTGGAAAAATATATATAGTCACACATTTACGTTAATTTAGTTACAAGTTTGAATGTCATTTTTTATTGTAAAAAAATATATACAATAAATGGGACCCTCTAGATTACTAACAAAAAATATAACACAATTTTGCACATACATTCCGAGATAAAAATTCAAAAGTGCAGCCTTGTTCTTAAATATCTTGTCTCGAAAATGCGCAAAAATCTCCAAATTTAAATGGTTGTATTTTATAAACAAATTGGAATTGAGCAAAGTGATGACATTAAACCCCTCCTACCCTAATTATGATGAAAGTACTTCTTTAATGATTGCATATCCATTTAAAGTTACACTGTCACGTGAATGGCTTATACTTTCCTATCAACAATGATCAAAATTCAAAGATCTGTATTTTCTAAACAAATTCAAATCTGAAAAAGTTATGACACAAACCCTGCCTAAATAAGACTGCTTTACGTCACAGAGTGCTTCATTTGGACTAAAAACACTTATTGAATATCTGCACATCCATTTAAAGTTACAACACCGCATAGAAAGCTTACGTATTCCTATCAAAAACAATCAAAATTAAGAAATCTGTATTTTCTAAACAAATTCGAATCTGAAAAATTGATGACACAAACCCTGCCTAAGTAAGATTGCTTTGCGTCACGGAATGCTACATTTTGAGTAAAAACACTTTTCGAATATCTGAGCATCCGTTTCAAGTTACGGCGCCACGTAAAGCGCTTAGATCCTCTATTAAAAATGATTGAGGGCTACGAGAGGGTGAGACAGAGATCGCGTGGAGTGAGAAAGAGAGAGGCGTGCAACTGACCACGTGCGGCAGTTTAAAATTACGGCGGGAAATCGATAACCCAGTTCTAAGCCGGACGAACAACCGGAGGCGCCGCCGAATGCAATTCGCTGAATCGAAACATCGTGATGAGATCGTTTTCTCTGAGCACGTCGTACCCTGCACTTTATGACAGCCGGCTCCCGCCCAGGTACGATGCATCGAAGCCGGTGTAAAAAAAAAAGCGGTGGCTGGGAACCGAGGGGCGGTGGGCGGGGAAAATTGGACACAAGAGAATCCAATATAGCGGACTGTTAAACCGTGCCAGAGTAAAATGAAAGAAGTGTGCAGGGAATAAAGCGAAATGAAGGAACGCTTTCAACGAAAAAACGTCTTTTCGAACGCGACCGGCTCGGAAACTCTTCACCGTTCCGCCGGCGATATTACACGGATCTGTAGAGATGTCTTTCTACCGGATGTCCACGTAAATACGACGACCCCCACCTCCCCCTCCCAGCGTCCTCGAGCAGAAAATTGCCTTGAAGATGGAAGATATAGTGTCCACGGGTTTAATTTAATTCGAGGGAGATGAAATGAAAATTGGTTGGAATAATCGTTTTAGAGGCTCGAGAAAACGAGTCAGGGTCGGTGCATATTGGATTAACTTATGAGATTGGCTAGTATTTGATATAGCATAATAATAGCAGTGATAAAGTGAGAGAAATGCAGTGAGTACTGTTGTGAAAGACTGCGTTGAATGTGTAGGAGTCAACGAGTCAGTGTGAGAAGTAGAAGGGTTGACCTTTAAACACGATTATCTCAAAGTAATCTCAAAATGACCTAAAAATTAATGATTGCATGACGTTGTGCACGGTAAAATAGGAGGAGTTTAAGTCATCGCTTCGTCGATTTTTAATTTGTTTATGAAATACAGCTCGCCGAACTTTGGTAATTTTCAGTAGAACAATATACGACTTCTCCGGCACTGCAACTTTAATATCATATGCGCTCATTCGGTATGATTGAAAATTAACAATTGCATTATGAATAAAAATTGTGGGGGATTTAAGTCATCACTGTGCTGGTTTCGAATTTGTTTATAAACCACAGACGTTCAAATTAAAATCTCTTGTGAAAGCAAAACATTCAGATGATAGATACGGTAGTTTGACAACATTTTCCTGATGATAAAACCATAGAATATATAACAATCTGCACTGAAAACATACGGTAGAATTTTTTCATTTAAGTCTCCTTTTTGACGATAACTTCAAAAGTTAGATTAACGCGATGGCTCATGACACTCGAACTCGATTAATAAAAAAACTTCGATATGAAAACTCGATACGAAAAAACTTCATGTTACATTTCCAACTCAGTTTTTTTCCAGATTAATATCCACACTCCATATACAGTGATATAAAGTGATTTCTCGATGTATGTCGCCAAGGCCTGATTGATAAAAGTCGCGAAACTATCCCCACTACCGGAGTGGCCTCGGACGCCGAGGAGTGTAATACGGCTGGAATATGTCTCCTGGACGATACAAGACACTGAGAAGGGCCGTGGTGATGACATATATCGAGAATTCACTATAAGTACGCATTGTTCGATTAATCAGGGGAGTATCGCCAAATAATTTGGCAGGTAGCCACAGTGGTGACTACCTTTTACTCCAGTCGAAGAAGTTACAAGAATGCAGAGTTCTTCTTAGCCAGGCGAACAAAGGGTGGAACCGAGCTTCCTTCTGGATTCCTGGTGCATCCGCGCCGGTATTTTTCATTCACGCTGCACTCTCAGTTTTGATGATACGTGACGATACTGTCAACTCTTAAGAAAAACCGAAAACGTCCGAAGCGTGGCGGGGCTGACAAAGGAGAAACAGCTTCTGCATAATTCTGTGGGAACGCGGACGAAATTTCATTTGCCGAGTCAAAAGAGGTTGGACGGAACGGCGGTCAGAAACGGTAACTTCGGAAAACCCTAGCTATTCCCCCAGCAGACCGCAACCACTCGTTGCTTATTGCTTTTAGTATTAACTCGCCCTGCGCAAAATCCTCGCCGCGGGTGAGCCCTTTGTCACCGCAGAGAGCGTCGACTTTATTTCCAACCACGTGATAATAAGTGGAACACAATGCGCGTCTTATCAAACTTTTTGTGGGTTCTCTTCTAATTTCATTTCCCTTTCCGAGATAGACCTTCCAACATTTACTGTCAAAGATTTTCTCGTGGAAAGTAGAATGCAGAAAGTTTGTGTTTCTCTTTTAAAGTGACGACAGATGTTTATAGAGTAATTCGAAATTTGTTTGTTCCGTTAATGCACGTTAGCGATGTTAATAAGTAGTGCCATTTGAGTGATAGCGTATAAAGCATACAGTATAACTTTTGAAGTTTAAATATCTATATTTTTTAAACAAATAGGAAACCAGCAGACTGATGACATAAACTCCTCCTTATTTTCCTTGCATTTCATTGTACAATAGTCTATTTTCAATAAAATTACTCGCATCGACTGTAAAAAGCAGTCAATTATTATAATGACTCACTAATTATAGAAACCTGATGACATAAACTCCCCGTTGTTTTTGTTGCATTTCATTGTACAATAGTTGATTTTCAACAAAATTGCTCACATCGACTGTAAAAAGCAATTGATGTGTGTAACGTTGCACTAAGAAGAATTGTATACTTTAGAATTTTTCCAATAACTTCAATACTTTTTAATGCATAAACAAATTAAAGCTCAACAAACAGATGACATAAACTGCACCCAATTTTCCCCGACATTAACCAAAGAAATTAAAGAAGACTCGTAAAAGTCTCGATTCTTCAGCAAAAAAGTGTGAAAGCAGTGTGTTCGAAAGCACTCAGGAAATACTGAATATCAATTTGTCAACAACAAATCAGTCTGCGGAGGATAATTTACAGAGCGAATCGTTAGAAAATCAGTCGCCTCGTCGCTGCCAGCGTCTCCTTGCAAGTGTTTGCAGTGCCAACACCGTAGGCCGGTGTCATCCATCAAGGTAGTGGTTCAGTGTGCTGTTGTCAGTGCTTTCTGTATCACGGGGGTCTACCTCAGTCGCGAACAGGAGGCAAACTCGTCATCGTGTCAACGTCGATCAAACCATCAAAATATCATCGAGTACCAGGTCGCAGCGGGCTGCATGCTGCATGCTGCATGCTGCGTCCAAGCAGCGGTGCACCGAGCGTTGCACAGCGCGGAACAGCGCTGCACAGCGGCGCACAACGTTGCATACTACCGCACAGAGGTTGCACGGAGAGCTGCGGAACGCCCAAAGCAACGAGCACTATCATCCATCAGGGAAACTTTGTCGCATGTAAACGCCATTTCTCTTCCGCGGCGTTGCGATCGATACCGCACGCTCCGGCGTTCTATTCAACTGCATATGTCGTCGGACATGCCTACTAATTCGCGGCATTAATCACGCATCGCTTATGGATTCGGCTTAAGGAACGCGGTCCACAATTTACAGAACTCCCTACCCGTGCCCGCCCAACGAAAACAGAAATGAACCGTGACTGCGAGTTACGGGGCTGTGTTAATTGATTTGTGATCGATAGATCGCGAGGCCAACCTGCTGCGGAAGTGCGTCGTGATTTATTCGTGTGTGCCGAGCCCAAATTTCTAGAGAACTGGCAGAACGTGGAACGACAATTAATGTTTCGGTCTTATCGTTGATGCTGTTGACATTTTGTGGAAAAAATTGCATGATCGTGTAACTTAGCTCATCTCAAAATTTCTAGTACCGCAAATGTTAACTGTAATTTTTTCACCTCTTCGCGTCGCCATATGAGGGGAGGGTGCACGAATTGAGGGGAAATCGTTACCCCCTCCCCGCCAGCACCGGGGAACTTGTCACGTGACCGGGTCGCACCGGAAGCTGAGGACTAGCGCGGTAGAGGGGGGAGTTAGAGTGGGGGGACAAGTCTCGATCTGGCGACACTGGTGCGAAGACACGTAACTTGCTGTCATTCCGTGAAAAAAAAAATCAAATTGCAATTACTTGAGCCTATTTGGAAGATAGAAACCTCCAGTATTACCAGTCTCAAATTCTCCGACCAGTGAAAGTTAATTTTTCAATATTGTAATTTTTATTGAATATCTGTGCAAGTCAGAGGTGCGTGCAGATAATTTCTAATGTCACCGTTGGCAACAGCGACGCACGGTTGAACAAATTGAATTGTTGGTAATGTTGTTGATAATATACGGGCGCCACGGTTGAGAGAAACTTATCGAGATCCGATAGTTTCTCCGGTGTTGTGGATGGCGCCAGTTTTCGCCGTTTGTAAAGGAGCCTAGGCGCCCGGTACTTGGCTAGAATGGTCCTCGATTCGTTTCTGGCTTATATTTCACGCGATGCCACCTCGAATGGCTTACAGATCCGTTCCAAACAATCGCATTACTTTTCACTCTCTCTCTGTTCGGGCCACTCCTATTGTTTCCGAGAGATCTACTATCGCGTGTAGCGGCCTATGAGCATACGAAGAATCGGGAATCGAAATCGTGCTTTCCGACATCGCGTCAAATATACAACAAAGCGATAGATATACTATTGTCAACGGTGTTCAAATTAGAATAACTAGCGAACACGGATAATATTTTATTCGTATATTTCAGCTACATATTTGTGACATTTTTCGGATTAAAACGACTCCAAACACGACCCAATTCGGATCATAGTTACTCGTCCAATCCGCGATATAGTAAAACCTCGATTATCCGAACTAAGTGAAACGCGTGCTCGAATCTTCGCTGATTTGTACATTTTGTGGTACATGCTGTGGTATATTTTGCCTCGCTCTTTGTGTCAATTTACTATATTTGTTGTCAGGCATCAATATGCTAAATTATAAACAAAAAACTAAGGACCAAACATCAGCTGATATTACATTTCATGAGCAGTCAAATTTGGCAACTTTCGGTATTCAACGTCTCGACCAAATACCACTAATTTATTTATAAAAATTCCTCGACTAGCCCCGGTGTTCTCTAGACGATCGTTTTCAATAATAATTTTGCGCGTATGTCGGTGTGAAATATCACAGTGTGCGCCACGCCACGCCACCGCGCCGGTAGGATCAGCAGAATCGAAGGAGGTCCTCGATGTCTCGAAAGACGGTGAAGAGTAGTCGAAAGGACATTCGTAAGTGGAGCAAACCGGAAGTCTGCGAGCGGAAACTCTCGCTGGGGGTGCCTGAGCGCGCGAAGATGTCAACGGCAGCCTTCGCCCTGGGCTGATTCGCGGCGGTGCTCTCGGCAGTTTACGGGTTCCTGGACCGACCATAACTTCGGACCAGACAATTCATAAAGCGCGCGACGAGAGGAGAAGAAAGTGGTGAAGCAAGTGGAAAGATATCTTCGGCCAGCGCGCTCGGCTCACTGGAGATGGGGACGGCTCGCTCCGCTCCGCGCCGCGCGCGCTGTTCGAGTCCCAGCGACGCAGCCACCAAAGTGCTCTCTAAATTATTCTCTCGAGCGTCGCGAGTCGAGGGGTTTACGGAGAAAATCGAGCCCGACCTCCGGGAGGAGAGGGCCTGGCCGCCCCGCGATGACAACAGAGAACGGGAAGAAGAATGAACGTCGGATACAGAGCTTCATTGCTTCCGGTTGTTTACTGCGTCGACCAACGGCTGCGGAACGCTTCGAATTAGTTTAACCTTTCACCTGCCTTTCTTCCGTTCCACTATTTCTTTTACTATCCGATTCGTCCATTATTAGAGGAAACGTCTTTTCTGTTCACTAACGTCCTGCGACTTTGGTCGCCTGCTTTTCATCTGCCTCTGTCCCATTCTGAAATTTTCTCTCCTATACAAATCATCAATTTTCAGGAGAAAAGTATTTTTTCCTGTTCGAATACAGGTTGGGGAACATCCCTGAATTTTTGTCACCTGCTTTCGTTCCGTTCTACAATTTTTTTACTATCCAAATCGTCAATTTTCAGGAAAAAGTGTTTGTCACCCGCCTTTGTTCATTCTATACTTTTTTTTACTGTATATGTCAGCAATTTTTAAAGAAAAATATTTTTGGTCTATATAAGCAAAACATGTGGGACATCACCGCATTTTTTTTTGTAATTATACTTTAGCTTGCTGAGTTGCAAAAATTGTTAAATTTGCTGGTGTTTGGGTTACACTTATAAAAATTATTTTTATTTTATTCATATTGAAAGCTTTCCTATTGTTCATGATTTTGACAATTGTATCTTAATAATCTAAATAATTCTTATAAACAAAGAACGAGAACAATCCATGAAGTGGTTAATCTCGAATTAATTCTTAAAAATGTCCGTCTTTCTGCAATACCGAAGAACACAGTACAAAAATTAATTTGTCGTCCATAATTGTTCATATACAATTTCGAAAATTGTTCAGAGCAATTAAAAAGATGATTCTTTGGTATCCAAAAAAGAAACGAAGTCGATCAGATGAATTGTTTCTTTACGATAAATACTTAGAAAAGCCGTTCTTCGATTTTCTGGCCCCATTAAAGTCTTTTGTTGTTTAGCTATCTCAATGCAAGTTGCAAATTAGTAACGTGGTCGAGGACCCTCCGAGCAGACGCTCTAATCCAAAGGCCAAGAGATATGTGGAACCCGCGTGGTCGTAAAGTACAGAAATTCGCATGATTGAGATTACAACTCACGCGGTCGAGGGCACACATCCAAGACGTATCTAGCATTGCGAATACCTTGATCCGCTAGCTTATGGCCACGATTTACACGTGGCTCCGCTTCTTGGTGTGCATCCAAACCCAACATAATCCGCATCTCTTGTCAATGCACGCTCGATATCGCCTAGGGCAACTAAACTAAACACAATTCAAATCGAACCCATCTATTATAAAATCATCCGTTAACCCCTGCCCCTTCCATCAATTGAACGCCCTCACAAAAGACATTTCTATGCTGTCCAAGCATTCCTAACTCTGCACTCGTAATCGCCAAGAAAAGTTCCCTAAACGTTAACCTAAATATCTTTAAAGTTACATTCTGAGACTACAAAGTTAAAATGGAAAGAATGTCCGAAGTTGAAACATTCGAGATTGGCCAGAGAAAATTTATTTATTTATAAATTTTAATTTGTTATTCAAGAATCACAAAATTGAAATCACAGTAATGCCTCCGATGACATAATTTCGTCTCCTCTTTTCACCGACACCACTCTATCGGCGAAACAATACTAATTCAATGATAAACCTATTTTGCTACTAATGATTTTCTTAATGAAATTATTACCAAATTATTCTTCGTATTTTTCCCATTAAAACGAATCCAAACACGACGTAATTTGGATCACATTTGCTTCTTTGATCCATGATCTAATATAAACCTCGATTATCCGAACCGACGCTACAACCGTACAGATAAACGAGGTCCTTTTGAATCGTGGATTAAACACGCAAACATGATCCAAATCACATCGTGTTTGGACTCATTTTAATCAGGAAAATCTCGCAAATGTGCTAGTAAAAGTTTCATTAAAAAATAGTACTTTTTGTAAAAAAGTTTTGTCACTGAATTGGTATTGCGTCCCGCATATACTTTCTCAACGATCGAACTCCTGGACCCCTCCGTGGTTTTATCTTACGGGGTTCAATTTTTCAGGAATATCGTAGACATCGCTTTCACACGTACCGAGACTCTACCGTAATTGTCCGGAGGCGGGCTTAATGAGAAAAAGTGGATCAGATTGTAAAACTGGTGGGAATTTGTGGTTTCAGGCGATAAATAGATTTGAACTGCGAGATATCGACACCTATGCGAGAGGATTTCCAGTCTGCAGTCCCGGACCAGTTAAGAGGGAGACCGGTAATCTCGCCAGCTTCTATCGAGTCTAGGCGAGTAGGCGGCGTCCAGAGCATTCTTACTTCGCGGAGGAAGCGGAAGCGGTCTCAGGCGGGTGAGCCAACCGACGACCGGGGATGAGAACGAGATTAAAGTATTTGCGACTGCTAGAACAACGCGGCGAGACTGTTAACTGCCGAACATGCGATAGTTCCTTGGATTTCTGCGAAATACGTGTGCTATTAACGACTTTCCTATGATCAATCTTTTATACAGTTGATAGAGCATTTTTATGAAAAACCAAGCAGAATAAACTGCAATCTAAATTGAATGGAACACTTCTTGAATGTTTTTCAAGAACACCATTATTTATATGAGTATTAAAACAGGATCACAAAAAACCTAAGGGGTTCACGATTTAATATTCGTTTGAACTTAAGAAACGAATAATATTTTGATTCTATTACAGTTAACTCACTAGTTACAATATTTTATCCGTGGCTCAATTTTGCACCAGGCCAAAATACTAACCGAAAAATATACTCAACATTTTGTTTAAGAACCTTGCACTGCCCT